>VZTN01005307.1:248769-373875 GCA_013400515.1 Erpornis zantholeuca | reverse complement strand
TTACTTAAAAAAAAAAAAAAAAAAAAAAAGAAAAGAATGAGAAGCCATCTGCCAAAGGAAGTACCTCAGACTAAAAGACCTGTTTACACTCACTATGTGTACATTGCTTTTTGTTTAGACAAAATAAAACCAGGATAGACTGCAACGTGTCTGCAGAAAGTTCTTCTCTTTTTAACTAATACTGTCCTGCCATTATCAATTCATCCAGAGAGAAAATGCTTCATTAACAATATAATTTACTTTGGTTGCTTTTCACTATGCTGAAGTGACATCTTTCCCAACCACTGTCAAAGGCCATTAGGAATATGTGGCTTTTGAGAACAAGTTTCAACCTTGATTCCTGTTGGCCTGCCTAAAAAAAAGTTTCCTTAGGAAGGCTTGGAAATCCTTGGATGGGAAAGAGCAAAGCCAAATGGCATGAAAAGTATTATTTGGATTTACATAGTTTCATTGCAAGATTATAAAAAAAATCTTTCCACTGTCTTGTAAACGCACAAAGTAACAAACCAGTGAAATACCCTAAGGAATGAGACACCTTTGGAACACCTCCAGAAAAAAAGGAAGCTCTTGTACACTATTTCTGCTACCTAAATAGGTGGAATTTTTCACCTGAAAATTTTCACTTGTAGCTGGGTGCTACAGCATTTTACTAAAAAGTACAACACTGAAGGTGACTCAAGCACAAAGTTACCAACATTTTACTCAGCTATACACATTTCTATGTGTCCACCTGGGAAAAAACCCACATGTACAAGCAGATAAGCTCAAATTAAAACAGTCTGCCTTTGGAGTCATGCCTTACTCTTACAAAAGATGACTTATAAAGAGAAGAACATCTATATTTAAGCCAATCTTTGAAACTGTTTTTCCCTACATATTACAGTCCAGGAGTCAAAGAGAACAACTTCTTAACTTCATCCCATTCTCTTCTCAATCAACTGCTCTAGCTAGAGACCAGTAGAGTAGGAGTCAGACAACGTGACAATCTGTGGCAATCACACATCACAAAACAAAACATAAGACATACTCTATTGAAGTAAATGATTCTATACTTCATACATTTCCGTAATAGAAGAATATAATTCAATAATTAGTCACACTTTAAGAGAGAATTCAGAAGTTCAGTGGGGGACAGGAGAAATGAGTGAAGAAGCCCTGCCAATGTCCAGAATCCAAGCCCTCGCTCAATTCCAGATCTACCCATGCTCCTCCTCAGAGTGCCAGTGTGGGGCCTGAGGTTGGGAAACAACAACTCCACTGTTTCATACTTAAAAGGGAACCTCAGAGACAAACTGTACTGCGCTTTTGTAACTTCTGGTGCAATAAACAGTCTGATTCAGCAACAAGCCTGTCTTGATATGGTTATACACCTCCCACTGACCATGTCCTGAGTAGCCTCACAGAATAGACCAGCTCACTGCCAGGGATTTTTCACAAAGGCAATCTGGAACAAGCAGTTCTTATCTCTGGCTGCTGGTTACCAGTTCCCTTTGCACTGCCTTCTCCCCACCCCTCCTGGTATTGTCAGGACAGCTTCATGGTGCTGCGTAGAGAATGGACTTGGTTAAGATAAAAATAGTCCATTCATCATCTCCCTCCCTCCCTCCTCATTTTTGCTGGGTTATTTTCAAAACCGATCAGTTCTCTACCCTTGTTCAACAAGCAGCTTGGCTGGAAGGGGAAGGGAGGAGGAGACAATGCAGCTCTGCCAGCCCAGGGTGTAAGAGGGACTGCTAGGTCCCATAACATATCCCTGGCATTACAGACACACAGAGGTGCTCATAATCCCAGTTTAAGCTGGTGTTTGCAAAGTCTGAAAAGGAGCACATACCATTCCTACAGTTAGAAGGAAGACGTTTGCATAATCTTATCCCTCATATCCCAGGAGCCAGAACTAATTCTGTGCTTTTCTGATTTGACTTGGGGATTCTACGCCACCGCAGCAGGACTTAGGAAATGGCTCTTCACTGTAACCTTGTCTGAGTGCTCATCTTTTGTTTGCATTACTCTGCCTTGCAAGATGACAGCTATCAAGTCAGATTACTGAATGCCACTCACAGTGACACATGCCAAAAGTAAACCATTAAGACCATCTAAATAAGAGTTAAGCTTAATATGAAGGTTGCCAGGTATTACATCTAGTAAGAAATAATTCTAGACAAATTCAGCAATTAAAAATTATTAAATATTTTAACTCAGTTATTAAAATTCACTGGACTAATCAAATAAAAGCCCTTCTGAATTCCTACACTTTAAGTGTAATGAATTTAGGCTGTCAGAAAAAAAGAAAAAGGGTTGGGGAGAAAAATACAGCAATTTTTTTAATATCCTCCTAACCCCCACTGTTTTTTCTGTGTGTTTCTGAAGCCTCCGGAAATACCATGGCAAACATTCCAGCTCTACAGCAGTGAGGCCACATGACCCAAAGGCACAGCAAGGAACTTCTTTCCCAAGTTTCCTTATGGTACAGAAAAGTGAATTTGATTTTATTTTTGAAAATTAGGACCCAAGTCTAGGGAAATCTCCAGGAAATTTTCAAGAGCACAGTTTTAAAAACAGAGTGTTTCTTGATGCGATGGGGTTTGGTGTTGTGTTTCCTTTTGTTATTTATTTGCTGCATTTCTATGCCTGCACATAAGATTTTTTATTATCTAAGACCAGCATCTTAGACCTATATTCAGGGACCATTAAATACAGTATATCACTTAAGGCACCTCTAAAACTACTTTTAATGCTCTCTAAATCTTCTATTAGAGTTAAAATCAGTACTGCTGCATTCCTTAATACAGCAATGCTCTTTCCCTGGAAAAAATTATGGCACTTAAAACCTCTCCTTCTTCCTGTCTTTCGGGATTATTTCAGCTAGCACTATTAATGAAAGGATTTATGCAAATGAGCTTTGCTAAACATTATGAAAAAAAATACTCAAAATCTGAACCTAAATCACAGACTTGCATTGTTACAAAAAATCATGTGCATGTACTTGGAAGTAACTTGGAAATGTAGGAGTCTTGATGAATCATAATGTAAGAGATGAGTATCAGTTGAAATTTGTGGTTGTCTGAAAACAACACAGAAGAAAGCATCGGGAAGGAAAAGAGTCCTGCAGTAGAAATGCACAGCAAATAGCAGGCACTCACCACTAACTTGCTTTGTAACCATGTCAGAAATGCTTCTAATTATCAGAGGTAAAAGAGGGATGGCATTTCTGCTGGAAGCAAGTTTTACACTTTAGTCTTTCCTTTCCCTTCTCTTTCAGCCTATAAATATTAGTCTTACACATTTTTCTCCCATACAGCTCTTGAAAAGGTTGAGTTTTTCAAGGCTGAGAGCAGACAGAAATGTTCATCAAGAAATGCCTTGAGGTCAACTGTCTGTAACTCATCAAAGTGCAGCACTGAAAATATGGATGAGGAGGATTATATGAGCATGGTAAAGCAGATTTTTTTAAAAAAATAATCTATGTTCTAATAATCAGTAACATTTTTTCTTTTTGGATTTGGGTTCAGTTATGCATAACCCAGTGCATCATACCCAGTGATAGTCACAGGGTGCTGACTCCCCCCTAATTTTAGGTGCATTCAAAACTACAGATGCACTGAAGTGTCTTTAGTGCTATTTCCCAATATATGGAAATGCCACTGGGATATGGCAAGGAGCAAAAATGGAGATGACCCACATAGCAGTATAAGGAGAGGCAGCTGGTCTACAAGAAAATTATGATGTAGGCCAAATTCTTCAGAAGCACTGAACTACACTGAAAATAAGAGATGAGCTTACCTATGGCTTTATAAAGTCCTTAAAAATATCTAAAATATCTTTAAAAACCACAAAAGTAAAGGAAAAAGCAGCAACAGCAGCAACAGAACAAGTCTGCAAAGATTATTTTTCTTAAGTCAGGGAACAAACAGAAACCCTGAAGTGCCCACTCTGTGCTTTTTTAAAAATTCTGTACAACAGCTGGACATAAGATATTGAACACATTATTGAAATTACTGTTCACTTCTACTCAGGGATTTCTGCTTGGTTTATTATAAATGCACATTTATTGGCAGCAAGTAGAACATATTATTGCTCTGTTTTATAGCTCAAATGGCTCACGGAAAGAGTAATTTGTTTGTACTCTGTACCAGGATCAATACTGTACCAGGGATAGCCCGAGGAATGTTTATGCTGAGGGCTTTGCTTGCAGTGGTTTGTTGTTGCAATCAATTGACCAAACAGGGCTGCTTCTTAAAACAACAAATAAACTGTGATAGTGACCAGATCAGCCATTCAAGCATCAAACACGACACAGTGTCTGGAAAAAAAATGAAGGCCCACAAGTGTTTTTACTGTTTGATGATATACACAGCTTTCCTACCTGAATATTTCCCACCGGCCTTTCTTCCTCTCAGTAGCTGGGGACTGTTTCCTCAACGCCTTCACATGACAAGATCCATTTTCCTGCAATAAAAATGCAGACATATCATGCTTCCATTCTCCTAACACAGCAGCATCTGAATCAGCTCAGTGAAAAGACCTGAAATGAATTAAGAGCATTTAGAAGTCCAGCAACCAAGGCAGGAGGACCAGATCTGAGGCTGGGTTGGGGTTCCAGCCCAGCTCTTGCCACCCTCAACCTTTTGAGACCTCACCCAGCAGTTTAAGTATTACAGGTTTTCATGCCTGTAACAATGAAATGAGGAAAAGATAATGAGAATTCTGTTGAGGTTTGTATCAAAATTTCCTGAGCCAAATGGTAATTTTTTTTCAGTTAAAGGTCATGCTGAAGTCTCTTTTATTCTCTTTATAAAGGGTACTGACTCTTGTGAGCTAAGTGCCATTAAAAAAGATAAACCAACCCCCAAACACTGCTTAAGAAAATACACCAAAATACCTCAAAACCATCATCCTCTCTGTAGCAAAACAAAACAAGTTTGTGGATTATGCTGGCACATCACTGCAACTTCTAGGAAATGTTTTTTTTAATTATAAAGAAAGATTGCAAAGGGAGATGGGGGACTGTTTACAGGCAGTCTGTATTTTGTTACATGCTGTTTCAGAAGGCAGACAAGGTGTCCTTACAGCATTATACTATCAGGCTCCAAAACTCAGCAAATATTGAGAAAAGTAACACAGTGACTACATTTTGCCTCTCTTTTGATTAACTTCCAAATAACTTACATGCAAAAGAATTTTCCATTAGACATGGAAAAGCACATGCTACCGGAAAAAGAAAATCAACACAGCAAACCCCACACAATTTGCAACCTGTCCAGGTTCGCCCCAAGGACCAGCTGTGGGAGCAGACACTTTAATAACAACTCAAATGATGGAAAAGTCACAGGTGACTTAAAAAAATGCAGAAGAAAAGCCTCAAGTTATTACAAATAACTTGTAAGTTGCATTCAATGTTTGTTCTGCAGCCATATTTACCCTTTCCACTGATTATTCACAAAGAATAAAAAAATTACTGAAAACCTTGTCAGAAACAGTCATCCCACCCCAACACATTCAAGGGACTGTCTGCTTCATACAGGAACACTGCGGGTTTTCTTGTCTCACAATAGGCAATTTTAGAGAAGTTACATATTGACAAGCACCCTGGGTGAATGATTGGCTTTTAAGGCCTCATTGAGCTGTGAATGTTTTCGCCCCAAATGTATTTATTCTCATCCAGAAGTTTTCCCCAGTGCTGTTCTTCTGCTTACGCAAGGCAGGAAAAACATGTTAATTGATTAAAAGTTTACTCTGTGTTAACATGACCTTCTCAGCTAATGTAGACTGGTCTTTAATGAAGTTGCAATTAGTTATTTTGGTTTGTTTCTCCAAAGGAAAAACTTTTGTTCTGCCTGCCTCAAGATCTGGGTACCATTCCAGGTGTAACTGGATTGGACTTTTGTCAGATCAGGCTACAGCATTTACTTGGACACTTGAACTTTACCTCTCTCTCCTGGACTCTTGCTTGCAACACTGCATTTGTGCAGCTGCATGGTTAGCTAGAATGGGGGAACTAATTTCCTTCAGCATGTTGTCTCATAAACAGCTGTGCCAACACAACACAGGGAGCAGGCACAGGACAGGAGTGATCAGCCATCATGGCAGAGGACAGGAACAGAGGCTGTTTAAACCAGCTTGAACTGCGCTGCTGCAGCACACAACCCCAAAGCTTTGCCCCTCTCCTTTGTGCTTTATTCTGCCCATCTGTAAAACTGGCACCACAATTCCTACTTTGTTTTATAAAGCACCTCTTAAAATAAAAGGGCTATCCATTAACATTTCTTTGAATTCACATTAGCGACCACCCACCCCTTTCACAAACCAGGTCCAAGTTGATTCTAAGGACACTGGCACTGTCCCCACCAGCATCTGCTCCCTGGTTTCCCCGCACAACCTGCTCAGGGGTTGTACAATGTCTCCCCCACCACTCCAGCCTGTTCCAGCATATGCCCCCATGCCAGCCCCAGCTCTGCCAGTACAGTTCACAGGGTCCTGCTGGGAACTGCAATCAGCTTCTAAAAATAAAGTTAGCTTCTTAAAGCCTGATCCTTTCTCTCATCCTCTTTCTAGAAAGATCCCCAAAACAGTCTCACTGGCAAAGTTCGGGGGTAGCAGGCTACACCTGAAAATGAGAGTAGATGGTAGAGAAAAAGTGTCAGCTGGAAAGCCCTTACACCTGGCTTGCTTCAAGCCACCCTTTCCAGGTGTGCTCTAAGCCTTACTGTGGCACAATAACTCGATGCTGCACAATTCCCAGCCCATTCCACGTTCACACCTGGGTCACGGGCTGTTGCCCAGCTGCACGAGCGGACTCCGGGAAGCACCAAGTCCTTTCTGCAAGCACCCACTGGTGCCCGCTCAGACAGCTGTGGGGTAGGAATGGGGGAAGAAGGGGAACCAGCAGCACTCCACCCGGGAGGGCTTCCTGCTCTTCCAGATCCAGCAGAGGGAGCACAAAAACGCACAATTTTTTTGGCCAAAAGCGTTTTTGGCTATGAAATGCTCGATGCTCGCAATGCTGGACACTCTGCGTTAGGCTACTCCTACAGTAATGTGTATGTGGTGCACACATATGTACAAGTGCACCACAGGCAAAACTCTTGCTCTGAGTAGATCACACCATAAAAATCAACACACTGTGAAGGAGTCCACCAGGACAGGCCAGGAAGGCTGCAGGAGCTGGGGGGGAGGACGAGAGGCTACACAGCAGGGCTGCCAACTCCAGCGATTTTATCGTGTCCCCTGCAGTACTAGGAATTTTTCCTAAAGCCAGGTCTCCAAAATCTCATCATCACATAAAAATTTCAGCTTTCAGCTCTTTGCTTGTTTTTTTTCAAGGGATATATTTATCTCTAGGCTCCCAGAGTTCAAAACCAAAGCTGTAAAAATAAACCCCAAAGATTTAAAAAACAAGAAAAGCAATACTAGAATCCCCCAAATTTGCTGTCTGTACATCATGGCCAAAAGAATTTCTACTCGGGGAATTTCACATAATTTTATTTATTGCAAATTAACATACTGTTAATTATTATTGTTTCAGAAATTGAGGAGGAAAAATAAGGAGACTAAGCAGTTCAGCAACCACTGAGGGGAACTCTCTTCCTGCACCTTCCCAGGGGTCAGCTTCACTTTTCTCCCCCCACCTTTCCTAACCTAACTTCCCGGGTTTGTGCCATGCTTTACCTTCAGCCTGTCGCCTCAGTTGATGAGGCCACAGACAGCAGGGTGTGTGCATGCAATGCCTTCTCTGCCTGCTCCTCCTTTCTTCTCATTTGTCCTTAGGCTGCTCCTTGTTCCTTTGCTCCATTTCCCCTGTCCCAGGCTGGACTCCTCCTCCCCAGGTCCCAGTCTCCCCACCAAGGATGCCCTGTTTAGGCCTCGGGTGGCTGCAGCCCTCAAGGGTGACCCTTACTGCACTCTAGGGCAGACATGATCCCACAGGGACACTGCTGAAGGGCAGCCCAGAGGATGCCCCCCACGCTGCAGCCCCTGCTACCAAACCCACCAATTTTGGCCTAATACACTACACAGTTTCAACATTTTTTCTTTTAACATGGTGCTCCGTTTCTTAGTGATTTTGCCAAAATTAACGGAAAAGGTGTGTGTGTGTATATACATATATGGGAAACACCCAGAGCAAACTGTCCATTACCAGTCTTAAAATTAAAGCATATAAAAAATACTGTAAGGGGGAACTGGAGGAAATCCGATATAGAAATAACAAAGATTTTTAACATCTTTAAACCTCCTAATCTCAGCTGTATCACTGCAATGGACCTGCATCAAGCACAAAGAACTTTCCCTGCTTCTCATCACATCCTGGTCCTACCTTGTGGCTGCCAGATTTTATAGACATGTTTATTATAGATCTCTCTGGACTCTCACAGATAGTCCTGGAATCTTGCTTCTTGCTTCAGCCTTACCCTCTGAGGAAAGGAAGAGTGACACCAGGGTATCTCACTGTCTGCACCTCAGCACTCAGCCTGTGCTGGACTTAAATAACTGTAAATAAATCCATTTCTAAAGGTAACCAAGAGTAAACCCTTCAGCTTCCATACACAAAATATCACTTGGATTCTACATACCTCCCCAAAAAAAGAAGAGATAGCAAACCCACACAAAAATTCTTGAAAAACAAAAATACTGCTAAGATAGACAGCTAAAGCATGTTGTACAGTCTTCTTATGGAAATGCGTAAGGCAGGTGCATTTTAGGGTATTTTCCTACTCTCACAAATTATTTCTAAGTTCCAGCATTATTCTCCTTGAACTGCAGAACATGTTCAAACTCAAAATTCCTGCAAAACCACAGCATGTCAGCAATCCCAACTTCTCATTTATCCACAGCTGTAACTGGGTCATAAGTGAAGAACATTAAGTGCTGCTCTTCCTAAATAAGCTTACTGGTCAGCAAGCATACTTCTGCAATGTGAAAACATTAACAAACTTCTACAGAGAGTTTAACTATTATATGCAGTCCTTATTAGGTATCATAGCTGTATCAGGACTTTTAGAAACTTGGGCTTTCTTGAAATTCTAAAGCAACTCAAAATCAACAGTGAGTGTATATCTGATGAGCATCAGATGCCATTGTCATTGACAAATAGCTGGCTAGTTTAAGAAGAGAAAAGCAAAATATGTTGTTAAGTAAGCAATGTAAAATAGGTGAGGGTTTTGGAGAGGAAAAAAGACAGCTAAATACTAATATCAGTGCAGGCTGGTGTGTTCCTTCCTGGGCAGTGACACAATACAGGAGGAAAGTAAAGCCGGGAAGATCTGTGCAGGGGGAAGCAGGATTGCAGCTTCTGACAGCTTTCAACTTTGCCTACACCGGGATTTGATCCTCAATAATCCTTATTAAAACAAGAACATAAAACCACACATGCATCACACCAAAATGCAGCAGCCACACGGCTGTAAAACACAGACTTTTATCTGATGGAACAGACAGGATGCACACTCCTTCCAAACACAAGCAGCAGAAAGCCACAGAAAGTGGCCAAGCTGCACTGGAACTTGCCATGGGCCTTACCTGGCAGCACCTAACATATCCTGCTCCCCGCCCCGGCAAGCCCTGGAGTCAGCCTCCTGCCTTCATCCCAGCAGGGCTCCCTGTGCCCTGCAGAGTCCCAGGAGAACCCTGGGCCAGCACTCCTGTGCTGCCCCATTTCCTCCTGACGCGGTTTGTTCCCAGAATAGAAGCAGGTTCTCACAGGGGGCTGCTGCACTGAACAGGGCAGCCACTCACACACTTGCTCAGACCGGTGGCTCCTGTATCTCGTCATTACTACAACCAGTCCTCCTGGGAGATTTCTCAAGCTCACCCTGTTAGGCAGAATGCTACAAAGGTAGAGCAAAGTAGGAAAGAATCACAGTCATAAGTATGTAAATTTAGCTTGTGTTTTTTCCCCATCTTCTTTCTCACCAGGGTGTAGAAGCAAAAGTTTTGTTTATTAAGTCATCATTTTCTCAATTAGTTTTCCCAATTAAAAAAAAAAACCAACAACAACTACCTTTAGTTTTTTCTCAGCATAAACAGAAATTGTATTTCCCATTACTTCAAAACAATAAAACATAACTGAAGTACACCTTTTCTCGGCTGTAGAAAGCCATGAATTTGCAATGTTTCTTATTTTACGATGGAAGGGAAAGGTCCAGGGTGTTGTCATACCCTATCTATTCAAGGCTTAACAGCAGTTTGCAGTATCACAATCTCTAACCTAGTTACTGAAAGAAGCGTTTTTCCAATCCTGTTTACTTTTTCAGCCTGCATCTAAGATGGGTCCAGAGCACCTAAAAACATGGGCATGAGTAGGCCAAGATTGCTGTAGTCCATGTCTCTGCTCTCTTGTCACAGCCCTGGAAACTCTAAAGTCCCTGGGGCGGTGTTGAACCTCACCTCCCCCCCAGCCCCACACGCCAGGTTAAAGGGCCACATGTGAATCAGTAGAATAGATCAGGGGTTTAAGTGGGAACAGGGAAAGAGGACTAGGAGGATAGGCATTTCAGCACATCTTTGTGAAGCTATAATCTGATGGAGGTGGCTTTGGCCCGAGCTGAAATAAGAAAGATTTGGCATGGCTGTGCCGTGCAAGGCAGTCCAGACAGCTCCTCCTCCAGCCCAACAGCGCCCAGCCAGCTACAGTCAGAGTCAGCCTGGGGCTGAGGGACCCAAACCAACCGAGGTTTGCAATTTGTTGCCATTTCACAAGTGACCATGGCAGTGGCAGCTCGTCCCCAGGCCATGGTAGGCAGCAGCACATGTTTGTAGCAGAGGAATGAGTTGCCAGCTCACAGGCGTAGGATAACAAGCACTATTAATCTTGGCTTAAACTAAACCATTGTTCTGGAGATTGGACATCTCTTGTAAAATCCCATTACTGAAGACCATTCGCCATCTATTTCCGTAGAAACTTCTTTAGTTTGTTTTGCTCTATTTTAGAAAAAATTTTCCCCTTCCCTTTTCCTTAAGTCCTATTGTATTTACAGAGTCTTAAACAATAATCCACTCAAGCACAACCATGGAAGTGGCTTGAAGGAACAAAAGCTGCTTCTGGCATAGCCAGTGCATCCTCCTCTCCCTGCATAGAGCTGCCTGTTATAGTCTCTGCAGATTTGCAGAGCACCAGCAGCTACTGATGTCCCTCTGCTCCTCCTGTGTGTTGGATACCAAATAAACTGTAAGCATGAGGAGTCTACTCAAATCATACTTGCAGCATCAGCTGAGGGTGCAGGTGAGTCACAAGCAAGTTCTGCAGCCTATCTTGCTAAAGGAATAGGGAGAAGACTGACCTGAAAAGAAAGCAGTAGGCATGAGTAAGACAAATTAAAAAAAAACCAACTAACTCCAGGAAGACAAGGCAGTGGAAGGAAAATGTCTCAGGCTCTGCTAAAGAAGATTATTGCCACATCTAGCAGTTAGCACCCACCCAAGTAGAGTGCCATCAATTTAATTCTCAAACAAGACTAGCAGAACAGTGAGACAGGATTAGACATGCTTGTTTTTAACCATTATTTGCTCTCTCTGGTGGAATACTATCAGCACAACATTGGCATCAAAATTACTACCCTTCAAATGCGCAGAGCATGTTTTTTAATTTTACATGTAGCGGTTATGTCATCTGCGGTTATTTATTTTTTAATATAAAGTGGTAAAACATATTTAATCTGTTTTGAGAAAAGAACAAATTGATTTAGTGAGCAGTTCAAGGCTCTCCCTGGAGACACTCCACCACACTCAGAAATCTGAATATGAGTTGAGACTTTGCTAAAGTCATTTTAATTGTAGGTCATAAGAAATGTCAAGATATAAACCACCAAGGAATACTAAAAATTAAGCCATCATCTCTGAGAGTAACAAATGTCTTATATTTGGCAGTAGAATAATTTCTAGATCTTTACAGCATTATTACTTAAGGACAGTAGCAGAGCAAAGGGCTTACATGCAACACGTGTGCATTACTTTTGCTGGGGGGCAGAACAAAAATCCTACATAAAGTGAAAAAATACAGGAGTGAAGGAAGTGCAGCACCACCAATAAAAATGTAGTGTTTTAACTTTTTCACTTTTGTTTCACTACACTGAACATCTTCTGTTAATAAAAAAGTTTTGCTTTGTTTTGGTCTGAAAACGTTTCTCCCTAATGCAGTATGGAACAGGGTTGTGCATACAGCAACATGTATGTGCAAAAATAGAGCACCCAAGTGAGGAAAGCTGGTTTTTAAGAAAACTTTAAAAACAAACAAATGGAAACCCACTAAGACTTAGACCACACTTCTAGAGCTTTGTGCCCAGGTTTTACAAGGAAAAACTCTTAATTTTTCCTAAAAAGTAGTTCTGAAACAGGTGCTTTCCTGTAGAAGGTACATCCCAACTTCTGCATTTTAAACAGGATCCCCCATTTACTAAAACTTTTATAGAGCCTAGCTGAAATCCCCAAAATTTTCCTTTGCCCATTTACCCAAATAACAGTGATAAGAGGGCTCTGACCTTAGCAGATCAAAGTGAAAAGCCCTCCAGCCTAACCTTCTTAAAACAGACACAGTTAAATATTAAGTGCATTTTCAACACCAAAGAACAATATTTGGGAGCTCTTACTAAAATATCTAACAGAAACATATATAAACCATTTCATTCTCCCACATTCTCCAATCTGAAAGTTAAAAGGTCAGCAGTGTAAATCAGGAGCAGATTTTTTTTTTACCATCTCTGCCTAATAACCTCTTAAACTTGATCAACATACAGATTTCCTTTCCTGCCCTTAACCTTCTATTCCTGGGAGTGGAGATGAGGCAGCTATTTCTCTGCTTTTAGTTAAATCAGAATGGAACTCACCAGTAAACAGCATTTTGAACAGAAAGCACTTCAAGTGATGTGAAGACCCATATTAAAGGAAACAAGCTCACGTATGTGGAAGGGAAAAAAAAAAGTAATTTAACATCGTATATTGCTGCCAGTCAACTCAATTACAAACACCTACTTTGTTGGGTTTAGCGACCGTCCCTAGCAGGTGTGCCAAGACCTGTGGGTGAAATTCCATTTCTCTAAATGTGAAGGCAGGCATTTCAGAGAAGTTTAAATCTATCCTCTGCCAAGTCCATTTTCTTGAGTGCCTTCACATCAGCTCACTGAATAGTGCTGTACTCTAACCACTCTCTTCTCTAATACTGAACACCATGTATATCCAAATCCATGTCTGCACATGGTGCAGCAGGGGGGCTATTGCCTGCTTTGCCTGCCTGAGTGGTGCTGTCATGGCAGGGAAGTGAAGGGCAGGAAAGCTGTAACACTATGACCCAAATAAGATGCAGGCAAACACAGTTTTAGACATCCAAGCTTTTAATGCAAATTAATGTCATAGCGGTAAAAGCTCCAAAAGGAATAATTGCACAGATGTCTCAGAGGAGGAGTCGTATCTTGGGATTTAATAGCTAGGAGCAGTTTCCCCCCCATCTTCTCTTCAGGTCATTTGGTTTCAAGAGATAGTGCTCCTTGCTGTCTGTCACACAAGCTATTACACAAGCACTCTCAAACTGGTAGCCTGGATTCTGGTTTTCTGGTCCCCTGGAGGGCTACAGGGGCCTTCCCTGATGCCAAACCCTGCCAGGCTGCCCATGCTAAAAGTCGAGGTCATCCATAGCACTGGAGAGGCAGCATTACACAATTCATGCTCTACATGGACAACTGAGCTGGAAAGACAGTCACTTCAAAGCAAGATGCAGTTTGCCTCGAGATCTTCCAAGTTTTACTGCAGGCTGTTCTTAAAATCTTCCACTGATAGCATTTGTAAGACTAGAATTAATTTTCTGTGACACTGAAAGAGGGAGGGAGAGACCCTAAACAAAACCCCAGTCCTGCCTCACTGACTTCACTCCTTATATCTGCACAAATACCCACTCGCTTCTCTGCTGTCCTTGAAAGCCCTTTCTCTCCAAAACACCAAAAGCTTTTAACCCATATTGAAGCCACTGTCTCCAGCCTCAGCTCCAAACAGGCACTGCTGTGGCAAAGCCACTACTTTATAAGAGGTGAGCCCTGCAAAATCTTGCCCAGACACCTGGGGATGTGGCTGCCACGGCCGGTCTGCTGTGTCCCTCTGCCAGCGATGAGGCTCGCTGCAGCCCATGGAGGCTCGGATCCCACCTCTGCTTTACAAGGCCGGGGGGTGGTTCGGTCAAGGAAAGTGCATTTTTTACAAGAAAGAGGACTGAGTTTCAACAACGGAGCAGAGGCAAACAGTGCCTTCTGGCAGCTCCTCTCCGGGGGTGGGATGGACATGCGAGCAAGGGTGAATTAGAGGGAGAACAGCTGTTTGTTCAGTGAATGAGTCACAGGACTCAGCTATTAATTCTTCCTCTCAAGAGAATATGCCCCCATGCCAGCCCACCCACCATCCTATAAAACAAACAAACATATAATGGAGGTCAGGGAGGGGGAGCTAAGTAAGAGGAAAGGACAAAAAAAAGAGGAAAAAAATAGCCAAGCATTTAATATTTACATAAGAATGAAATGTTTCATTAATTACATACAGAATCAATTTGCAGCTATTTTCCTTAAATTTCTCAGTCAAACCCACAGATTTGAAGCACTTTGAACTGTGCTGCGCCAGTAATTGTGGTTGAATATTTTAGATCAGTCTTGAATCACAGTTGTGCACACACCAAATGAACTAATAAGCTACTCATGAGTGGACTACTAATGTATTTTCTTTCTTTGCTAGACAGATGGAATACAGTCTCAAATCAGTTGAATTGGCTACTGGTAATCTTCAGAAAGGCTTACAAAAATCTTTAGTTCTACTGTTTTATTAAAACTACCACTCAATAGCCTGCCTGCATTAGAAAGGAGCTGGGAATATGCAGAAAAACGCAAACAAGTTTAAAAGATACGAAGGAAGAGTCAGGCAGTTCACGTGACTGTAGCAAGCTTCAGAGAGTGACAATGAACAGTGTATTGAGAAATGTTTTTAAAGGACTACTGCAAAGTTGGACACCCTTGCCATCTATACGATATTTATCACACTACAACCATTTATGGGCAGTCATTTAAAATCACATATAGCAGCATATCAGTTCTATAATCTGACAGATGTGTTCTAGTTTACAGAAGCATCTGTTGAGTCATCAGGACATCAGAATAGTTAATTGCACTTTGGGGATCCTTTCAGAGATTAAAAGTTGCCTTACTTCAAGCAAATTTTAAGTGTCCTTATAGATTAAACTCCTTTTTCATATACAAAATTAACATATGCTTAATGTGCTCCACACTCCAGAGAAACTAATCTATGAAATGTAAAGAATAACTTCCCTCAGGGATCATCTGTTTTCTTCCGCCTCCTGTGCATTGCCTCACACTGTGCTCAGCAATATGGAGCAGAAAAGAAAAATACAACTTGAGTCATGTGTGATTCTGAAATATAAACTATGACATGGGATACACTGTCTGGGGAAAGACTACAGAAGAAGCTGCTTTGGGTCAAGAACTTTTAAAAAATGTCTAACAGCTAAAAACTGCGAGATGGTGTCTTGTTTTGGGGTGGTTTTTTGGCAATATGCTTATAATTATATTTCAGAACGTATTATTACTGTTCATTCTAAAAGGAATGTTGTACAGGTTGTATCTTTCACAACCACAAGAGACAAGCCAGGAGAACCACGCACAAGATTAAACATAGACTGACAGACACTGAGCCGTCCTCCAGCTGAAGTTGTACCAATTGCTTCCTACACACAGCTAAGGACTGGAAGCAAGCAAACTCCATTCATGCACATAACGAAATATTTTAATTGAAAGAATAACACTTATGGAAGACTCCTACAAGTTTTCACCATGTGTGAGCAGAGGAGATCTTTCCCATGCTTCCAACCTGAGTTTCCTTGCAACCTTCTGGCCTCCTATCAGTAAGAAGATTAAGAAAATGTATTTCTTAGAAAGAAAGATCTGTCATGTAAAACTCCGATTTAAAACAATTTAGCAGTGGATTCTTTGTTTGGTTGGTGTTTTACCAAAAAAAACCCAACAAAACCAAATGAATCAGTCAAAAAAGGTGTATTTGGCTGTTTCAGTGACTGAATCCATCTGGTCTGTAGCTCCCAAACCACAGGGATCCCATGATTAATTCAATGAAGTATTTGGTTTCACTCAAGTGATCATAAAGCTGAAGTGCAAGTACATAACCAAGAGCACAGACACCAACACTGCATCTGGGCTTTGCTTCCTATAAATCCTGAAGTGACAGCACACCTCAACCCAACTGGACTGTTATTCTTTAGTGCAGAACAAATCAAACTTAAAGTCAGAGTGTAAATTTGAGACAAGCACTGCAATTATGACTATGCTTTAAAAAGGTGCCATACTTCTGAAGTTACAGCATATTCTTTTGCTGCTAAACCAAACTGAGACTGCTGTCTATGTTGCATTAAATTATTAGCTAATTAGCCCTGAGTAAGGACAACAGTATGTTGATGCTGGCAAGCTGTGAAAAGAACACTTCAGCAAAGAAGATCAATAGCATTGTTTTGTCTGGCCTACAATAAGAAAACTGCTGGCCCAGGTTATGAGTTTAAGCCATTTTTCATTTGGCAGACAAGACAGTACTAGTGACAGATCAATACAGTAACTTTATGATAGGCTGCTGCTCCTACAGATGGCAGGACCATAAACAGGCATCATTTTTAAAGCCTGAAGCAATCCATTACTTGGACAGAAACCACCTGACCTTTTATAATATTTACACTTTTCTACTGAAAAAGGACAACCAGAGAACAAAACAAGGGAAAATCAGCACAATTAGCTGTTCTGCAAGACAGAAGAGAATATTACTTGTTCAAAAGTCAGAATTTAAAGTAACAAGCTTTGTGCTATTTGGGAGATCACATTAAAGCCACAAGGTTGGCACCAGGGAACTACTCATCCCTTAAAAGGTTCTTGAGGATCACATCTCATATGATGCAATTTTCTTATCTCTAGGTAATGTGGGATAACAAAGGAGCCTCTTTATTAATCTTTAAGGATAAAAACCTGAAACAAAACAACCATTTTAACATGTCATTAAGACATTATACCAGTCCCTTTTAACACCTACAATTACTACACATTTGAGAGAATGCACTTAAAAATGGGCACTTAATTTTCCCATATTGCAATATACACACTGTAGCATTTGCACATACAGTTTCTTATTCTGCACCAGTATTGGGATTGTTGGGATTGCCTATAGTGTTCCACTATTTTAACAAAGGCAAAGCAAAACAAAGAGAAAGGTTTAAAAATTCTGGTGTTTTTTATTGCAAGACCTCTAGCTGAAGAGAACGTAAGGGACAGCACCTTAATAAATTATTCAGGCCACATCTTCAGATAAGGACCCAGGTGGAGCATCTGGCCTTATACTTACAGCCTTCTCTTTACTATAAACATGAAATAACCACAGAACATGGTGAATCAATCATATAACCAGCTCGCCTCTGCCTCTCTGTCTGAGGCTGGTTTGTGTCAATTACTACAGAAATATCTGCTTAAGCAGGAAACTAATTTTACGAAAGCACATTGGGTTCATGGGCTTTCATCAATACTTTTTGGTTGCTGCAAGTAAGTAATTAACATTAATGTCAACATAAAGGATAGAAGGAGGAGGAAAGTATTAACGAGCACAGTATAAAAACAGAGCTGGCTGCTTCTTCCCCACACAGTACTGCCATGCAACCAGCTCCCAGTCCATGCTTGGAAAATGAGTTATTATTAATGTGGTCGCTAATTTTACTTTGCATGATGTAAGCAAACAGCACTACATTTTCCCCTTAACGAATGCCAATTATACACAACATTAGTTTAAAATACAACAGAATAGCACACAAACCAGAAATCTTTTGACTGGGCTCCACTCATGCTAAGAATAACTTGGCGCACACGTACATGATGCTAAATCTGCCAATGATTTGCTTTGCTCCAAAACTCCCCCCTCCGCATCTTCTACAAGATCCTAAATACATGAAGCTGTGTTAAAGCAGGAAACCTACGTATTGAACCTATTTTTAAAACCAATTGAATTTCTTTGAACTCAAATGCAAGGGACGGTTTCAGCAGTTTCACGTTTATAATCTCATGTGTTTTCAGCAGGCACAACGGCTCTTTATTCCCAACCGTGCACAGACGCTGCCCACCACATCTGCCAGCCCACAGCACTTGGGCTCAGCCCAGAGACTCTGTCAGCCTTCTCCAAAATCACTGGTGCAAACACACAAAGCAGCAGCCCACAATTCTGATTGACAGGACACAAAATATCCTCAGAGATAACGTCCCTGTGACCAGGCTAAAAAGACACTAAATGAATTCAATGGATTGAATTTCATCATTTCGTTTTGTGGTTTTGTTTATGAGAGAGGGTTAATTTTTTTTCTTTTAAAGGCTACTAGGTTTTTGTCTGCAACACCTCCATTCCCCAGCATTCATAAGTAAAACAAAAATTGCAGCACTCAGAAATAATTACTGATGCTTTTTTTACAGTGCCTCAATGACATTGTTTCAATGTTAAGATAATCCAAAGCATTTAATTCATGCCATGGTATGTGGATGCAGGTAGTGAGCTAAGGCTGGCTGTTCCAGAACTCTGGTTCAGCCTCAGCACACCTGGGATGCACACCCCATTTCAGCTGACTGCTGCCTCTGGGAAGGAGGGAGGGCGACAGGGTTTGGCAGAGCTTAGTTCCATGCACACTGGCTAAAAGCAGTGCTAGGAGAAATGATTCTATAACCATCATCTCCTGGGGGGAGAGAGTTCAAAGGCAGGCAAGGGCTGTGCCTGGAGTGAAGGGGAAGAGAGCCACCACCATCAAGTGGGGGACAAGGCCATGCCCCTCCTGCACCCTGAGTGGTTGGTACTTGCTTTTTGGTCCAATGACTCATTCTCTGAGCATACACTGTATTTCCACACTTATGCTTTCTTTCTTTTTCTTTCACTACATCCTTTTGCCCTCTGTCACTGTTAAGATGCAAACTAAACCCTTACACCCAGACCACTCCCTGCAGAATCCTGTTCTGTACCTTCTTCAATCAAATTCCCTGGATTTTTCTATTGAGTTTTAGTCAATAAGGACATTCACTCTCCTTATTCCTATTTTACTATTAAAATGACATGGTTCTTATCTGAAGACCATGTAAACAGCTTTACAGACTTTAACATTAGCATCACTGAAACCCTATTAAGGACCTCTGCAATTTCTTGTTGAAGAAAGTATGTAAGTGACAAATATACAAATACAAACGACCATGCAGCAACTCTGCTACTGTTCATGAGGTTAATTAAGTTGTAGGGAAAGAAAACCGGGCTTCCAACATCATACCAAACTTCCTTGTCATTATAGCTCCAGACTCCACATTAGCTACAAAAATCATAAACAACACCTCATTATCTATTTTTCATTCCTAGAAAAATCTTGCTTGAAAAGTTATATCTGAACACTTGTTTCACATCCATCCAAAAAACTTCCCAAAAAACCAAAAACACCCCAAGAAAATATCTGTGTATTTTGGTGATTGCATTCATGTGAAAGATATTAAATATTTCAGTATTTGCTACTGTAACAGAAGCATAAACTATTAGTTGGACAGTAAAGCATTTGTGAAAGACATCACCCCTTCATTATGTATAGTGCCACAGTCATATTTACCTCCAAGGTGGTGGCTACAAGGCAAGCTCACAATGCATATAATAACAACACAAATAAGGAAATTCAAACCACTGCATTCACATTGCACATTGTCTGTACCACCAGGCACCAGAGCAAATCCTTTCGAGCGTAATAAAGTGAAGGTATTATAATTAGAGAGTTCATAATGCCATTTAATCAAGTGTGGAGCTGGAACACAGTGGGTTGTATACCAAAGACAAAACCACATGAAGCAGTACAATGTTGAGTGCAAGAAAGGGCACACATATTCTTCAGGGAAATAACAAGTTACTACAAAGCCATGTTTGTTTTCAAGTACTCAATCAAGAGTTTGCATACTAGGTAATTTTGCATCATGAAATTAAGTTATTTCATAAACTGAAAATTAACTAAGACCACAAAAATGTCTTTTGATTCTTACAGATAGAAAACCCCAGTTTCAAGTTCTTAATTTGTGAATTAATTCTTTGTAGTTTTATTGCAAGAATTAATTGTACTTCAAAAATATTGTAATTATTTTTCTACTACAACTTATTATTTACAAAGTGCTTTATAATAGCTAACCAGTTTCTGTGACACCTGTAGCAGTCTCCATGTAGTGAGGCTGAGACACTACTATCCTGAGCTATCAGCAGTAGAACAGCAAGGGACAAGTGAAACCAGGAGTAAACAGAAGACTTTTCCATAATCAGCTTATTGCTCCAGGGGTCACAGAATCCTTGGCACACCTAGCATGAGATGCTTATCACCATCAAGTTAATGATATAAATGCTCCTTCCCATGTCCCAAAACTGGACTGGGAATTACCCTGATTCTCTCTCATATAACAAAAAAAGTTCTGCTTAAATAAAAAAAAAAATTCATCAGAATCAGGAACCCCCCCTTGCAAATGGGAGGGATCAGACACTGATTTGCATGTTTTATATTATCCTCCTGACGGACCTGAAAGATCTTGCACATCTGCCTGCCCAGGACTTGTGTCGCCAGAAGGCAGCAATGAACACAGCACACAGGGAAGGACCCTAAAGACAACGGCTCCAGCTACTATACCAGAGGTCTGGCACTATTCTTGATAGAAACAAAGACTACTCCTGTCCCAAGCAACCTGTATTTTAATTATACCATAATGTTTTTAGGAAAACATCAAAAATAGTTTCCATTTTATGTATGGAGAAACTTGGTTGACAAACACAGTCAGGAGCACCAACACTCAATGATCTAAAAAACCCACAAGGTATTTGGAGCACGAAGTGCTATAGACCTTATCTTGATTTGGCCTTGATCTTGACCAGAGGCCACATATAATTTTTCATTATAATACATATCTAACTATAAATATACCTAATGCATGCATCCAATATATCCAGTAAATCTAAAAACACACAAGCAACATTTGAAAAATTCTAGCAGAAAAATGATGTGGTAGCACAGAGCTTCCAAAACTACTCATGGACAAGCAAGAGTCTTCAGGCAGAACCATTATTTAAAGATTTATTACATATATAACAGCACATTCTCAAATGACTGCAGATCAAGAAATGAAAAGGTCTGAGCTAAAACAGGTCTGATTTAGCAGCCATTAAGGCTGCACAAAAGATTCCCATTGGCTTTAGCCAGCATTGGGTCATACCCTAGTCACACCACCATGCCACTTTCCTGTGCCTTTCAGCTTATTTGTATGACAGTTCCGCACTCAGCCGATCCCAAAATAGCAAGGTACGACCTTTTGTCTGCCTGGATATTCTGCACAGACAGCAGCACGACACTCCTAATGGCCAAGAAAGGACTTTACAAACTGAGAGCCAATTTTGCCATACACTGTAGAGTCCTACACAACCTTTGCCATCTCTAGAGAAGCACTGAATCAGGAACCATTTATCTTACCATATATTTAAAGTTTTACAGACTAGTTTCTCCCTCCCCTGCCCATCATGCCCAAGTCCTTTTTCATAATTGCATGGTCAAAGCAAGAAAGCCACTGAGATCACATGCTTTTATCACTTATTCACAAGTAGCTCATTAATTTAAGAACTTGCATTGATTTTAATGGGTCATTTACATGTTTAAAATACTTAGGTGTTTAAGTTCTGTAGGAATGAGTATTCCAAAATATCTCCTATTGTCATGAAAGGGAAATGAGATGTTTGCACATCTGCACTCTAGAAAGTATTCCTTAAAATATAGGAGAATGTTTAAAACACAAAAGAAAAATACAATTTAAAGTACTCAAAAAAACCCAGCAGGACAAATAGTTTAACCCTCACTTAAAAGACATACACCATAATTTGCAGCTTTGAAATGGATGAAATAGAAGTCTTTATTAGTGGAGATAAGTGTCTGTCACCTTATTCTCCAAGATGCTATTTCTTCCCTAACTAAGGGGTATATTCCCAGTTCAGTCTGAGGACTATCTAGGCACACGATGTTAAGGACAAAACTTGAGAAACATGAATCAAGTCGAAATGTTGCAGAATACTTTAGCCACAAACTGTAGCTCCCATCAAACAGGACACAATTGAGATAAAAATCTTGCTATTCTAATATCCTTAGGGATTTATCCTGCAGCAGTGATAGTTTTACTTATGAGAGATACTGGCAAAACAGAGCAACAGTAAGGACAAAAACGTACCTGAGATCATTTACTGAAGCAGGTAATTTTAATGAATGCTTCATTCTACTGCATTTGACTGAAACTGTGGCATGATACTACCACCTGTTTAGACTCCCATCCGTTTCACTCTGCTTGCATGTGCAGTGTTGATGCAACAAACATCCCACAGGGCCATTTACACCAAAGAGTATGTTGGCTGTACTGATTACATACTTCAAATGCCATTCATGTCTGTCTTTCAGAAAGTCTACAGCACCTTGTTTGAAAGTCAAGCTTTTTAAGAGCTGCAAGCTGGCAAATTCAAAAATCAGCACCCAAATCCAAAACTGAAGGTTCCTATTTTCCCCGTATGCTTATTTTTATTATTTTCTCTTGCTCTATTAATTGCTATCTAAAATATTAGTCCTTTATTTGCACCATCGTTTCTTGTTAATGCATCAAGGTGAAAACCAAATCCAGTTGTTCGACATGGATTAAAACTATTCAGCATCCACTTCAAATAAATGCATGTTCCACACCTAAATGCATTGCATCATACCTCTTAATTTTTTATTTCAGTCATTCTAATTTTCCCTCAGGCAAGACACCAGAATAATCACTTTATTGTTACAATTACTGACAATGACCCTCAGAAGGTGATAGCATTTTGATCCCATTTGATTACATTAGTCTTAATGGATTCTAATGAAAATACAAGTAAATCCTTTTTCTTATCACTCATTCTCATTACTTTCAGCAATCACTATAACTTAACTGCTCAAAGGGCTTCAAAGCACACACAGAGCACGAATGAAAGAAGTTGCAGGGCCTTTCAGATACACCTTTTATTTAAATTCACAGAACGAGTTTAGGGAAACTCTAAAAACGGATTCCGAAGTGTCCCAAGATAGAGTTGTCACAGTGCCAACTGGGGTTAACCCTGTACAACACTGACAACACAGCAGCAGCCCATGGGATAGAAGACCCAGGAAGGCTCCATCCAAGAGCTCACATTCTAAGCAAAATCGAACAGGGTGTACCTGGAAACGCATAAAGGAAAATAAATATGACTATTTTTACAGACTGACTTCTTGTTGACACTGTAGAAGTATTGAGTTGTTAGGTGGAATTTGAGCCGAGCAGGCAGGGAAAGGAACATCTTACAAGGAAGCATGTCCCATGTGCAGAAGGTGATGCCAGCAAAGGCGCGAAGAAGACTCATGAGAGAAGCAGGTGGCCAGAGCATCAAGACTCACACTACTGCAAGGACAGCCTCCTGGCAAAGACAGTCATCTACAGGTGCTCACATCCACAGTGCCCAAAATTGCTCTGGCAAGCCAAACACAAATGCACAGCTCCAGTGGGTAGCTGTCATCTGTATTTCCCTACCTGATGGCACCTTTAGAAAACAGAGGTCCTGACGTGAGAAATCAGAGAAGCCCACAAATGAGCCAACTGTGCTGAAATCTGGTTTGACTGCAGAGGTCAGGACAGCTCATCAGCCAGCTGCTCTGCTATGTAAGTGTAACGAGACACTCGCAGCTTGCTGCCCCTCCAGTGTAATTGCACATCTTGTTCTTTGTAATCATCCTTACCACTTATATGCTGCTGTAGAGACGTAACTAATCCTCCCAGATCCCACTGAGAGGCAGGCAGAAAGTATTACGATCCCCATTTTGCAAATGGGGAGAAATATATATTACCTACAGGAGTCAGTTAATGAGTGGAATAACCTGATGCACTTCCACAGGCCTGGGAGGATTCAGCCTCATGCTCAACCAGTGGCCAACTCGGCCCGCAGAGGTCAAGTCATTTGTCACGTACAGCAGCACTGAAGTGAGCTTTGTTCTCAGGCCACTCTACAAACCACACCCTGTAAATACCTGTGCCAGGCTGGTTTGGGATTTTTTTCTGTGGTTGCAGGGCTAAAGGTTTTTTTGTCATAATTTTGGGGTTTGTTATTAAACTAACCTATAAGGTATTCTAATTAAAAATAGACTAAAACTTTTGCTACGGTTTCGCAAGTAGAAGGAGAGAAACTACCCATAGTTTTATTAATCCTGAAAATAAATACAATTAGTACTTGTTTTCTGCAGCAACCAGAAAATACAATGGTAGCTACTGCCAGAAGAAAGTGTGACATGTGTGAAAAAAAGAGGGCAGCAACATACAAATGACGTGATGTATATACAGGAAACAATAAAATGAAGAAGTAGCATGATATATTTTTCTGTCTGTTTTGTTACTAAGCCATAAAAGCCTTGATAGATGAGGTAAGTTTCAATAGCCATTTTTAATTATTTTTAAGGTTTCAAAATTAAAATTAGGAAAATGTAAACAGGTGTTTCTGTGTTTAAAGCCAAACATGATCAATAACATTCAACCAACCCTCCCAACTTCCATGACAATCATGAAATAACATTATTTGTTCCTTAAACTCTTCTAAAATACTTGATTTAAATTTTCCGTCTCTTATGGATTTAACATTGCTAGGAACTCTGGCAATGGAAAATGATCCTATCAGCTTGGCTTAAACAATCATCTGATTCCAAGAAGCAAGGTTTTAAATGCACTGATCAACACAAGGCCAAGAGCGAGGTTGGGGAATTGACGCCAGCATTATTTTTGATCCACTGCTATTGCTCAGTCCCTTTTCAATGTACATCACCCATCAAAATAGGAGCTATACAGCCTATAACCCTGCACTGAAGTTGCTTCTCATTAGCAGGAAACATTCACAAAGCCGTTTTAAGACACAGATTGGTGTTTTAGCCAGGTCCACGGACAGAAACATCAACACAACTAGATAAACTTTCCCCCCCCACTGTCTTTATGCAGTTGAGAATTTTTCCAGCTTTTGCTAACGTTTGTTTTTTAAATTCTCTGCTTGAACAAAAAGCAGAAAGGTTATTTTTCATCACCCTTAAAGGAACCTAAAGGAACCCTCTCCAACCATTTCAGACTTGGGTAGGAGGTGAAAGAAGAGGATTTACCTCAAGAACTAAGCTGAGCAGCCAGCTGTTCCAACCAGGCCTTCCTCTGGTGAGGCACAAGCTAGAACAGCACGTTTCCCTTTTCAGAAATGAACAAACAGTTCAATACCTGCTCATCTCATGCATCTGTACAAGAAAAAAAATACATGATGTTTGCTTGTTGGTTGTTTATTTTCAGGACCTCAGCTGAAGGACACTTAGGTTTCATGGAAGGCACCGAGACTTATTTTCTGTCTGAAAACGCCAACAGGATTCATTACTGTAAAGTAAGATTGCTTTGCCTATATTAAAAAAAAATACATTTTCTCTGGCTTTGGAAGTGGATACAGGATTGAATATGCCTTATACAACTGAACTCAGAACACATGAAGGTGAATTATGTGACACTATGTATCTGAAATCCAACATTAACATAAAAAAACTTTCAGATAATCAATCCAGCTTGTTTACTGAACTACCTGGCTAACTGCCAAAAGACAGCGATTTCAAGGAGTTTTTATAGATTCACCCAGAAAAACAAAAATCCATTTCCTAGAATAGGACTCACAATTCACCAACTCCTTAAGAGAAAAGAAATGGATTAGAACTGTACCTTTTTTCAATATTCGGTTGCACAGCTTTACAGTCAAAACACACATCTCAGGATAAAGCAACTTGCCTGTTTACATTACCTTTCATGTTTCCACATGCACAATTTGCCTACCAGTTTTTAGGGATTATGTAAATAGTTATTAACGTCATGTGGTTTTTAACTACTAGGAGAAAATCCCAGATAAAATTGCTCACCAAATGACCTTTATAGCTTTCCTTTAGCACGCAAAATTAAGCAAGAAAGTCGTGTAATAATCATATGTGCTTTTTAAGTAACATTATTTCAGAGGGAAATTTTTTTTTTTAAGAAATAAAGCTGAGTTTGCACAAACCCGTAAGACACTCAGCAGACACATCAGAAGACACACTCCAAAAAATCTAGTACCAAAGTGCATAAACTCAAAATATTTCCACACATTTTAGGGCTCCCAGAAATTATAACAGCAATCTTCTAACCTGATCTCTCCACTCCCACTAATAATCATTCAGTACTGCAGGAGTATCTGAGCCATAGTGCACTTGGATCATTCTGGGATTATATAGCACATAAACACATTTTAAAAGCTTATAACAGGTACAAATATATGTATATGACAGGCAGTTAGAAGTCTACTAAGATGAAGTCTGAAAATATAGTATTTTTGTTCTTTTTTACAACATCAGAGTTTTTGTTTTTTCTAGCAAAAAGAATCCTGACTTCTCATTGGAGGACTGTAAATGAAATTCATCAGTTCTTTCTTGTTTTGCCTTTTTTTTTTTTTTTTTCCAGCAAATGGAACTATTTTGGGCCAAAAACTGAGGAGGGAAGAGGGGGAAAGGAAAAAAAGTAAAGAAGCCCACCCAACCACCTTAGGGTACCTTGAGACAGGGAACACACAACATTTTCCAGCTCCAGCTACCATGTAACAACACTGGAAGATTCATTCCATAAGGATGTCAGACCCAGTGGTATGCAGAAAAGGGTCAGACTTGTATCACATCAGGTAAGGCCGTGGCTGTGATGTGATCCCTGAGCACCCAACCCAGTCAGCACTCAACCCCAGCCATGCAGGAGAATGGGGGACACAAGCCTCCTGCCTCAGTTTCTCCACCTGAAGCAACAACATTTACCCACCTCACACCAGAGCCCTGAAAAGGTTAACTCATGTGTGCAAAGTGCTTTTAGAATGAAAGCACAGTTTATTTCCCTCCTTTCAGCAATGGCAGTCATCCTCACAGCAATCTGAGTAGCCGGGAGCTTCCTATTCAGCCAGTTATAAAAGTCACGGTTCTCCTGATAGCTCTGCGTGACCCACTTCTGCACCTCGAGCCTGCCGCAGTACTATTTAAATGTCGAGGAGTTTATCAGTATATAACTGAAATGTTACTGGGGAAAGCGTATTAGTGGGGACAGGAAAAGGCAAAATTTATGACACATAAAAGGCACTGCTTATTCAGATGAAATTTATTATATCCCATTTGAGTTAAAATATCACATATGTATGAGACCTTAATGAAACCGTAATCCAGCCGGGAGTGGAGAGAGGGCTGAGTGAGCTGCGCGCTTGTGCAGAAGGAATTTGCTCCTGAAGCCTGGCAGGCAGAGGCGTAACCAGCTGCCTGTCTGCCTGCGTGTTCAGGGCCAGCATCAGCAACGCAAAAACAAAGATCCCTAAGGCCCTGGAAATTAATGGAAGTGAATTGTGGAAACAAACCAACAAAGAAAGATGTATCAAAGGTTTCAAATGTATTCAGTATTAGACATTGTGGGGTAAAGGCACAATGAATCACAGCTGATTAGTACTAAGCCTGGCTCCTACTGCCTGCGTGCACAGCAAGTACCAAGACAGAAACCCAAACCCTGTGGGATGCTTCAGCGGTTTCCAAGACAAAAATGTGAAAACAACCATTTCCACAGAAAGGGCTCTTCCGCAGATTATTTAAACCAAGTGGGTTTAGTCTATGCCATCCCTTACACAGGAGGCTTGGAGGAGGCTTTCACTTACCCTTCCTGTGGAAGAGGCATGGATACCCTTGCTGCTTATTTGCAGATGAAGGAGTAGGAGGACATCAACTGGATTCCTGCTTAGTCCCATTAAACAAGTAGTGGTATAAGCAGAGCTCAGTGAATCAGGGCACTGCCCTTTCCACCGAAGCTGCCAGTGACTCATTAGCCAGGATACACGTACACATACACAATGATACATAAGATGCACTACAACTGGACTTCTGGGCCTCCTTTTCAGACACTTCTTCCCACACTGCTGTCCCCACCCCCTTGTCCACCTCTGACCAGTACAGGACTGAACAAGGGAAGTTTGCATTTACAGCCTGCGATTGGCATCACTGTTACAGAACAAATGGCAGCAACATCAAAAGACATCAGCCTAGCTAATTTCAAAAATTTTGAATTTCTTCAATACCATCTTTCCTCTGTAGCTCCCTTTGCAAAAACAACACATGCTGTACACATCTTTGGGTCAGTTCATACTGCTATTGTGAGAAAAATTTCAAATACTGAATTAAGAAAGTCATGGTTCAAGGTGCCAGTTATCAGTTGACTATGTCATCAAGAAATATTATTACTGAATATTTATTTGCTAGATTAAATCATGATTAAGTATTTCTAGAAAGCAAGATAGCTGTCTTCAGCACCAGTTAACTAGGAAGCCTTAAAGCGTGGCAGCAGACGTAGGAGCCACTCTTACATCAACTGTTCACACACAGTGTTGCAGACAGCTAAAGCTCAGAGACCAGCAACAGCAACTGTCTAGGTGATGACCACATCAGTTGCTGTCCTGGAAAGGCTTCTCCTAGCACTCACTGCCATGCTCTATCTTGTCTCATCCAAAAATAAAAACATCTTCTTCTGTTTCCCATCCTTATTTATAAAACAAACATAAAAAGCCAGGACATATGTCCCTGCAGAACACAAGAGAGATGCTTAAGGGAAGAAAAACAACTCTAATTTCCCTCATTTTGAACAAGGTTAAATATTTTGAGAAAATTCATATGAGGAGACGTATTAAAATCAATATACAGAGTATGTTTGGCTTATGCCTGTTTATGAGCCTCATATGATATTAAGTGTTACTTTTGAAGCAAGTAAATATGTGCATTATTCTTCAAACTGTAAATATGTAGCGAAGTTATAAACCAAGAAATAGAACGCTTTTGTAAATAGCATAAAAACATCCTGTGGATATATTTCTGAGCATCCAACATGAACTTCAAAAAGACTCATTTCTCCATATGTACACTCATATATGACTGCAGGTGTAGTTAGAGCTCTGTCTAACACACAGGACAGCCCTTAGCAACAATGGGCAGAATTTAGGAATTCTTGAAATGAATGTGTCATACAAAGAATGGAACATTAACAGCTAAGCAGATAATAAGCCTTCTTAAAATGCAAGTTAACAACAGCTAAATTGTATTAATGCTTTTACACAATTATTTTCTGAAATACAACATAAGCGTACTGTACTGATAACATGAACTTTTCTGAAAACAAGGAAAAATCTGGACCAGAGCAGCAAGAATAAAAAAAAGTACAAGAAACAACATGTCTTAGCATGGGCAAATATTGAAAAAACTGCACAAAAACATAACAAAAAGAAACACCCTATCAACCAGCATTAGTCTATTTTCATCTTTTTTTAAGAACCTTAATAATACTGGTTTATAGTTGCTTTGAGTAATCATACCAAATGTATGGCTTTACCATAAGCTTCATTGTAAGCAATGTTTACATCTCCTGGAGTTTGGTGGTTATCTGAGAAGACAGCATCTAGAATATGTGACCATTGAAGCAGTAACAAGCAGTAGACAGAGGATTTTCCTCTAGATACCTGCTTTGAATTAGCTTGACTTGCTCTATAGAAACACCTTACATGGTGACACTGTCTGGTAGGAATGCTGCCTCTCGGATTCTGGGCGAGCACTACGGTACCGTTCCCAAATGCCTACAAAGGAGCCAGCTGTCCGGTTCCTGCCCAGACGTGGCCTTGGTGGCACTGCCTTGTGCTCTGCAGTGAAATGAACAGCTCATTACTGCACTTGGAATTTTCAGTATCCCTTTTAAACTCACTCAAATTAGGAAGTGCCCCTACACAAGCCAAGGTGCAACAGGGACTTGCAGAAAGTAGATGCTGTGATTTGTGCTAACGAGACAGAAATAGCAGCATGACCAGACCCGAGAACATGATATGACACGTGCAGCTGTCTAAATAGCTCTGCTGCCACTGTCACTGCGTGCTAATGGCATTCCCTTCTGCTTGGCCTCGTCTCTCCACTTAACACAAGAGCTTAAAGATTCAGGTCCTTCCAGCTCCACCTAGACTGAACTACTTATTTAAGCAAATAGATAAAATAGCCATACAACTAGGCAAGATATCACTCCTTTGGAATGGAGTGGAAAAACAAAATCTTGGATCACATGGCAAAAACCTATGTTAAGTATCTCTTATTTCGGCTGTATTAAAAAAATGGTGGCAATTTTTTTCTTTTTATTCATCTTTATGGGGGTACTTTTCAAAGGAAAAGTAGTAGGAAATAAAAGCAATCACATCTTCTATACATTAACAATCAGTGCAATATTGTGAAAATATCAAAAGAGGAATTTCTGTTTACCTGTCATCTCCTTTAGAACATATTTTACTGGATAAACTCCTTTCTGGTGAAGTACTGTGTGCATTTCGCACACTTCTTTTATGTCGGAAACGTCTTAGAACAATTTCAAGCACAAGAACACAAGTTATAAACACCCCCAGTAATTTACCAGTCCAGCAGATGTATGCCCATGGTGCTGTCATGTCTCATAATTTTAAAATCTTGTGTTAATTTCAAGGGAAGAAAACCACACTTTTTTATTTTGAGACTTATACTTTAACTGCATTGTAATCCCAATATAATGTTGGATGTAGCACCCCTGCAACTTCAGTTTCTTCTTCATAGCACACATGCAACATATACAATATCAAGAGCTAAAAATGTCAGTCAAAAGACCATTCTTCTCTAAGTGATTATGTGTCCCTACAACAGACACCATCCAATGTCAGCAAAATCCAGATCAACTCAATTTAGGAGGTTTTGGGAGCGTACATGTTTGGTAAATTCTAGATGCTGTGACAGGAACTTGGACCCAGACTTCTATTTCAGATTCTAAATTGGAAAAAATTTTTAGATAGACCAAGACAAGAACAAAGAGAAGCTTCTTTGTGATTGGACTGTGGCACCAGAGTATTAGAAACCAGCTAAATACAGTAAAACACACACCACTTTTTTACTAGCCAACAAGAAGGATGCTAAAACAGAGAAGTATTAATCTACCTTGCTAGCATAAAACATTTCTAGTGAAATACAGGTCTTTTCTGGGTCTGTTGCCTGCCAGATGGACTCTGCTATGCACAATAAACAGAAGAGCTCCCACCACAGGTATCGGTGATCAGACTCTTAGGGCAATCATAACACTGAAGAGCAAACCAGGCACTGCTGTGCCTTCTCCTAAAATGTCTGTAAGGCCAACAAATAGCCTTAAATATAATTTTGAGTGTAGGGAGGACTGACTCCAGTCAGCTTTTGTAGACATGAAAGAAAATAGAGATGGTCAGCCCTTATATATGAGGGCTTTTTACCAGCACTAAATTCTTTTAAGAAAATACCACTGCTTCAAAGGAAATTAAACCTAGATGTCAAAAGCAATGCAGAAAATCACTTACCAAAAGCAATTATTTCTTTGCCAGCATATTGACAAAGCACCAAATGCATTCAGAGCCCACAGAAATGTAGCAGGTTGCATGTTTACAGATTCTTGTTTTTAAAAAAAACAAACCAAACTACCTTGTATGGAGCTTAAAAGGGAACTACATATATAGATAAACCATTAAAGACTGAGCCATTATATCTCAGGCAGTTAGGGAAAAAAAAAAAAAACAACCAAAAGCAATCTTTATGCCTACCAGCCTAATACAAAACTCAGAGCCCAAGATTCCTACTCGGCCTCAGCTGCAGGAAAACTTTATATCCCATGCAAGGAGATCACAGTCAGCTGTGCATTGGCCATTCGGTGCCATGGGGCATTGCCCACTGCTGGCAGTGCCATGCACCTGGGCAGGAAAGCCAAGTTTGATGGAAACATTCAACATCTGTGCAAATTAATGAGTCCAACTTAATTATTTCCCAACAGAAAGATTAAATAGGGTGCAACTGGTGATATGAAATCATCCTAATGGTTCCACTGCTTGAATCTACCACTCATCAAGCTGAATTGATTTTTAAACAGTGGAAATTCAAACAACTCCCATGAGAAAGTAACACAATTCCCATCTCAATCAAATACATTGTAATAGTTACATATGAAATGTGATTTTTCAAGAGGGAGAGTCGATTATTTCTTCCCCTTTCATTTCTGTAGGAGACCTGTGAATTGATGGCATTATCAGACAATGCTGGAATACCAGCACACACTGAGGGTGTAAAGTGTACAAGCACACTATGAATACTATTTTGCAAATATCTCAAAAGAGCACTTTTAAATAAAGGCTGTAGCTAGGTATTATGAGTACTTGTTTTTCAAGCAGTTCAGTTAGCATATTGTTATGGTCTTTTATAATCCCAATCTTCCAGAAATAAACTTGCAAGTATGCAGATGTCCTTCAAGTAATTCAAGACAGCAATTAATTTATATTTAATAGTATGTTCCCAAAGCAAATATTTCAAATTCTGCTGCTTATTTTGAGTATTCAACTGAGCTACTTGAAGTGCACCTGAATTCAGAATGTGTCACAAATCCTTCACACAGTTTTTACTTCAGCATAAACAATTTTTGAGCAAAAATCACTACTGAGTTCAAGGAAGCCCTGATTTCAGAAAAAAAAAAAAGACTCTGTATTTTAATTAAAAGGCCCCCCCACTGTTGTACAAAACTAATCCCCATCTTTTCACATGCATATGAGAAAATTTCTACATAAATACAAAAAAATACATCTTTTTGAAGAAGTTTCTCTACCATGACTTCTGAAGACAGACTCAACTATTTCCACGTAAATCCATCAGAAAAAGATATTATAAAATATGTATCTACAACTGAAAATAACTATCTAGACCTGAGATGCTGCCTGACAAGTCCTATCTCAGACATGATTAATGTGCTGACAATTTGCCAAAAAAGGGTCCATTTATCTGCTCAGTGGGCAAGCAAACATTTGTGAGAACAATTGGTATCTATGCAAGGCAGCTACAGACTGAGTGGTCATCAGGTGTTAAGTAGCAACTGACATTTTAAATGGAACCCAAGGGCTGTCAGCATCAAAGGTTCACTGAACTGCAGCAACTAAAAGAAAGTAAAGGCAAGGGAGCAAATGAAATAGATGGATGTCTTCTCAGTGGTAGTTCTGTCTGTTTAATTTTATTTTTGCTAATCAATATCATAACAATAAAGCATTTCCAATATTGGTTTTCTGTAGTAATTCTTCATTAAATCATACTTGCATGAAAGGAAATCAAACTTACACAGCTTTAGAGTGAGGTTCTATTCCAGGTGACATCAAAGACTAAAACAGGAGGGGAAAAAAAAAGAAAGAAGAAAAAAACACCCTGTGCAATGTTAAATACCTAACAGGAGATGACAAATCAAATGGGAATTACTGTGGTAAAAACATAATTAAAAACTTGATTGAAGTTAAACAGAATTTACATAACACTACAAATTAACTTTATGCTGAAAGTATTCACTGGGAAAGCAATAAAAAGGCATTTCATTAGTAATCTATATTTAAACAATATGTACAATAGACTTGTTCTAATGAGAAACGTAGGGTTTTTAATAACAGCAGTTTCCAATGGCTGCCAAGAGACACTGCTATCATGGAGATCTCTGCACATAAACAAACTATCTTTGGCAACACCATGTGTGGATTGTAGCCCTGAGACCCAGCACAGGTTGGTGCTTTACAGCTTCTTGTTATAAATTAACTGCCTTAAAAACACTGGTACACAGCCCTGGGCTACCCATTTATACCGGGCCTCCTGACTTTGTGTGAAGGCACAGCCCAATTTTAGCAGGGCTAGTGGTTTTCTTAAAGTTTTCCTTCTTAAAAATGTATTACATTTTCAGAACTACACATCTGTTGCTATGACATTTCATTCCCATTCCTTTAGAGACACAAACAATTTGTGACAGCGATGAAGAATCACACTGCAATCATTAACTAAGTCACATAACACTAAATTACTGGTAAAACAGTAATAATGAAGATAGTACTAAAAGCACATTAAATAGGAACTACCCAAAGGTGTAGTGTTCACTCCAAATGCTAATGACAAAACACAAACAGAAGAAATGAACTACTAAAATCCCAAGATGGAAAAAAAAAAAATCCATGCTGGAGAACATAAATAAGAGTTTATCCCAGGTTTCAAAAGGAATCCAGAAAAATCTCATTCCCTTAACGATTTCTCACTTCTTCCTTGTATCAGTTGAACATGTTTTGGTCTTTTTCAAGCCACAGATTCTTCATAGATTCTGTTGAAAGTTTAACCAGGGTCATGGCAACAACCCTGCTTGGTCACCTTTTATAAATAATTCAGCTGTCTCCTCAGGTCACCCAACCACAGTCTTAGACTCATGTCCTAAAACCAGTGGGGTAGTTCACATCAATACTGTTTCTGTATTTTTAATTTTTTTAATCTAGTGGCAAAGCCTAGAATTCCAAAAAAAGAATTAAGCTGCCTTCAGATAGATACTCATGACAATTTCTGACTGGAATTGGGGTTTTGACACTTAGAGGCAGCTTGCTGCCTTTCTCTACTGAAAACTCTTCAGGGAAGTCCAACCCAGACAACAGTAACTGAATGAAAAATAATCAATGAAGAGAACAAAATTAATCAGAATCTGTTAACAAGAATGAAACAAAAAAGCTTCTTCTGGCAGACTTTTTGACCTGACACAACTATTTTTGTACCTTTCCCATAAATAACTGTTGTGTGCTCTGATACAATAAAGTAGTATCTAGTAAAACAAAGTACAACCCACCAAAGGAAGATTTGTTCTGTGTCTTGGCGTGAGAAACATCAGAGAGCTGCAGGTGAAAAAGGGCACTGGATACTATGAAACTATAATGTTGAAATTGATGCTACCTTCAAATGCACTCCAGAATATTCAGAATAAGATTTGATTCCTTTATTTGAAATGTTTTCCACCTTATATGAAGGAACATTTCCACCTATATATGAAAGGACTTCAGTGAAATGGCTGTAAGCCAAGTGATTTATCTCCCAAAGAGCCCCAAACACAAGCCCTGAGAGCAGGAATCAAGGGAGATGCTCTGCAGACTAACCTGGAGCCTGTAGAATAAGGAGCTCTTCTGAGACATGGAAACCAATTACTGGACTACTGCACTCACTGAGAGACTGTCTACATGCACATCCCCAGGTTTGTGGATCTGTGCTTTAGGAATCAGTATTTTAATTTTTTATGCCATTAAAAAGACAAATCATTCAACAATGTAAGTGTCTGAGACATATTTTCTTACCATATTGAGTTTGTTTTGGGTTATTTGTCAGTAAGAAATAAAACAAGCAAATGATGCTTCATCCTGTTGGCTGCTGAATTGCATTCAAAAACATACACAGAGAGAATAATTTCCTCACATTTGTTGGAAGTTTTATTGACATTTGTTGAATACTTGTGCATCATGCCAGTTTTACTTTTCCTGTCCAACCCCCCCAAAGTTTTAGAATTATTTCTTTCTCTAAAATATGCATTTTTTTTTAAAAAAAAAGAACAAAAAGCAAAACAAACCAGACCACTTTATCTTGCCTAAGCATATGAATATCACCGTCATCTCCACAAGTGGGTTTCTTGGAGTAGAAAGGAGACAGCCAGCTTACAAATCTCTCTGAGTAGATAGCAAGTCAGGAAAGATGCACAATCAGTAACATGACAAACCTCACCAGAATCTCTCTCCTGGCGGAGCAGATCCTCCCCAACTTGTTGTGCCAAGGCTGGATTTCTCCAACTGGCAGAAAAGGGGAGGAGGCACATTGTCCTCCGGCTCACCCAGGAGCAGTGAGCTCAGGAGAAAGGAATTGCCCCATCAGTTCCGAGAAGAGCATCGACACACTAGAAAAAGCAAGCTGCACTCAGTGCTTTTCCTTTTTTAACACGGTGTATTTATACACAAGAGAATGCAGCTCACATGCAGTATTGACCCAGGTTGGAGAGGCTGCACTTTCACCGCTGAGGACATAGAGAAGGCACATGTTTCTAAAAGCTTCTTCTATGCTAGTCTTATTCTGTACCCTGAGGACAATATCCAGTCTAAAGGGGATGCTGGATTTTGGGGCTGAATGACTTAACTTGCAGTGGGAATAAAAAAGATCAAAAAATGTATTTGAATAAAAACCACAGGTCCAGCCAAGACTGCAAGTCCATTGTGCCATGCACTGTGCAAACCTGTGAACATGAAATGGTATTTCAAAAGGCTTGTAATTCAATGAATAAAGAGAGAAGATCCATAGTATTTTTAATGCCACATATAAAAATACAAATGCCCAGAAATATACCAAGAAATAGGTTTTGGTAAAATTGTTGCAAGCTTTGTATTTTTCTTTAGATGAGAGCTATCAAATTAATTAATCTTCTCCACTTTTTGAAACTGAAAAAAAGTGTGACTTTATGTACATATGTTAGGAAAAGGGATATGGGGAGAACCAGAGCCAATGATGAGTGGGAAACTGGATATTCCAATACAGTCTTACAGTTACTGATTATAGGTTACTGACAAGGCAGGAAAACTTCCCAAAGCCTCTAACACCTGTACCACACCCCCATCCAACAATGAAATTCTGTTCTCTGCTCCCCATCCCAAGGGTGTGCCATGCTGGCCAACAGGTAACTGCCATTGCTCAGATCTGAAAACAGGATACTGTGGTGCACAGTGACACTGCCTGCTGGATTGAGCTTGGAGAGTGCCAAGACAGCTGTGTCTATATCATGGTACATTTTATTCCTAAAGTTCAAATTGTTCCCACCAAACCAGCTCAGCTGTATCTGCAAAGACATAAAAATCAGAAGCAAGCACTGTCTTCCCACACATCAGATGTTCAAGATGGTCCTATTGTTACATCTTTCTTTCCAGATTTGAGCAACCCACACTAAGCACTTGGTACCTAAATCCATACCAAGTGGAATTGATTAAAGAGTGGTAGTAATTATGAAATTGCTTGCAGAAGCAAATTAACAAAAGGACAGGATGGACTAGGTCCTACAACTGCCACCTCCCTTCTGCCATTAACACCTCCTTGCACATTTGGCAACCTGGAAGTATCTGCCACTGCCATTATACAAGAAGAGGCCATGTGGTAGAAGAGACCTGGGCGCATTAGGAAATTTATGACTTCTGAGAGGACTCTTAGCATATGCTTTTTTGTTTTCTCCCAAATCTGTCCTGTCTGAAACTGCTGGATAGCAGCACAACTTCTGCAGGAGGCCCCAGTGTAGCTAGACCCACTGCACCTAGCAACAGCCATGACTGCAAATCCCTAGAGAAAATAGCAGAATAGACAGAAGGTAATATGAACAAAGGGCTCATCCAGTGAATTGGGAAGAACTCAGAACCCAAGTCCTGTGCTCTTCCTGAGTCTGAGCAGTGCTGCTGTTCTCCTACTCAGTTCAGCTCCAAATAGTGAGCATCTCCAGCCACATGCCAAGTCCTCTCAGCACCAATGGATTTTCAGAGGACCTTAGAAGAACTGCTCAGGCCTCTGCAGTGCCCAGCCTGAGGCAGTATCAGTGCCCATCCATTCCTGCTTTACCTTGCCCATGGTTCACACAACCACTTCTTGTCCCTGCAGGCAGCTCTTTATGCAGTCCAAGTTCTCTGCAGACAACAGCTTGCAACTAACTCTACATGTGCAAGGTGGCAAGGCAAAAGTAAGCTTTCCAAGAGTGTGCCAGAAATGGATGTCTAGACTAATGAAGCTCCTGAGCTAGACCCTGGGACAGAGGGACTGCCCTGAAACATGGTGCAGCTCAGCATGGCATCCTGGAATGGGGTGACTGCTTCCTTCTCCCTCGGAATCCAAGAGCTCAGCACTGCTGCTTCAACGCAGCAGCCGTGGCAGCCACACAGACAATTTAGGTGAAAAACCAGAACATACATGAAGTGCATACCAAGTGATTTTGCAATTTTTGCAAAAGAGGAGGAAGAAGGCTTTAGCTTTCAGACATGCAGCATTCAGAAATATACTAGTTGTTGGTATAGAGTCACTTGTGGGATGCTGTTGGCAAAACAAGCAAGCTGAGGACAAACTGATCTACTATAGCAAATTTGTATAAAACATTTTCATTAAAAAAACCCTCAAGTTATTGGTTAGAAGTAGTGACAAAACCTAAAAACTGCTCCTACAGATGACACAATCTTCCAGCAAAGACAATCTATATCCTCATTTGATGTGTTGCACAGATAAGAATTTTTTAGAAACTGAGGGAAAACTCACTTGCCAGATTTTATACAAGAAAACCAAAAAGTAATCTGCCATCTTTGAAGCTGGTAGTCATTGTAGGAAAGAGAACAAACAGTATTTAAAACTACTATACACAATGCTTTTGCTGTCTTGTTCCCCAGCCCAGCCTTGGAATCATCTCATGCCTGTAGCCACCTCCAAAGTGTACTCTGTCCTGCCATTAAGTTCCTTACTTGCTATGAATTAGCTCTTAAATTTTAACTGATATTCTTTGTGCATCTATGCACATGAGTGCATGTATATTGTGTGGATTTATTTTACACAACACTTTCAAATAAAAATATGTGTTAATGGCAAGGCAGAAACCTCTCATAAATGCTCTCTTCCCACTTTTCAGCAAGCTTACTGGAAATAACATCAAATCAGCAGTTCATGGCAAGTGAAAGTATGAGTTAGTACATGTTAGCTAATTCAAAAGGTCTTCAACAAATCTAATAATTATACTTAATTTCATATACAAAGGTCAGCATTAAATTCTCTACAGTTTTGTATTGCAATAGATTAAAACTTCAGCAATAATTTACTTAACGTAAGAAATAACACCACAACATTAATTACCTGCAAACAGCAACACTGCACAGATTTTAACAGGGTGTATTGGAAACTATACAGTATTTTATCTAGTGCACACACAGGCTTCAGCCATTTTTAGACCATATCACTTTAAAAAGAAAAAAAAACAACCCCCAAATTCTAAACCTAACAATTTCTTTTAGTACTCAAAGTCAAAATAAATGCAATTTAGTTGAAAAGTTGAATGATTTCCAGTTGTGAGAGAAGAGGAAGCAATAACTGTTACTAAGGTTGAAAAGCAGTGACGCAGCTAGCTAAGAGCAACACCACGACAGGTAGTTTGCATAAAAACCCAAGGCTGAGCCAAAGACTTCTAAAGAGACATTACTGAACAATTGTATCTCAGCAGTGCACTGCCATAATCTAGTAAGATGTCCTCAAGTTTCAGCATGGGTGTGACAGAAAAAGGGGATATTTATCCCATAATGATCCTGGATTCCCCACCTCTAATCTGCAGGCCAGGCTGACAAACCAGAACTGACAGAAATGCCACATGAGATGAAGCAGATTGGGTGACTACTACAGAATAGACTCCAAAATGCTGGCTTGCCTATGAAAAGGAGAAGAGTATGTTGGCGTAACTGCTTATACTAAAAAAAAACTGTACCATTAAAAGGTAAGGGAATACTGGGAGATGCAAGGATTTAAGATGACTTTAAAGCAAAACCAGGAAAAACCTATTGCTTCCCAGTCTCAAGTGCAAGCATTTCAGGCTTTGACCCTCTGAGTTCACAAAGCCACACCCCAATCCATTCCTTTCTGTGTTTTCATTGACAGGCTGAAAAAAAATACATCTCTTCCCTCCCACTGGGCCTAGCACTTAAATATTTTAAAAACCTGAAAAATGCATCCAAAATCCACAAAATCACATGACATTGATCCTAATGTTCTGGAAGTGGAAGAGAAAGTCACCAAGCTGGTATACAAACAGCAACCTGAAACAGCATCCCACTGGGACAATGCTGCTGTACCTCTGCCTTATGAGGATATCATGGAACTGAATTTAAAAAAGAAGCGTGATACACCAAACAACTGCTACCAATAGTTTAATTTTCATGCAGGACAATAATAACTAAAACCAATAACTCTGATTTCATTTTTCCCAGGTGCACAACAGCTAGACAAAAGGTAGCATCAGCCTCAGCAGAAGATGCATTTGTGCAATGGAGGGCACAGAACGTGCACATGGGCTGGGGGCGAGGGGACACAGGACAGTGGGATGGCAGGAGGCATTCAGAAATGGTGAGAGGAATTTGGCTTTCCCCAGCCAGATGGGCTCACCACACTGACAGGTCTGGACAGTGTAACTGCAGTTTATAAATGCTGAGGCAGGCCAAGGCGAGTGGCATCCCCTCCAGCTGCCAAATTCCAGGCAATTAGAGCCACTGGCACTCTCAGCTCCCTGGTGGGTGCCTGCACAGAGGTGCAGCAGCAGGGAAAAGCCTGTTACTGGGGTAGAGAGAGGAGTGCTGCTTTATGGCAGCACAGTAAATCAATTGCATTTTTCATTTCCACTGCTGAATATTATTATGCTCTCTGCATGGCTTTTAAGAATGCTTGCCTTACGATAATCTATTTGCCAGAAATCAATAGTCTCTTATCCTTATAAACTAGTAGCCAATGTCACTATCTTTCCAGCTTGCAGATCAACTAGCATTGCCCACTGCAGGAAACCTGGTTACTTAATTGTCACATTTCATACAAATCTTCAGCTAGGAAAGCAGAGAAACACACCTATTGCAAGGCAGATGCCAACAGCTTTTAAATCAAAGCCTGTGTCTTCAAATATGCTTTTCCATTGAGCAAGTATGGAGGTATCATTAAAGAAACAGTTCATACCAGGAATATGAGCATTTTGAATTGCCTCATCAGGATGTGCTGGGGATGGTTTACTCTCAAGAGAATTAGAAGGAAGGGAAAGATGCTCTTATACAATTCATAGGACATTAGCAAAAACTGCTATTCTAAATGCAAGTAATATAAATAGGACCAAACGTGAAAGGTGTTGCACATTTATCTAACAGTTTTAAATACAACAAATTTTTAACTCTCATGAGAAAAAAGAAAAGCAGAAGAGACCCCATACATGTAATTAAAACATTAAAGAAAAAGATTCATGATTCTCTACATATCTCATTGCTATCTCCACAAATTCCTTTCTTCCTCTATCAGCCCTCTGCTGAATCATCCAGATTCCAGTCTCCAGCCTTTGCTCCAAAGTTCAGGGCAAGTTCCCTAGAAATTCCTATTCTGGATTGTTTGGTTTTGCTTGTAATTCTTTTCTTCTTTGCTACAGAACTTCCCAATGCAGGAATAATGTTTTAAGGTAACATCTGTATATGCCCCCAGCCTCCATATTCTTCCTAATTTTGCTTTTGCTTGGTTTAAAAATTTTCTCTACAGTAAATAGGATAATAGCTGTCTTTTCACCTTCTCTTACTTATCTCCATTTACTGTTTATCCTCCTATTCTGTACCTCCCAGCAGGCAGCATCTGTGAAACAGCTCTTCTGACCTCCTTCTGACTCTTCTACAGCTGTGAGGGTTGTATGGAGGTGCTCCACTGAGGCTGGCTTTCAGAGTTTCAGACTGCTCCCTCTGACCCTTACTGAAATAAAAGTTTATTGCCCAGGTGATGGTCTCAGGATCTTCCAGAAAATCTTTAGGAAGAAAGGCTTGCTCATCACCCAGAATAGAGGGTGTCTTCTGTGAAAAATGGCAGCCTTTACTGGGACATATGAGATTGCAGGAGGTGTCCTGCTCTATGTGAGCAAGTAAATCCCTTTTTCTTCCCATTGACATGGACTAAATTTTAGCAGAAGTTCCTATGACTGGGTGCTAAATAGCCCTAAAACTTAAAATAGCCAAGAAGTCCACATGTAGTGCAGGTAGGAGCTCCTTTCCTCTCTGCAGCACTGAAGAAACAAACTGAGACTGGGTTTTATACACAACTTCGCGAAGGTAGTGCAGCTACTGAACCTTTTTCAGAGACGAGCTCCAGTTCCTGCATGCATGGCTGTGTGTGCCCTCAGCTGCCTCACCGAAGAACATCTGCCACAAACCCAGTATGGAGGTGACTGTACCCACCAGGCACTGCCATGCTCACTGCCCATCTTGCATCCCCTCCTGAGGGCATCACTGAGCTAGAGCAGAAGGGATCAGCTCATGCTCTTGCCCAGCTCTGCAGCAGGTTAGAAGTCCATCTATTTACAGGAATGCCTTTTGCTGTGACCATCTCTGAGCACAAAGTGCAAAATGCAACCCTGCTACTTGCCCAGGCAAACACAGGAGAGGAAGCACCCGCCTGCTGCTCCTGTGAGCAGCCCCCACGCTTTGTCCTCAAGGGGCTCTCTGTTGCTGTCTAATACTCTTCTGCAAACAGGCAAGTGCCAATTTTCACTCTGCCAGGACTAGTAAATTTTATGTTTGTAATTCCTGGTTGGTGAAAAGAAAATAGTCTTGCTTGTGAAAACCCCAGGGTTGGTAGTGCAAAACAGAGAACTGGGAAGCTGCTTTGAGCAGCTCTGGATCCGTCAGGCTGAGCTCAGATTATACCTCTGCAAAGCCATAAAACTGCTTCTGTGGAGGAGAGCCATCACTCAAACGACAGCCTGAGATAAACCACAATCTGATGACTGTCACAGTCCCTTTGACACCAACACTTACCATCTCCTAGTGTTTACAGACTAATCAGTTTAGCCTTCCCAACTGGCTGCATACAAGGCAGCTGCTCATCATGACTTGCATTTTCTTAAAGCCTCACAGAGCAGACACCCAGGGCTCTGTCATTTCCTCCACTCCTCTGTCTCAGACTACCCCAAAGGAGAAAGAAAAATACATTCATCTGTACAATTCCTGTGTGGTTCTCATTTCTAGGGAATGCTTAGGATTTCACTAGCTATTGGTTAAAGAACAGCCTTTCATATAAACCCAAAGGTTAACAGCAACTACAGTAACAGTTAGTTAATTTAAAATAAATAATTACAGAAAGTATTTTAAAAATACTTCTATTACCAAATTTTAGAAAGGTTTTCTCAGATGCTGAAGTTCATGTACTTGTAATATACACAGTTAGACATCTTGCTTAATGTCTAACTATTTTTAATAAATAAATTATATAAATAGACTTCTTTGATTGCTCAGAGCATCCATCATTAAGTACTGGGGCATAGCTTTAGGCATAATTGTACTACTGAATCCATCAGCTGCCTAATCATCATTCATTTTGCATCTATTTCTGCTAATTAAAAAGAGAAAAACTCCTAACAACTTTTACATAAATACTGTATTTGTTCTCCGCAAAGACACAAGCTTAATTTACTAGTGATTAACTGATTATCTGATTTCATAGCTGTCACTCTGTAAGATCAGCACCCAGAGCCACCAGGAAAGACCAGGCAGAGTCTGTCAAACCTCACCTGCTGTCCCTGGCACTTGTCTGAGATGGGCAGCCTTGGCACAGGCTGTGCACACAGGCTCTTCTGGTCCTGCTGGTGGTAAAGGATAGGTCCTCAGTGCAAAACCTCCCTGAGCTCCTGGGAGTGCTCAGCCAGGGACTAAATGACCCAGTGGGAGACCAGAAACCTGCTGGCCATAAAAAATCTGTCAGGGGCACTAATAGCACGAGAGTTCAGGGTGGTTATGCAGCCTTGCAAGATCCTCTGTGGCAAGTTGGAAATTAATTTCAGTGTGTTCCCTCTGCTCTCACCCTTTTGCCTGAAGCCCAATACAGTGCAGCAGCATCTCCTCTGCTTAGACCCCTGCTAACATCAAAATCTTTCACTTTCAAAGAACAGCTGTCAGCATTTAAAGATCTGTCTGGCCAGCTCTCAGCAGCAGAGGAAGAACTGCCTCAGGTACCAACTAATCCCTCCAGGCTCACGTGCCCTGCTGAGAGAAGAACCCAACCGAAACCGAATCCCCACAGGCCACCCAGACCTCCAGGGTGAACTGCAGCGCTCCAGAGGTGATGCAGAACAGCCCAACGAGGAGCAGCATTTTTTTCCTCATAACCCAATTATGTTTAATTGGGAAATCAAATAACTTGAGAAATGTACCTTTAGCCTGCGGAATTTTTATAAATTTTCACCAATTTCCATGCATAGCTGTTGCCAACCTTGTCCTGGTTCCAGAGGTACACAGAGTACAAGCAGCTGTTAAAGCAAGAATGAACAAGGGTAACAGCACCAACATTAATTTGGGAGGCAAGTGCTGTTCAGCTCTCCATAAATTTTCTATTAGAGTATTAATTAGAGACATTACCACTCCCAAACCCTCCACTCCCTGCAGGTGACAGCAGGATAGGCAAATTATTTTCACAGGCAGGGACAGGCATTTAAGATCATTATGGCACCTTGGATTGCTGTAGCTACATATTTCAAAAGCAAAAGAGGAAAAACCAGCATAGTCCTATTCATTTGATAAAAGGTGAGGAATCACTTTTAAATATTCCTTTCTTGACAAACTTAGTCAAATAGGAGGGGAGGTAGGAAGGAGAATCTATTTCAGCTATGGAGCTACGTGGTCATCTACTCTGTTCATAAACTGGACGAAAGAGAGAACTGGGTATTTCCTGAGGTGCTTCTCTTGCTATTACCAAAAGCAATTCCCATCCCAGGGAAGGCATGCACAGCCTGTTCCCAGCAATCAACCAGGAGAGTGCATCCTGGGACCCAGCGCATAAGCACCATTCCCAAAGCATGCTTATATGGCTGTCACCACATACACTTATTGCATGATAGAGCACCAAACCAGACTATGGTCAAACAGTAACCCCAGTGTTTTTCCTGACCAATACTGATTCGCAATATGCAATCCTGTACTACTTTTGAAGGCATTACAGAGTCTGTCCCAATCAAAATGTTCATTATGATGCACTAAATTATGCACTTAGACATGTAAGAGAGACAACGAATCAGTTACCTTGGTAGACTTCTTCCTTAGTGAATAACCAAGCTGAGGGGATGATGTTATTTGAGGAGTGAAAAAATTATTTATCATAAAGAGAGAATCCCATGAAGAACTGTATGCATACATGCATACAGTATGTTCTCTATACATGTATGCTCTTCATGCATAGAGTCTTCTGCATACATCGACTCTAACTTGATGCCCCAGAAAAGGTGCAACTCAGTGTAACTCTCTGAGGAGGATCTGCCAAACCGATCAGTGCATAAAGCTGAGTGTAAGCATGAATGCATCCTTAGTGGACTACAGAAGAACACTATTTACAGCAGCAATTAACAGGAGGGGAATTAATACAGTTCCATAGTTAATACAGCTGAAAACAGCTTCACACTGACAGGGAATAAAATCAACTGACACCTCTTCTATACACTAATACTGAGAGTACTGAAAAGCACTAATTCTGAAGTTGATTAAAACGTGGAAAAAAGCAGCATGCTATTCATAAAAGCCAACTTCTTTGCCTCCACTTGACACAGAAAGCACTTAGATGCAAATTTAAATATGCAATATTAACTGAAAATAAAAGATTGGCAGCTACCATTTATTTAACACTACACAGAAATGTGATCAGAAAGACAAAACTCTGAAGTATTAAGGACAAGCTTTCATCAATATTTACAGAAAAAACATACCACAAACACTTCAGACAATATGTATTTACAAAACACGACTGTCTAGCCCAACTAAGGATAGATTACAATCTTACTTTAAAACTTGAGTAATAGATAGTATCTTAGGTATCAACTAGAGGATATAGAAATAGTCTCAGTAAGTTTATGGCTGCAGAAATAATGATTCAATTCTCATCAAGTAAGAGCAGATTGTTTATAGATTTCAAATTAGATTTTCTCCACACAATTTCTTCTACAAAAATCCAGTGTGTTTTTGAAACTTTAATCTAGGGACATAAAACAACAACTGACACATAACTTCATACGCTACAGCCATGCACTGCATTTAAAAGATACTGTTTTATCTGATGAGTAAGATATATACATTTTTGCTCAAGTGGCTCATGTTGATTTGTGAATTGCAGAGCTGTGTCGAAGTGCTGGGCTGAAGCAGAGGAAGAGCAGTTTTGGTACGTGGATCAATGTAACTGAAATGTTCATGGTTCAATGATGCTTTTCTAAATTTTAAAGCTAAGTCAAAGAATGGTCTGGATGTGGGAAATGGGGACGTCAGGCTCTAGCTCTGCCACACATTATTACATAAATTACAGTGCACTTTTGCACCTGCAGCATTTATCGGCAAAAAAAAGATATTCTTGGATATTCTTCCCGATTTATTTTGATAGTAAACACTCCAGGCAAAGGCAGCCTGTTCCTGGGTACTAATATGGCTCCTAAAATGACAAAGAAATCTTGAAGCTGCTGGAATATAAACCACAGCGTAAACCTAGGATTGCTTACATCAAAAATGCCTGAGAGACTGGCTAAAATGTGTATTTCTAACTGGAAGCAATTTAAAAAGGTATAAAGTAAATATATCTTACTTAATGTAATACAGTTAATATAAAAATTAAACATAAATTCAGACCTGAATTTCAAATCACAGTATTAAGCACAATGTTAATGACCTAAACCAGAATATATTTGTAATATAAATTTTTACTTTTTTGCTGTTTCTCTTTATCACAAATGTTGTATTAATGGTTACTTAAAAAAACCCAAATCTGTCAGTAAAAAGATACACACTTATTTATGATGTTAGAATTATATTTTAGAATTATATGTGATATCTGAATATATACACAGGTGATCAGCAGAAATAATATTAATGAACATTTTATTAAGGTATTCCTCAATGATAATAATTTTTATTTAACACCATTGTAAAATTACAAATTGTACAACAGTGTTGCTAGATAGTATAATACACCGAAAATAACAATTTAAACTTCAAGAATTTTTGCAGTAACATTTCAGGTCATAGCATATTTCTTAATATCCTCATTTTATTACCATTACAAGGTTAAAACTATAGGGTTCCCCAAAAGGCATGTTCTGAAAACTGTGAAAGAAATAAATCACAGAGTAAATTTAGATAAAGTTTCCTTCTCTTTACAGAGAAAGAAGAAAAGTGAAATACATACACAACTAGAATATCTACTTCTTCTCATCTACTAAGCAATCTTTTACACCTCTCCTGTCAACTCCTCAGGGGCACTGGCTAGATCTTCTTTTGGATATTACATTTGCTAGTGAAATCACTGATGGACTGAAGCTAGTAGCAAAATTCCTACAGCAACTTAATGGGACCTGAAGTTTAATTCTGAACATCCATAAACTCTTGTAACTTTCTAAGCACTGAAGTCATTCCCAACTATGAATTTCTTTTCAAAAATGGTTGACATCCTCCCATCCCAGCAGCAATAGAGCTTACCACATCCAATCACATATGGTGCTCCAACATCTCTGCCATCTGAATTCCAACAATTAATGGTTACCAAGGAACTGGAACAGTTTTTGACAAAGCAACATTGCAGAAATGTATTATCGACTTCGATTTTTACACTCCTTTGAAATGCATGCTTGAATTGCAAAAGAGAGCCATCACAAATGCATACATTTTTAGGTCTCCAAAAGCCATACCTCACGGTATATTTCAAATCCTTTACATTTAGCAGGAGGAAGCAATTAAAGAGATGCAGGAATAACAAGGATTAACATGTTCACTCTTTATTTAAATGGATGGAGTCCCTATGAGGGTTTTTTACAGCAATTAGTTCCAGCCTACGAAAGGCTAAGACATCAATACCACATTTTCACATTCTCCTTGCCAAACCAGACACTGTATTTCAAACCCTTCATTTCTAAATCGAGTTAACTTCTAAATATATCCTGTTATGCATACACATGGAGGGCACACACATGTACTCTTTTACCACTGTGTAGCTCCACTCCTGTGCCAGAGAAAGGGAAGGGTAGCTGCTGGTCTAGGACCTGGCTGCACATGAACTCTTCCAGTGATGGGGGCTCATTCCCAAATATAGCCAGTGAAGAGCACAGACTTGCAGCAGATGGATAGAAAAGGTCTCTGCATGGGGCAGCTTTTCATTCTGACCGCTGCCCTCAGCATGAAGCTGCTCAGTTCTCCTTCCAATCCGACAACACAAAGCTGCACAAGGCCAGAATACCACCTCCCCCCCCACTCCCCTCCCAGATCCCTGCATCTATCTTTTCTTACAGACAACACCAGCACATTGCTGGAGAGCCCTGTGGCAGCTGTGAACATGCAGGGAGGTTTCCTTCATGGGGTGAGGAGGTGTTACATAGGACTGCATGAGACTTGGCTTCTTCCTTGAACTACACCAGGGAAACTGAAAGAGCCCTCCAAAACATTTGGACAGGGTAATCCTGCTCCTGGAGATCGCTCCATGCCTCAGGCAGATGGCAAAACCAGTTTCTAGTCTGCAGGTGCAAAAGCCTCAAGCCAGAACTCTTCAGACAGAACTCAGCAGACATTTAACAACCCTGAGTGGACTCTGTGCCCTGACTACATGTGCCAATAACCCTGTGTGTGCCTCCCCCAGGGCTCACACTGCCACCCTCAGCGGTGCTCAGCTCAGCTGTGTGGAGATGCTGCTGCCCCCGTTAATACAAGGCATCATCTAGAGATCAGCACTCACCCCCTGCTCTTCTGTGGGAAGAGAAAATGCAAGAACTGAGCCAGACATGCAAAATCAGACAAACTACCTGAACTCCATCAGCAGCAGCTTAAAATGACTTGCCTGCCTCTGGAAGAAATTCTGGAGCTTTCAGAGGAGTCCTGCCACATGCAGGCTGTGGGGAAGGTGATATGCAAAAAGAAGAGTGCTGAGCAAAGTAAGTTCCTCCATGTCCTCATCTGTGTTTCACTCTCCTGCAGTCTTCACTTTGTGCTATGGCCAACCGTGCCTCTGAAGACCATAACGCACATATGGGGAAATACGGAGAATACACACTGTGAAGCTCCTGTTCTTAACACTGCATGTAAAATGAAGCTGAAAGAGTGAGGTTTTTGCAAATGAGACGATTGAATGGCTCACTGCTGTCCTAAAAGCTGGTTCCACTCCTGGCCACGATCTTCTGCTGCCAACTTTGTGTTGGCTCTGGCACTCGACAGACTACAGAAACCTATTCACTTGAGGTCAGCAAAGCCTCAGAAGGGTGGGTATCTTTGGGCAGTTTAGTGAGCTGATTCAGTTGAATACTTACGGGTGGGTAGCTACATACTTGCCCAACTAGGAGAGCTCAAGGGGATGCAGTGCAAACACAGGGGCAGGAGATCAATCTTTCCCTTAGTTGGTGGCTTCAATTATCTTACAGAACTTCACTGATAAGTGCTAGATCTCCACCATCCCACAATTCTTTCCTTTAACCCAAGCTGAGATGCTTCCACTACCAAAAATATAAATAAGAATTAAAATTATGTAGGTTTTCCCCCTTAACTGGTTCATCCTACACCTCTCCTCGAAGCACAGACCTTTATTAGAACATCAGCTAATGTGTTTATGCACAATAGTACCCTATCTTTAGTCACATAAAATGACTGGCAGTAAAGCAGACATTTTTCTCACCATTAATATGTTATTCTGTAGTTTTGTTAACCTCTCAAATCTCTCATAGATGGATACACTTAGAATAGCCAAAGTCTTTTTGTACCTGGTATTTCCTGACCTGGAGTTCTTAAACTCTGTCAAGTTCTGCCCATTTCCTCTGCTGAAATGCTGACATCCCAGCTTTTATCTTTATGTATTCCCAAATAACAGCCTAACCAAACTGGCCAGAAACTTGCTTTTTACATGTCTTATAGATCACCACACAGTCTTGAGTATACAGACTAAAAAGAGGGACTTAACAAAAAGTATCCTACAACATCTTCATGTTAAATCTTACAAGATTCTGGTTTCTCTGGGTACACTCAAGCTCCTACTCTTGGGAACACCATGTAGACAGCAAGGGTAGGAGAAAAAAATTAACAAAAATTAGACAAGAAATTCACATTTTCTGTAAAATTCCTTGTGATTTGATGTTCTTGCATTTGAAATTTATGGTGAACAAAATCAGAAAAACATTTTCCTTCTTGTTCTTCTAATTCCTCACATTTAATCCCAGTAGAAAAACAATTCTTTCAAAAACCAATATTTGAAATAATAAAAAGTGGCATTCTAACAGACAATCCAATGATTTTTAAAATTCTGTGTTTTTTCAACAAATATTTAGTTGAGAACAATTTCAACAGTCCACTGTTAATCGTCCTATGCTACCACAATTACAGCTTCTCCTTGTATAACACACAACACTGCATGTGTTGTTGCCAGTGACAGATTGCCTGTACCTTTCCAGCAAGGGTACACCAGGCTTCGAAAATATCGTCAGGCTCAGAAAATCTAGTGCATACAGAACTCATGAACATAAAGAAGTTTGGCATACATGGATAATTGATAGCAGAGAGAAAGCAATGGCCAAAAGCAGCCCAGGCTGCTGCCAGAAGGCACATGGCTGCCCCACTACTGCTGCAGCAACTCTCCACATTGGCTAAACAAGAATAGTAGTACCAAGGGGAATGGCAGGTGAGGTGGGAAGTTTTCCAGAATGAGATTTACAATCCAGCTATTTAAATACACCTTGCATAATAGTAGATGAAAAGGGGTCAGTACTGGGATAATACTCTGCCAGACTCAGAATGTAAAAATAAAGCAGACAGCTTGGACGTGAAGTACAATTTACACACCATTATGCAGAGAATTCTTACTTTTCCATGTGGATTTTTTTGTCTTTTCTAAAAACCTTTAGTTCATTTCCACCCTTCTGCCCCTGTAAAGCATTATAAAAAGCTGTAGCTGGGGAGGAAAGAGATTGAAACATAGAAAGAAAATAACAGAAAAAAGAGAAGGCAATGTGACACACCAAGTATTTTGAGTGTGTTTACAGAAGGTGAGCAGACAGCAGACAGCCCTGCTTTCTCACACAGCTCTGGCAATGTTCACACCCTGGCTGATGGGGCACCACTGCCCCAGCAAGATTTTGCCCATCACTCTTGCATGCGAGTGCTGCTCTTTCTCTGACTTCTCAAGAGGTCACCATCTCTCATAGGTTACCATGCCAAATTCCCAGGCTTCTCCTGGGCCAGGCTTAATGGAAAAGGTTTACAGAACCCAGAAAGGAAGGTGGGAACAGCCCCAGCTACTCTTACTAGCCACAAAATTAGTTTCTCCTGAGTCTCTCCCAGCTGTATTCTTCAACTGTGGGGTCTGTTTTTTTTCTACAGGGCTGTGAAAAATCAATGAGATTTGTGCTGCAAACTGATCATCATGACAGGGAAAGCTCTGCAATGAAATTGATTGGTGTAACTCTAACACCACTACTTACACTCCCCAACAATTTTAGGGGGCAGACACTCACGAACTAAGACAAAAAGATGTGAGGGCTAAACCTCCTTGATATGCTGTGTCTTCTTTATTAAACAAAATTGGCTTCGAACCAGTTCAAATTAAAGTAAAATAGCAGAGATGTGGAGTGCAAAATAGTTCAGTAAATGAATGAAACCAGATTAATACATTTTATAAATTACATGAAGCAGCAAAGATTAAAGATTCTGATCTGTCCCCTGTGTTTTGTCCTCATTTCACCTCCTCACAAGTGTACCACTTGACTAGCTGTATTTCCATAAAATTTCAAACACTAAATATGGAAAGTCTAACATGAATATGGAAAAGAGAAAACCATAATGAAAAACAAAGAAGTTGGCTGTCATTTTAACCCACAACTAATAGTTAACTAGCTTGCACCAAAATAAGTCCACTCTGAATTAAGTGCCTTGGTTGGTTCAGCAGATGCACCACACAATAGACAAAGCACTAAAACAGGAATTGAGAGCTGTTTTCTGTCCTTGACACTTCACTTTTCAACACGATTTGTGACAAATTATATCTCTTGTGGAAGGAAAAACACGTGCTCACAACTGTTGACTCAAATGATAAAGTTTTGGGCAGGACTGCCTCTTGCTTTAAGGAGCAAGATGGGGTCCATCCACAGGTGAAGATTAATTGCTGTTGTAATACCACTGGTAATGGAAGAACTACAAGGGTGTCTTGTCATTTAAAGCACTTGGAGCTGCAACCTATCCTTCCTACAAGAAAGTATTCAGGTCCCAGCTCTTTGAGGGAAATGACACATATGTACGAGAAGCCCATGTTTAGTATCTGTTGTGACATCAGACACCAAGTAAGACCACAGACACGTTCCAGCATTTGGAAGCAGGACAGTGCACACTCACATCAGTGTTGCACCTGATTAACAGACACAGAGTGCATCTGAATGGCATCTGTCTGACTCACAGGACAAACAAGTACAAGTCCAGACACATGTGTGATTACAGGTACTAAAACCCTCACAACATCACACAAGAATCACACATCCATTTTATTCTTCCAATAACTATTACTAAATCTCTGCAAATCCTAACCTGAACCAGTAGAAACCTTACTACACAATAAGATACTGTGTAACAGTTAAATAATGTCAGTCATCAGTTATACAATAAAGTCTTTTTAAAAGACCACAACTTACAAAACCCATCCAGTTTCATTAGATTAAATGACCTTATCAGACAGGCTTTGTCACCATTACCATTAATTAATTAAGGAGATGCGGAACACATTTCAGAAACAAAGTGACCAAACCCACCATAATGGTTTGCTTTTGCTTTCAATCTGCTTAGCTGCCCTCCATTCTGGGTCAGTTTGTAGTTATTCCTAGAGAAAAGGCACAAAATACAACCAGAAGAGTAGATATTACCACATGGCACAAGTATCTCTACTGTAATTTTTTTCTTCCTGTTACCATCCTAGTAGAGCTCAAAGATCGCACCCACCACTTCTCAAACATCACTATTGTGCAAATGTCATCAAGTGAAGGAGAGAGTTCAATTTCCCCAAGAGATACTTCCACAAGAGAAAATTATAGACTTCATAACAAATTTGCAATTCAAATAAGCATTTTAAAAGCCTTAATGGTATGACTCAACACCATTTTAAGTGGGCAAAAGTGTTCTGTTACGTCCCATTGCTAATTTCTTCTTAAACATTAATTATACTCTAGTGAGAGGATTTATGTATTTGCAAGCAGGTATCAGTGGCCTGTTGAAACAATCATGCTGTGGTACATTTCTTCATAACAACAGAAGAATTTCTGTTCTCTGAAGACTGTATTCATTAGTAAAAGCACATAATATATAAAAGTATTTATAAATACACAAAATGTATCATATAGAATCTTTGGTCACAATATGCAGGAACAAAAGAAGCTACAGACATGCAATATAGTGTTTAATTTCTATGTTACACATTACATTTCTTCCAGAAGTGACTGGACCCCTATGAAAGAAGACAATTCATTTCTATGGAGAACTTTTAAGCACACTTACGAAGGTTTAAATACTGTGTTTGCAGCAGGTAGAAGTTATAGCGAGCAGCTTGGTGCCTACAGCTCGAGAACAGACTGTAATGAGGAACAGAGTGGAAACACAACTGAGCCTCAGAGAAAATGGAAGGAATTTCTCAGGGACAGAGAGGACTGCACAGTTTTAGACAACTCAGAAATTCACTGAGTTGGATAAAATCTGCTCTCAAGTTAAGACCCACCTGCAGAAATAGAGCAGAAAACAGCAAGTTGCTAAAAACTCCTGTTCTCACTTTTTTTATTCAGCATGCTTTCCATTTTTTTCTATTTAAAAAATAAATTATTCCAGTACTTACTAAAATAAAATTTTGCTTTCAAAAATAAAAAGCTTTTATGGTTTTTTTGAGTAGTTCACCATAGGAAAAGGTCTAGGCACATCCAACTCAAGAGGTCTGGGTAATTTAGGGTCCTCTGGGTTCCCTACCAAAATGATAATATATAGCAATCTAGCTTGGTCCTAGAACTAAATTGCCAAATGTACAGTGCCTGCAATTCTTTTGGCTGAGGTACTAGCCATACATGAATGTAACAAGCCCAAAATATTTACCCAAATGCTTGAAATCATGAGCTTGTCTTTATTTTAGAAGTCAAACGATTGTCAGACTGGATTTTGCAGCATAGAGGAAGAAGGATCTCTAGACCAGAAGAGAGGTAGGTGGCATACTCTACGTGATTTCACAGTTGAAACCAACAGTTCAGTAGGACCAGATTACAAAGGCTGAGGACAAAGGCACCACATGTTACTTGTTGTTTAATATCCCATTCTTAAAACATATGAACAAAGAGTAAGCTGCTCAGGTTTGTTCACAATACCCCCTTAGGGAAGTGTGTTTATCTGTGCTGTGAGAGCTGAAGTAGTAATGCCAGACACTGGCAAAAGCCAGGTTCTTCTCCTGTAGACCTCCAGCATATGGTTACACTGCTCTGACATGCCCATGCTATTCCCAGGACAATACAAATATTGCTGCAAAAGGTTGTGCTATGTGAATGTACCAGAGGAGGGTAGTATTTGCTTGGGCATCTCTCTATGGCACTCCATTGTGTTGCTTAGGAATGCCCTAAAATAGCAGATCAACTGCTGAACAAGTTTTGTTAATCTGCATGTCAATGATTTACTCAGTCTGAGAAGTGTCTTGGTCCCATACAAGTCTAGTATCAGTTTCTTACCCATTTTTCTCTCCAGATGACATTCTGTTTGGAAGAGTATATTGGTCAGTGAACCTTCAGCTCTCTCAACACCAAAATTTCTGATGGAAAGTTGACTTTCAATATACAGCAGAGTGTCTGGTCTCCCACTGTAATCTCAGGGTATTAGAAGATATATTTCAACAAATTTCAAAAGTAAATTCGCCCAGTTGTCCCCCCTTATATCCTTCAAAGTCTGACTTTTCTCACTAAAAGATTAGCAACAAATCTTGTACTACTGTGGGACTCCCTTTTTCCTTTCTGTGAAAGGACATTACCACTACTTATTCTTCTGTTTCCTCATTAACAAGAAATCTGGAGGTTTGAAATCTCAACAATTATGAAAGTAATCACAATTTACAATCAAAATAAGATTAAAAGCTAGTTAAACTAATTTACCATGCTATTTTCCTCAAACAGGCAAAAGCCAGAGGCCTGGTGAAATACAGCATTCTCATCACAGCAGCGAGTGTTCTTTGCTTTATGCTGCTCTAGCAGCTGCAGCCCATCTATTTGTTTTATTTGGCCTTTTGAACATCTGCATAACTTGCATTCTTCAGATACTAGGTTACTTCTTTCTCTGGATGTGGGGGTGGAGAAAAGGGAAGGGTGACAGAGCCCTAAAGTGTACCTGATTTTGAAATCCACCATTCCTGAAGTCAGACACACAGATTTATGTGCTTTAGATATTTGTATTCATAGAAAAAATAAAGAAAAAAAAATTTTTTTTTCAGATACAACTTTTAACAATTCACTTCTAGGTATGCATAACAAAATTATTAGTTAGAAAACCAGCACAACAATAATGCATTCACAGCTCAAAAAACATTAATTCAGCCACCTTCTGTGGCTTAGTGGAAGGTATAGCCTATGAAGAGCTAGAAGAATAATTAACAGATCGCCTCTGACCTAAAGTCTGCTAATTATTACAACTAAGTCCCTTAGCACAGTGATAGCACAGTAAATGGGCATAAAACATGCAGGTCTTGCCACGGATACTGTTCAGACTATTGCGACCACTTTGTTAAGTGTGGGTCAAAACCCACCACCTAGAATTATTTGCCTTCTTTTCCTTCCCCAGCCAGTACTCCTCACAGGCTTTACTGCTTGCTCAAATGGTTTGTGACAAGCACAGGAAATGAGAGAATAAGAATCACTGACACGGGTGACAGAGGAAGCCAGGCAGTGAGAAGTTTGCAAGATTGTTTGCTACTGTAATTTGCCTTGGTACATGAATTAATACTGCACCAAATTGTACTAAGTACTACCTACAGTCATTACAAAAACCAGCAAAAGCTGCTCTAGACTCAGAGTCAGTCTAATTTACTGAAGTAAAGTACAAATCGATAAACTACAGATCAGATTCACAGCCACAGTAAACTACCAGGGTTCCAGCTGATTCACATCAATTTATATAATTTGTCTTATGAGTTCAAATAATGGTAGTTTACCAAGCCTCTAACACAGACTGGTAAAAAGACTAGGAGAAAACCCTGAAACTAGGGTAGGCAGTGCCAACTCTCTAGGAAAGGATAAGGTATACTATAAAAAGGAAGAAACAGGGCTGCAGCAACAGCCATCAGCTTCAGAAGCAGCCATGATTAAAGAATACATCAAATTAAAACACATGTAAAAACATGTCATATTTCCTGCTGCAGTGCAATTGCATTTGTTTAATAAAAAATAGATTTTTTCAATAGGCTTCCACTTCTTTCAAAGTTACACCTCATTTCTAGTTAGCCACGAAGATCAGATTACAAACTACCTGGGCTTTTTACATATTGCAACACTCATTAAGAACCAATGACTCCTGACCTTGGATTAAGAAATCTGAGGCAGGTTAGATTGTCAACCTGAAACGATTGAGGCTTAATTGCTCCATCAAAACAGTAAATGTAACTCTGAAGAAATGTTCACATCCACATAAAATTATTTTTCCAACTGCGCTGTTTGACCAAATTAAAACCCTCTACCCACAAATCTTGCCCTGACAACTAAACAGAAAACCCGCTACCTCTTCATTTTTACACTAAGTACTAATGTTTTAAATTTCTAAAGCAGAGAAACATCAAACCAAAATTGTTTCTTAAGGTGTTTTATTTCTCATTTTTTTAACATTACTTTAATGCATAAATATAATCCCCTAAAAAAGACAGCAGCTGGATGGAGGCATTACAACATCTCCTGTCTCATTTCATCTGGCAAGTAGGTAGTGCTTCAAACATTTTTAATTTCCTATAGCCACAGGGAACTGTAAAGGAATCCAAGAGAAACTTGTAGACACTACTAAAAACCATCAACAACTGCAGCAGTCTTCTGGTTTCACCCATATTTACCATTCACATTTTCTGTCACACAGGGAAGAGTGATTGTGTATGACATCGGAAGTTTCAAGAACCATTCCACATATTTACCTCTTACCTGCAAATAGCTCATCTCCATGCATGTGAGAGAGTTGGATAAAGCTGGAGCAACTCTTAAGCAAGAATGTTTCACTACTGAACTGGCAAGTAAAACCTATTCCAGCAATTTACAAATGACTGAGAAAAGACAAGTCTCAGTTAAATTGCTTGAAATTTCCTGCATAAAGAATTCTCTGTCTGGAAGAGGTTGTTTATGAGAAGGAAAAAGAAATGCAAGAGAAAACAGATGAATATCTGACCACAGAAGCAATCGATTTGGACCATTTAGAGAACAAATCCAAAACTTGCAAATGGGCTTCTGCCTTCATAATGGGAGTGCCAGTCAAGTTTAGCTCTTCTCATCCACAAAAACCCAGCCTCAATACACAGCCAATGTGTGTGTGCCAGGATTAGTAACAACATTTTTGCACTAATCTACAATAAATCACACTTTCTTCTTTCTGAAGAAGCTGTTTTTTCAATCAACTACAATCTGATCTTATTGTGATGCCTTGGTACATGAAAGATATGAAAGATTTTGATCCCATCAGTTTTATTTTCCACCCTGTTAGTCTGTTTGATTCCATGTAAAATACTAATGAACTCCTTTAAGCAGTCCCTTGACACTCCACTGGGGAACACATTACCTACACCTCTGTTAGTGCAGGCACATGTTGATGAGCACGAGAATGCTGCAGCCATTGAGGTTATAAATGTTGGGTTTTTTATCGTAGCAGCAAGTCACACTACGAACTGCAATAAAATCCCTTAACATTTTATTCATATTCACGGTCATATTAGGTCAAGTGCTTGGGAATAAACTCTAGAGGATGGAGGTCTGGATTTAAGACCATTGTTACCAACTGGTTGCATTTTAATAGATTTATTATCCAGCTCAAATTGCAGAGCTGTGACTTAATTTCATCGGGGACAAAATGTTTGTAAGGTAAGTTTGAAAAGAGCAAGAGGAAGAAAAATAAATATGCATCTACGTAAGTATTCTTAGAGTCACACAGACTCTAAGAATGAGATGAGGATGTTGTTTTGGTAACTGTGACACCACACTGTACACATGCCTTAAGTTACTCCACTAGTAATCATGTTTTGCCACACAAAATGCAGACCAGTGTTAGTGACATAAGCATTTACAGTCTTCAAATATAATAACCAAAAGCAGATACATTTGCTCTAGATAAAAGTCTTGTAAATACTGCTGCTCCTCAACAATGTGGTACAAACACAGCATCTGTATTTCTTGGATACCGAATTCTAAAAGATTGTCAGCTCCTCACAGGACAGCCAATATCCTGTTTTTCTGATCTTAATGCTAGCCAGTTTGCTGAAAGCATTATTTAATCTAATTATGGAATATCTCTCATAGCATAAATATTCCAAGCTCTACAGCAGGCTTCCATTTGTAACTCAAGAGTAGTGTAAAAACAAGAGTTAATTGCCTGTACAAATATTTCAGGGTAGCATTTATGTAATCTACAGTACATTAAGTACCAGAGTTGTGCTCTGCTGATAGGTGAAAGAACAACTTTGAAAGGCAACTGCGTTGCCAATTAGCTTTCAACAAATATGTACACAAGCTGTGCTTGCAGGCTTGTGCTCAGCTTCCTCATTCTGCCCAGACTGCCTGCTTTTATAATGGAGACCTCCTTTCTCCTCAAATATCCAGCTAGCTTCACACTGCTGGAACAAGGGAAGATGGCATATTTTATTCATTTGGAGTTGTAACCCATCCAAATTTGAGATCATGACCTGTGACCAAAGCCACACTCCAGTCACAAATGCTGAACACAAATTCCTTAGTCATGTATGAACAGTAGGGGGAAAATGAAAAAGAGAAATTGAAAAAATTTCTCATGTAGTTAGTCCAAAGAGGATGAGGGTTTGTTTGAGAAAAACATCTCACGAGTCCCAGCTCCTGTGTGTCAGTCCTCCTCAAGGAGGCTGAGCCAAGAACATGTACACCCACGTGCATTAGCTCTCTGCAGCAGCACCATGTTTTTGCCCAACAGACCTGTACACAAATTAAGAAATAAACCTAAGTTCACGAAACCACATGAAGAGATAATGTTTGCAGTCTTTGGGCAAATCTGCATAGTGCTCCACCCAGAAAACAGACGTCGTTTAGCTGAGGAAAGCTGATTAACTTGGGCAGAGCCCTGTACCTAGGAGAGTGCTGCTTTGCTTTAGGTACCCAGATTTTGTCACTGGACAGTAGTTTGGGTGTCACTGGACAACAGTGTGCAAATCCTTTGTTTTCTCTTCATAATTTGCTTTGTAGACTACTGCTACCCACATTGGACAAGAGTGGGTCTAAAACATTTTTTTTGCAATTAGCCTTCCAATATATGTTAAAACATAGCTTTCTGCAATGCTTCAAAGCCCTTTTCATAAAATATTTTTATCCCAACTCTCCCCTCCTGCCCCAAAATAAAAAAAAGTTACTGCAATTACTAAGGTGGAAACATTCTGCAGAATCAAGAGAGTTAAACCAATTCTGGAATTCTGCTTCATAAATTCCTTTGGCACACATAATTTATGTTATATAAATTGTAATTTTGATAATAAGGCAGCTGAAAATAAGTCTAGTCTTGTAAGTTGTGTGGGTGTATGGTTATGCTTATATAAAATTTAGTTATCCGCATTACTTCATAAACGTATGTTTAAGTATGTTTAATGGATATCTATGCTCTCTGTGGGCACGTTTTGTTTCAGTATTTAAGAAAAATATCACTATGCCATATAGTGTAAAGCTTGTGAAACCTTTTTGTTAGGTAAAAGTGAACAAAGCCAGTTCTTCAGCTAGTAACATGCTATTAAACCAGCTGAGGAGAGAGAGGAAGGAGGCATGGTGAGACATGAAAGTAGAGGAGGGAGCTGTGTGGCCTGGCTACTGCTGATTAGAAAAGTAACTTCTCTTGCATTTTCTGTAAAGCAGTCCATATCTGGACTCTGTTACAACAGAAAGGATTGCCTGATGATCATTCTGTGATTCTGATCATTCTCGGGCAGCCTAAAGACCCCTGAGAATAAACAGCTGTTCCTTTGATTCATTTATGTGAGATGGTCAGTTTAACATACTGACAATCTGTGGGTCCTTCATGTGCTAATGTGCAGTAAATGGCACAAACAAGTCCCCCCTACCTTTTTTCTTTTTTCAGTTACTCTTTTGGAAATGCATTCATCTCAAATGCAGTATGTCATCAAGCTGGGATGTCTGCTTCCTAGAGTGGCTTATCTGGCCACAACTTTAGCCCTTCTCCTAACAGGTATTTGAACTTCTGTTGAGGGACAGAGGACATGACATGTATTTCAGCAAAACAATAGGGCAAGCTTAAATTTACCTTCGAGTGCAGCAGTAATGAAAAACAACTCGGACCAGCTTGTATAGCTTAGGTTGTGCAGCTAAGCCTAAGCAAACGAACACCTCCTTGCTCTCTGTGTGTGACTGGCCACTGCCTCCCATTAGGGAGGGTGAGCGACAGCAGTCCCGTGCTGCTGCGCTGGGGCAAGAGCTTTCGGCACCTCTTCACTTACGGTGACATTTCCTCCAACAAAACCTCATCAGCTCACGTGCTTTTACAGATCTTTAACACAGGGCTGTAAAGCTCAAGTTCAACTTTTTAAATAAGTTCTCTTCCAGATTACAGAGGCCTTGGGATCAGTAACATAACCACGCACATGGTGGGTTAAAGAAGAAAAGCTATATCCTGCTGAGTACACAAATTACTTGGAATGCATTGCTACAGAATCAAAAGCCTGAAAATACTTATGGTGACTGGACTAAAGTAATTATTATAGAAGGGCCATAGGAGAAAAATAATTTGCAGGAATAATACAAGCCTTGTAAGAAGCTATGTTATCTTTATATTATTTATTAAGTTTCAAATTGTGTGTGTATATACATATAAACATATAGCTTCACATATCACACTGCAGTATCTAAGGAGTCAGATATTTTTATTATCTCCAATTACTCACACAGTAGCATATGTTGCTCTGTTTTAGCTTACATTTAGATGTATATAATCATTATTCTCCATGCTCTTCAAAACTTCCTTGTCCTTCCCCACACACTATATACACTAGACCTTTCCAATTATATCAACTGCAGTTTTATTCCAATGTAATGATGGCACAACTTGTAAATGATATATATAGAACTAGCTATGCACCAAATTGTATTTTCTCCTCCTAGAAAAAAGTCTGAAGATGAACAAAAGAATTATGCTGCTGCTTTTAAATAAAACACAGTTGTATCCTTTAGTTTGTATTTAGAATTAAATGTACTCATTTGCTTTAAGAAACTATGCTTTAAAACTATTTTTTAATCTTTTCTTTTAAACTTTATATTTGTGTAACTGTCAAGTTTCTGATTTTAAGCATTCTTATAGTGGGAAAAACAAGAAGAGAAAAAAAAAGACTTAAGAAGTACGAACATTTCCAGTTCTCTGCCATTCTCTATAATCCTTTAGAGCAATGTAACTTGTGATTAATGCTAAATGTCTAGTGGTATCATTGAAGGCAGCACTTAGCCCTATCCATGAACCTTGATATTAAGTGATGCCAAATTTCTTTTCTTGCTACCACAGTTTAAGAAAATGAATCCAATGGCAAGAAGAAAATTTTGGAAAACTACGGATGTTCACACATGAGAATCTCTAAATTCGTCAGAGTTATGTCAATACAGTACCTACCCAAACCCCTGACAGCCAGAAACTATGCCAGTTGCAACAACTGAAGTCTTCTCCTGGCAGTTCAGTCAGGGCCCAACAGGTCACCTACAAAAGACCCTTGCAACCATCCCCACTCCCTCCCCTCAGAACTGTGGCCAACTCTGCAGGCAGCACCCTGGGCATTCTACTGCTTCCACACTGATAACAAGGTGAATATGGCAGCATGCCCTCAAAATATCACTGGAAAAAACAAAAGCACCCAAAACAACCCAACTATGAGACTCATCATTTTGATAGCCTGCTGCAGATCAGAAATCAGCCTACATCTATTTAAATACATATAAGGTGGCTGCTTGGCAGATTAAAGGCAGGGTTGCTTTGATTTGTCTTCCTGCTTCACCACCCGTCCACTGTGAAAGATGGAATTACTTCACTGAAAATTCTGGCAGGGGAAAGCTTGCACCAAAACAGGGAAATTTGTAGCAAAACAGAGGCAGCCCAGGCACACACTGCTCCCTCCCTGATGGTGATGTGCATGTGGAATATCTGGCATGTTATCTTCTTCCAAACAGAGCTCCCCCTCGACCCTGCACTAGGAGCATCCAAAGAAGACCTTCTGTGGTAACACACAACCAGGCCCTGGGACGTGTCCTGGGCTCCATCCTCAGCAGCTGCACTCTGTTGCTGCAGTGTGCATGCACAGCCAGGGATCCAATGCAGGAGCCAAAGCTGAACAGGGAACTTCAGTGCTCTCTGCCTCTGGTGGGGTGACTCCAACAGCTTCTTCATCAGAGTGCAAAGGGCAAATACCAAGGGAAGGTCAGTTAGTGGCAAGAACAGCAAATGTTGGTCAAAAGGATTTTGTGTTCCTTCTATATGCAATTAGTGTGTACACGGAATAAGCTGATTTTAGCACCCTCAGTCCTCCATGTTTAGTTGCATTCCTTTTCTGCTATTTAACTCCTCCCATCTTAAAAACAAACAAACAAACCCCACAGTAAAAGAACACCAAATATCTGCCCTTATTTCTAAGTCAGGAATATTGCTTTGCTTCAGTTCCAAGATCCAAAGCTGCAATAAGTTTGCTGAGTTTTACCTGAATTGTTGATGCATTGTATCCGTTTTAGACTGTTAACATTTATCTCTCGGTAACACTGATCTCTAGTTGCACTAATTTTAGAACAATCTGAATCAACTCTGAAAACTCAAGAAACCTATTGAAGCACCATAGATAAAGCTCAGTTAAAATCCTGTGCTAGCTTTTTTTGACTGATATTTGAAACCATACAACTCATCAATAGTATGGATTAATATTGACTTTTCCTCTTCAGATCGCAGTATTTCTCCAGCTGTATTTAATGGCTATTACTAAAATTATCTGCATTTTAATTTTTCAGCATTCACATTTTTCTACTACTTTCCCAACAGATTTCTTTCATTATCACTTTTTTGGCCCACTGCCCTTCCTCACAGTGTCCACAGTCCGTGGAGAAGAGATTGCTGATGGTGTTATCACAGGCAAACAGAATGAAGCTAATGGTAACAGGCACTCCTTGCTACGTAATTATTATGGGAGAAGGAATGCAAATGAGCCCTAATCTGTCTCTCACAATGGCAGAGGTCTCAGATTTGCATTAAACCTTTTGCAGCTCTCCCAGATCGGGGACTCTGCAGATAACAATGCATCTGCAGCCCAGGCTGCCCCAGCAGTTATTACATTGTGCCCCAGCAGGTACAGTGTCCCCAAATGACTCTCCCCTCCTCCTTTAATATCTCCAGTCCCCTCCTCCGTCCCTCCTTCCCCCCGGCTTTGCTGGAAAAAAAGCTAATTGTGCATGCCATTTGGCTCGAATCATGTTTACAATGAAGAAGAAAGCAGCGCTGTTTGGTAATTATAAGAGGGAAATGGACATCAGGAAATCTCCATTCTATTCCCAGCTATGTCATTCACTTGCCAGGGAACTGAAGGAAAATAACTTTGCTTTTTTCTGCATCCATGTGTTCAGTTAGAAATACAGGGTTGGCACTTGTAGTGGTCCCACAGACTCTCATTTAACAGTGGCACCTGCTGAACACTTTCAGGAAGCAAATGCTAGACTTCACTTGAATCTAGGTTGAGCTCATGATAAGCCGCGGTCCTTCAGAAGAACCACTGCCTAGTTCTCAATTCCCCATCTGATAATAGGTTGTAAAGAATGATATTCTTTTCCAGCACTGTGTTCTGCTATAAAAACACCTAAACTAACACCTGCCAGCTGGGGCCATGCTCAATGCTCACACAGGTATCTACCCACTAGCAGATCTTAAAAGAAGATGTAGGAACTGTATTTGAGGTGCTCTGATCACAAGCCACATAGCAAAAGGTTTTCCAAACCCTGATCTTTTCTAGCTTCTTCCATATGGCTTAGTTTGGATTAGGAGCATTGGAGTCAAACGTACTGAACCCTTCCCAAGTGAGTCCCTGGGCCAAGGTCAAAACTCCTTACTAGCATCAACAGACTTTTTCCAACACTACTGCCTTCTTTCTTGGACACTCATTTTCTCCTGAGATATTTTTGTCAAATAGGATAAAATACAGTAATAATTTGTTTCCAAAACTGATCTTCAGGGACCAAAGTTTCTGCCATAGAAATGCAAACTAGAAAACGGAGACTATCCAGCTGTAAGTGGGCATATAAATTAACTTCTCAGCATATTAGAACCCAAACAACGACAACAACACAAAACAACAAAAAACCAAACCAAACAAAAAAAAAGCCAACCAAAAAACCAAAATCAAAACAACACCTCACCACCCCCAACACATACATATTTTGTGTGAGGAATGGTTTCAAAAATCAAGGTGAATCACCAAATTTATCTGCACATCATCTCTACTACTGCAGTAACACTTGTTTAGGTTTTATAAGAAATACCATACCCAAAGACTTGCATCTTGGAAATTTGTTATTAGGTGGGTGTCACAGTAACTCAAAATAATTTCATGAATTATTAAAAGGCATTTGCTATTAAGTTATTGACACAAGGTATAAAGTAGCTACAGTTAACTAAGGTGTAGTAAGTATCAACGATGTCTGAAAAATATACAGTTTCCAGATTCTTTATACCAAGGGGCAGAGAGGGAAATGATAATCGTAACTGTATTTTGCAAGCACCATATGCAACTCCTTGAATTTATTTTCAACCAAGCATTTAGGGACTCACGCAATACTGTATCAAACAACTTAAATATGAGTCCTAACCACAGATGCAAAGGCATCTATGTCAGGCCTAGAGTGAGATACTAAGGGAACCCCAAGAGCTGAAAATTTGGAGCAGTCACCAAGAACTAGTACGGTGTCACATAACTAAATAACATAACTCTCAATGACACCATTCAGAGACATTAATCGTTCACATGTATTTGCTCTGGAGACAGCTACATGCCTTGTTCTTTCTTTCTATGAGGTTTTCTTCCTTTCTGAATCTGATAATGCCAATATTGGTAGGCAGATCGTTTGGAAATCAGCTGTGGGCATTTTTAAGGCCTCCAGAGCTGCCTACACTGGGTAAATCCTGTAAATATAGTCCCTAATAAACTATTGCCAAAACTTAACAAATTTTTTTTACAACAATAGTTTAAGAAAAACTACAGCTGTAGAAAGTGCTACTGTTTACTTAACACCATGTAACAAGTTAGTTTTTCAATAATAGAAGTATTGCTCATTTCCCTCTCATGGAGCAGTAGGCGAGGCGGTGCCACTTCTTCAGGCAGTTACTGGAATACACTATACCTGTCTCTGGGATGGTCTCTGATTGCTGGTATCCTCAAGCAACATTCATCACACCTAAACAATCAGTTTAAAAAACATACTTATTTTTAAATTATGCAACAGCTCTGTTATGATACTGAAGTCCTCTGAAAGAATCTTCTCCCATTTGCACTGACATTTAAGGTTCTTACCCCTTGGCAGGACTGACAGGGTACAACATTATGAATGATCAATCTTTACATCAGAAAAGCAAAAGCTGTCTTGCACCGGTTAGTTCCCATAAAACAAGAAGGTGATTTTCATTCATTTGGTTCATAGAGCTGAAAACATTTTCCCATGTAGTCTTTGTGCTAAGTTTCCAACACTAGAAGGCATTTCATTCAGAACACAAGGGGGTATTTTTAGATTATCAAGGCATGACAAGTATCAGAACCTACAATTTACAATTCTAACATACTCAGGTTCACATTTATCACTGGTCTCTAGGCTGCTCCTCCCCGTGTGACCAGTTACTCCCAAATGCCTACTGGTGCCGTTTATATGCACATAAAAACCTTCTTCCAAAACCCAGATGTAGTTGTGGAAAGCCTGAGAGGCTCACCCTCACTTGGAAGCCAGGGATTATTACCACACTGCTGCTGGACCAGCAAAAGCACCAGGGCAGAGAAAGTCAGCAGACAGCCCAAACCAATTTTACTGCCACCTGAACACACCTGGCTGACCCTGGCTGGAGTGGGCTCAGCTATCTCACCTCTCCTGCCATCTGGAGGGGGTGGAGGGGAGAAAGGGAGGAATCCTAGAAGATAAGAAACAGGGAACACAGATGTCTTCATGGCGAGCTACTGCTCACTCTGTGACCCTTGGCCCATCACCAAAGCCATGCACCTCAGGACCACTCTCACATTAAGCATTAACTTAGGCAGTTCAGCTGTGTTGCCGAGTAGCCAGTCAAATATTTACAAGGGTTTTAGAAGGTGCAAGATTAACCTCATCCTTTCAGTGTAAAACCAAATGTCCAAGATTTTATACTCAGTTTTGCATAGCAAGAAGTTACAATTCTGAAGCTTTGAGACTTGCAGCACAAAGTCATTAGAAAGAATAATCCAAACAGGAAAACTAAGAGGGTCTCAATGCACACTGTAGACAAAATATTGGCACCACATACAGTGCTGGCAAGTACAGCAGCATGCTGTGCTCCTAAGGGGGAGAACAACTAAAATCCAGCTCCTAGAGCTGGTGATTGCAACATCACCTGAACAGCAGCTTTCCCTTTGTCCAGCTGCCTCCAGGTCATTTTACGGTAAAGACAAAAATTGGCACTGCGCTTTCAAGGATCTCAACAGCTTTCCAACCCCGGGCTCCCCCCCACCCCGCCATTCTCACCAGCCTTTTGAGAGTTTCCCTCTATAGCAGCATTCTGCGTTTCAGGGATTCAACCTTTCAACTGAAGCATGCGAGATCGCTTATACTCTTGAACCGGTGGAGCTGCCAGCCTCCCCTTTGTTGCACAGGGATTTACACTTGAATGGCGCTGGGAAGCAGTCTTTTAAGGAAAGGCTGGTGGGGGGAAGACAATTTCCTTGCCAGCATCCTATTCACAAATCACGTTCATCTACCAGCTCAGCTTCTCCAGATCACATAACTACAGGAACCTTACTGAACCACTAGTTTGTAAGTTTACTGTGAGGTGACTTTTACAAATAAATTGCTAATTTGAGTTTACTTCAACAAGGATATACATAGTCATAAGCAAAGTTCATTTTGAGCATAAATATTGGAACTTAATATAATTTAGCCCAATGTAAATTACATCATCATCATCTTAATCTGACTCATTTATGTACTTCCTATTATAGCCTTGCATTGCCATGCACATCACAGTGGCTTCTACAGCTTTTCAAGAGAGACACTGGGGAACACCACAATGGCACACATGCACTGCAGAGAATCATCTGAACAAGAGTATGCAAGCCTGCTCCAGTTTAACAGTGGCACGCTGGCTTTGGCCTTCTACTGAATCACATACACAAGTAGCACCAGCCTGGTGCATTTCTGTTCTTAAGCGCAAATGGGTAGATAATTACTGATTGGTTTCAGGCTATGTTAGCAGTTACCAAGCAGTATCATATATCATACCTTTTAAACACCAGCACACTTTTTGTAAATCCACACAGTTTTTGTTTGTCTGCTCGCCTGCTTGGAAGCAGAAAGCTTGCTATCTCCAAAGAAAAATAATAGCATCCGAAGTTTGAAAAATGGCAAATGCTAATCTGGCATAGAAAATGATCTGTAAGGAACATTCCTTCTGGTTTTAAAATGTTACACCTGCTTCTGATTAGATTCTATTTCCTGAATTCTGAATTGGCCACATGCTGAAATACACAGACCACACTACCTGCAGAGTGCAGCAAGGAAAAGGGCTAGCACAATCCAGAGCTGGTGGCAAACCACAGTCCCCATGAAAACCACATGTGCCAGAGAGCAAATATTTTGCATTTTGCCTACTGCTAATAAACCTGCTTCACTTCATTAAAAGCAGCTTATCATTTTATCTACTCACTCTGATTAATTAGCCTCTAGTTAAAATGAATGAGCACTTGATTCGAGGATTCTATTAATGTGACACTGGTGAACCACCCCTTGCACACTTCTTCCATCCTTCTCCTTTTACTCTCCATCCTCTCTACACCAAGTGTCTTATTAGGCCATTCAGACTGACATTCCCAGAACCCTCTGAGGATACCAAAACATTTTTTAAGACAGACGTGAGTAAGGAAATGTTCCACAGTCCCAAACTCTTCCTCCAAGGCTCAGTTTTCCTGCTGGAACATACAGATATATGTAATCTACTTCTCACTGTAATTATGATCACAAGCTTGGAATGAAACAGCTTGGAAAGAAGGGCGACCCAGGGAAACACACTGTGTTGCTGGAAACAGGGGCAAAACAACAGTACCCTTAATACAGACAACTTATTTGTCCTTCCAGAATAACATAATTTTAACTATGGAGCACAAACAACAGTCACTTCCATCTAAAACTGACTTTCTTAGAAAGCGAAGAACTTTCTCCCAAGCCAAACACCATGTGCTGTATATGCATAAAGACAGCTTCTGCTACAGTATATGCCTACAGATTTCACAGTTGCATATGACCGCCAAAATCTCAATTTCTAGCAGTAAAAAACGTATGTTACCATTATTTAGCCAAGCATCTGAAGATTGAAATACATCCTAGCTGCTCATTTTGCTGGAAAACAGTGCTTTGCTTCATATACCTAATCTTCTTCTCTAATCCATTGATTTTATTATGACTGTATTACCAAATGTATTTTGTAAACTTCAAAAAATAAACGAACAAAACCCAAACCTACATACCTTCACTTTTCCTTCTTTAAAACATTAAGCTTCCACTCTTTTGCAACAATGTCCGCAAGAAGACTGGAAGATCATTAGGCCTAAAACTGCAACAAATCCATATTTTGAGGGAGGAATGGAAGGAAAGAAGGTGAGGAAGAGGGGAAATAAAACTTCTCGGGTAATTCTAACATTTAGATTAAACAATTTCCTATTTAATCAGATAAATTATAGGTAGAATAGTAAGGAAGTGACTGGAAACTTTGGATTTATGCTACAAGCAATTTAAGAGATCTCTTTCAAGAGAATAGCTTGGTTAGGGTATAAATTGCAGACTATAAGCACAAGCTTGAAATTCACATCCAGCCAGACAAGGCTGTATGCGAGAAGGCACCAAAGGAAGATCTGGTTTACATCACACAGCAGGGCAGTAAGTGACCATGAGTCACTGATGCACTTCATCTGGCTTTTAAGGCCATCAGCACCAGATAAAAATGTTTCAGGACACATTTTACAATGCACTTCCCAGTGTAAGTTTACCTGGCCAGTTCAAATCTGCATAGAATATTCTAGACAAAATTTCTTCATGGCAAGGCTTCCAAGATGAAGTATCTTCTGTCCTGCAGCTGGCATGACATTAGTGCAGCTCTCCACTGTAATGACTGCGCTAACTGAAGAGAAGTCTTCCCATGGACTAAGCCCAAAAGGGATGAGACAGAATGAATGATTTCTTCTACTACAGTCTGGGTTGCAAGTAGTACCCAGTCCTCACAACACCCCAGGAAGCATCTCATAAAACCATGTGTACAAAGAAGAAACAAACAAAACTGAAAAACATGATTTTGAAATATCAACCCATGATTTTGGATTCATACTTTAAAACACTTGGTTTGGGACTGAAAAATTCTGCTGGTTTCATTTCATTAATAATTTTTTATGAATGGTCAAATTGTTGCAACTCACAAAGAATTCACAGGCATCTTTGTGTATCTGAAGGATGGGGCAATATGCACCCAGATGGGTCATTCCCTAGCAGAAGAGGACACTTATCACTTTTAAGGAAATAAGGCAACAAACCAGATCTTTTGTTAATTTCAATGAAGACTTTATAGCTGATTTGGGCCTTGCAGTTTTTTTTTTTTTTGAAGGACTAACAGATAGTATAAACAGAAGTAAAATGCCAAAACCTGCTGCCTACATGAATACCTATGCATTACACTTTGTTCCTCTCTGCCATTCATTATGTATTAGCACAACAGGCTCCTTCTTGCAGACTGGCAGTTGGTAGTGCCAGAGCTCTGGAGCAGTCACTGCAAGCCACTCAAGCCAGAGAGTTCCTCCTAGGAGCCCTCCAAATCTCCAGAGAGCACAGGGAGCCACCTTAAGACTCAGGGCAATTACTTACACACCAGGGGTGATGGTGAGCAGACACCTGGCCTCCAGAAGCAACCTTTCAATCTCTGGGCATGGATGCAAAGAGGAGTCAAACAATGACCTAACTGCAGTTCATAAGGGTGGTGGAAGATGGAAGGAGAAGAGGCTCCACCATATGGGAGCATGCTACTCCATATAGGACTTATTCCTAAATAAATAAACTCAGTTCTGTATTCAGAAATAGGTCCATATACCTGAAACACAATCACTGTGAGGAACACCCAAAACTCCACTGCACTATGGACAACTGAAGCAGGCAGACCTCACCTAACTGCTGAGACTAGAGGAAAGCCAAGCAACTCAGAGTTACTCTGCTAATACTAAGAACTGGAAGGTTTTAATGAGGGACAACAAATGGTCATTGCCATAGCCACAGTATGGAGCAGGGGGCACACACCCTAGGGCAGTAACTTCTAGCCCTCCATCCAAACCCAAGACAAGCCCTTGCAGTGTTCTCACCTCATCTCCCTAAAACTCTACTCACTTATATCTGTGAACCTGTAAAATTTGCCCTCAGAAAACAGCTGACTCAAATAACTGAAAATGGTAGAAAATTCAAAATCACAGTTCTTACTATGACTTTAACCTATTTTCCTGTGCCTAGATATGCTAAATTTTCATTCTGCTTAATTCTTTTTAGATCTTGTCTATGAAAAAGGTTATTTACAAACAAGTTAATTTCAGCTCTGAACTCTCCATTTTCTGTACACTTAAAACCACCAAAGATGTTTAAAACTATTATTCCTGGAGGTACAAAACAAGCGTTTAGCTTTCTGAAATCTACATGGTAAACAGTTTCTAAACATAAAAATTACCTGAAAAATGCACTGCTGGGATGGAAGTTATTCTTCCTTCTCATAAATAAAGTTTATGATATATAAGTCTTCTCCATATCAGAATAAAGAATTAGTATCTGTAACATTCATGAAATGAAACCCTGAAAAAAATCAAAGGTTTTACTATAAAGCAAGAGAAGGCAGGCTCATTGTTAACATAAAGTTAATGAAGTACTCAAAGACCTTAAGCATTGGCAAAGTCCTGATTTAAAGTGGGAGATGGTTAAGGCTTTGCAAACTGAGAACTCTGGAAGAACCTGTCATCCTCTCTTAAGGTGCAATATAGCTTTGACAGGCACTTCATTTTACTGAATACAGTTACTGGATGAGAAATCCTAACCCCAAAGATCTCAAAGATTTTGAGGGAGAAAAAAATCCAAGACCTGAAACTAACACTTGTTGAAATGCTCTGCAAGTGCTCAAGAGCTGTGAACTTGATTTATATATTATAAGAAAAATACAAACAATTAGAACTAATTTCTGAATGACAGCTAAGTTATTACAGACATGCTGTTTAACATAGAGTGTCACTCACTTGAAATATTAGCTAGCAGCAGTATCACCTTTCCTTTGGAGATGGCTCAGGTTGATACAAATAAGAGAGGAAAATGGGGAGATGATGAGGGAAATAAAAATTCTTTTAAAAAATCAGTGCAAAATAGTCATTTCAGATGCACTGATACAAAACATAACTTCTGAAAAATCTGAATGGAGGTAGGGTTGCTCTTTTAAGAAACAAAAAAATTGAAAATTATCTCTGCCCAAATTTAGTTAAGAGGAACAGGAAGAGAAAAGTACAGGTTTAAAGGCAAAAAACAAAACACAGCAAACTGTGGTTCACTGCACAGCCTGATCTTTTGTTGCCTTGTCCCTTCCCTGCCTCTCCCTCTCCTTTCTGACCCCCACTTTGACACTTCCAAACTGGGAAGGAGTATATGATCCCCATCCTCCACCTCTACTGAACCTGCTCTAGTCCAACACATGGGCAAGAATTTCTTCTTGCTTTGGTTCTCAAATTTCACTGTCACATCCAGCCTCTTCCCCCAAAGCTTTTCACCCCGAGGACTACAGTCTGCATGACTGCATTTGATAGTACAGACTTTGCTGCTTAAATACTGTACATTGGCAGACAGTTAAAGCATGTTTCACAAAGGTACCATAAAGGGGTTTAGCAATACACTTTATGGGCGTGCAATCCTGCAGCAGCTAGAAAGGGACCCTGTCCAACATGGGACAGTTTCCTTCTCCTCACTAGGATGAAAAGAAGCACAGAGAGACAAGGCATTTGTGTTGGAGCTGTTCCCAAGCCATGGCTTCAGAGGAACCATCCGCCCGACATGTTGCAACTCAGGAAGCATGGGCAGGAAAAGGAGGAGGGGAGCAGCAGGCAGGGATTCCCCTCCAAATTTCCAGTGCTGTGCAAGAAGGACAAACAGATGCATCCAGCCAGAGAGAAATAGCAGTGGGCTGGGCACAGCCTCTCAGCTCACCCTCTGAGCCGAGCAGTAGCACTTGGCTCCACTGCACATCACTGCATACAACATGTGCTGGGAGGGAGACAATAACAAGAAGCAATGCCCACAATCCTGCAAAACAGCTTTAAAGCTTGTGCTTCCCTCAGCCCCAGCTCAGGGAGTTTGAAGGCATTCAGAAACAGTACAAAAACTCGGCTGGAGCTTCGAATCCTTATAGAATCTTTCTTCCACACGTGCAGCTCAGCCAAGCCTCCCACGTCTCAGTGTGCCCCAAAATTTTATGTTTCAAAGGAATTTTTAGAGCCTTCACTTGTTTGGGAGAAAACAGGTTCAGAGGCCACAAGGCAGCTCCTGCAGGCTCCTCTCAGCATGCCACAGCATCAGTGGCAGAGGCAATGCCTGCCTGTAACAGCACAGGCAGCTGCATTCTTTAGTCTGGCACCGAGGAGGAAAGCTATCATCCATTTTTAAGTTAGATTCAGAGAACCAGCTGGGGACCAGCAATTGCCATTCTTGAAGTGCACGAAGAGGAGTGTAACCAGCCTTTCCATAGTAACAAAGATTAGCGGCCTTGAGGCTGACACTCCTCCTGCATTAAAAGATAGGAGACAAAGAGAGAGACAGGTAATTACATAGAAGGAGCCCTGGGGAAATTGCAAACTCCTTGAGAACCCTTTAGCTGGTCCGTATGTTTCGCCCTGTCTCTGCTTCAGCTGAAGGTCTCCAAGAAACATTTGCCCATTTGATCATTACCTTTATTGCAGAAAGTAGCCAGACAGCTGGTAGTGGCTGTTCAATAAAGACTTAGCTTTCCTCTGCACCAGCAAGAATGAGATGGAGAATGAGAAAAAGAACATCCCAAGGCACATTACCTGTCTGGAGCTTATCCTTGATAAGTTAGTGTACTTAGTCAGTGTGAGAGGTCTGACAAATGAACTCTGACAAATCCTGCTGGTGCAATTTAAGACATTATTGCATCTCACTGTCTTTCAAAACCCTTCACAAATGTTAGCACCATCGAGCAGTCTGGCCAGAAAACCTGGAGCAGGCACTGGCCTCCCCAGTTCAGAACCTAACAAGTTAGCATAAACCCCTTCTCAGTGTTGTAGGATGTCAATTCTGAACCAGAATGGCTGAGGTCTAGACACAAGATATTGCCTCCACTACAAGGAGCATTAACATCTATCACGAAGATGGAAGAGGAAATGACATCTCAAAGCACTGCAGCTCCTAAGCAAATATAAATCTTTGATATTAAAATACATATGCAATTTGTCTAGCAACAAACTTGAGTCTACTCATGCAGCTCAGGATGCTCTATGAATCAGCACTAATTTTTTGTATTTCATATATCCCTGACACATAAACTGAATGTCTTGCAGTGAAAAGATGGACATGGATTACATGTGGATCCCATCACCAGATAACTACAAAATTAAATTCCTCTCACCCACCACATTTTGCACTTCTGTCCAAAACTGGAAAAAAGCCTGCAGAGTTAAAGACTTGCCATGTGTTTCCAACTCTTCACAAAAGCTCACCATTCAGAACTAGAATTTGTGTTCCAGATAGTTTCTGTCTTATCCTGTCCGTGATACAACCAGCCACAAAACCGTGACAGACTCCAGAGAAGACATCAGGTTTAAGAAACTAACCAAAAAAACTTAACAACCAAACCAATCTATCACTTGCCTTTTTATATGTACGTGTATAATAATAAAAGATGCACTTTGAGATATGACTCTTCAACTTGTCTTTGCCAGACCTAACTCACGGTCTTTCTATCCAAGCTGATATTCAGGCAAAGATTTAGTTAATCAGTCTGCAATAAAATGGCTTTTTACTTTTTTGCCTCTGCAAGCATTTAAAAAGTATCTCATCTGCTAGTTTTTCTCAAGGGACAGTATCCTACACTTAGCAGTAGAGCAAGAAGTGTACAAAGCTTCTGTTTGCATTCCAGTATTAGAAGGGCAATCCACATAAACCAGAAGCCTGGCTAAACTCCACGCAGACAACTTTTTCTGCCATTACCTTCCCTTCCAGAAGGAGCAGAGCAGGCAAGACACCTTGAAAAGCAGATAACAATTACCCCTTACCTTTCTGAAGAGGCCGCCGCCAATTAGCACATTCCTGGAGCTTCTGAATCAGGGAAGAAGAAGAAAGGAGGGGAGGGGAAAAAAAAAAGGGAGGAGGGAGCTGTTTTCTTCCTCAGCACAACAGTATTTCCTGAGGGGAGGAGAAAAAAAAAAAGAAAAAAGGACATAAGCATTAGCTTGTATGATTTTCGAAGAGGCTACTGATTACAACTCTTGCTTGGCAGAGCTACTGTGCCACTACTTCTGCAGTTCCAAAATACCAACTTAGGATCTCAGGTATTTTCTCCATTGTCACCTTATGAAAATAGGGAATATGAATGTCAAGTCAACCACTACCAAGAAAAGCAAAGAGAGATTCCTGTCAGAATGGGATGAGGTCCTATACTAGAATGGGTTAAAGTCCAACTCAAAAATATTCTTGAGCACTTATTCTATTAAGTAACATGCTTCAGCCAAGCTCACACCCACTTCTGTAAAAATTCAAATGAGCCACATTTACTATCAAAATAGCTGGCAAAAGGCAAATTCCAACATGCATACTGAACATACAGGTATATACTGACATTCAAACACTTATGTAGTCTTCTCTGAGAGGATCACACCTACAATTATGAGGTATTTGCAACTAATCATAAGTTCTATTTCTTTTTAAGACAACTTCTCTTTTTCTTAAGACAGTCTATTCCAGCTATATCAAATCTTTCAGTTACAGCAAGAAAAAGTATTTGTGTGGGGTTTTTTTAAAAGCAGAATGAAGGGAAAGGGACCTAAAACCCTTTTTAACTAAAGATACCACTCAAAAATCCAGCTTCATTCCCATAAAACCACAATTCCTCACCTCAGATCATCTCTCTCTCTCTCTGCCCTACTCCTAACATGACTTTAAAGAAACTTACAGACACACAGATTTAATGGGCCCCTCCCTACCTCCAGTACCTGCCTCTGATGAAAGGCAGGAAAATCAGGTGGAAAATTATTTTAAGGGTGCATGCAAGACATTAACATCTTTGAGGAAATGGCAATCAAGGTTTTCCATGGGGAATGAGCAAAGGGAAACACATTCAGTCTGTTCTCCATCACACTTTGTTGGCTTATATTTATACAGAAAAACTCTACCCTTTTCTCTCCCATGGAAAATCTGAACACAAGCTCTCAAAATACGGAAAAAAGTCTATGCTACCTTACATTTCCACGCACGCTTCTGCCATCCCTCAAAACAACAATTAACCCATCTGCTAACAGCATACAGATCCCAGTCTCCCGGAAGAGATTTTAAATAAGGGGCCCCAACAGATAGGAAACAATATAAAAGGCAGCAGTTCTATCACATCTCCCTCAAAGCCACCACGTCTGTCCAATTCTAAATGGCCACAGTTCCTGCATTTCTCTAGGGGACAAAAGCTCTCTTTTTCTCTCCTCCTGTCAGCAAGACTTAAAGCTGCAAGAGTAATTCTGTCCAGATTCCCCTCTAGATAGGCAATGATTTAAAGAATTCATGAAGTAACAGTGGCAGTGTAAATAAACAATGAAAAACTAAATAAAGATCACAGAAGACAACACACAGAAAATGTGCACTAAGGAGAGAAAGAACAAGCTCAGTGATTCAAAACCTCTTCTGCCTTGTTATATGCACCCATAAACAGGCACAGCAATAATCTGACAATGCAAAAGAATGGATCCTGACACAAAAATGTAACTAGTCGAAAACCTGCCTCCTCAACCTTCTGCTTAAAGAAGCTTCCCACAGTGTTTAATTTCACTTTCTCAATGTCTTACACCCCTCCACTGCATTTCTGCTTTCTGTTGGCTTTCAACCTCTTGTACTAATTGATGCAAAGCAACTTAAGCCAAAATCTGGAGAACTCAAATAGTTTGGTTTTGGTTTTTTTTGTTTTGCTTTGGTGTTTTTGGTTTTTTTTTGTATTTTTTTTTTGTTTTGTTTTGTTTTGTTTTTTGGTTGTTTTTTTTTGTTTTTTTTTTAAATGGGAAACAGTGCTACAGCCCTCACTGTGGGGGGAGAAGAAATGACCCTTAGTGAATTGCTCCTGACACGTGTACATCCCGAGGCTATGCGCAAATCAATACTTACTGAGCAGCTCAGCACAGATCAGGTTGCAAAATGCAAGAAAAAAAAGAAGTTGTATCACCCCCTCAAACATACACTAGTGTTGTATCCCTAAATCAAATGAATAATTTGCTTTCCTCTTTCATTATCAAATCAAAAGGATGCTTTTGACAACATTTTTCTCCCTGCTAAGAACCACCCCACCCCCAGATCTCTGGTAAAGTCTGCTAAGAATTGAAATACTGGTTACATTTCATGTGCTTAAGAATTTTGCACTTCCTTCCTATTAGTAGTAGGAGAAATAATTTAAAGTAGACATGGAAGATTTGAAGAAATCATATTTCTAAATCAAACGTAAAGAGGTGGCAAGAAAGAAGTCTGAGTGCAAAAAAATGAAGTTTTTTAACAACATTCTCGGGAGACAGAAATCTGTCCTAAGTACCATTTAGAGACGTAGGTTTGACTCAACATCACTTGCTCCAAAGAAGGTGAGATTGCTCTGTTCTCAAATCCTCAGGCAAGAAAAAAAATAAAATGAAGTGAAATAACACATTACCCAAAAGTCAAATTCTAAGTGGAGAAACCTCGCAAAATGACTTACGATACCAAAAGACTTCACTAAATTTCTGGCAGGGCCAGAGATAATTCGTATGAAAAAAATGTCAAAATGTTTTGGGTACACAGCCACTACAGGAAGGAAACAAACAGAAAACTGGGAAACACTGTATCAAAACCCAACAAATCGTTGACATCAACATTAGATAAATGACTAGGCATATGTTGAGTCAAACACCCTCAAGATGGTGTGTGAGTCAACTTCTGCAATGAATTTAACAGAGTTGCTTTCCTATATCAAGCTTAATAAAAATAATCCTCCATTATTCCAGCTAGGTCTGAGTTCTCATTGAATCTCACGCATTCTGGACAGTACCTGAGCTGGAGATTTAAACATGTAGCAGGGATACTGGAATATGATTTTGACAAACCTTTTCTGAATGATGATGCCAGATTTATTCTTCCTGCTGCACAACAAAGGTAGTATTTTTTCCAGGCATTACCCAAATGTAGTCCACTTCCTATAGAAAAATGCAAAGATCCTGCAGGACATTTACCATGATCTAGATCTTAAGTGATCCAGAGATATTTTACGTTTGGAAAATAAAATTTTGGGAGAGTAATGCCCCTCACTCCCAGTCTGCACTGCATGACTGGTGAAGAGCTTGCTGACCTTACCATGCCTGACCTCTACATGGAGCCCCCTTCAGCTCTTAGAGGAACTCCTGTGTCAACAGAAGCCCCCATTATACACAACCAACCTGGGTGATTTTCTGGTTTATTGCATTTTCTAGCTCTATGATGGCTGTTAGCTTCATTACACTGAGGAATTAGATCAGGGCACTGCTGTATGCAACAGAACCCTTCCCAAACCTTGTCCATAACATGATGCAACTCAGGGTTTAAAACAAGGTGGGGATCATCATCACCGCCTCTTAAAATTTACAGAGAAAACCAAAAAGTGTTCTCAAGGTTCTTCAATCTACATTTAACTAACAGCTACTTTTCTTCAGGTGAATTATATGTACATTCAGTGTGCACTAACAGAAATAGGTCAAGTTTATATCACCGTAAAAAAGTTTTTCTTTTTTTTTCTTGTTGATTTTCAGCCTTTTGATCTAGGGGAGGTAATAAAACAACTATTTTCTTAATATTTATTGAGAGAAGTAGCAGTCTCCATTTCTCATTGCAAAAAACAAACAAGCAAGCTAAGAAAACAGAACCTACTCTTAAATAGCAAGATGAAACTGAACAAAACCTCTCAACCTCGGGTTTTGAAGCCAGAAACCTCTCCTGCTTCTGCATCACGTTCTTTCTCCAAGCTATTTTCTAGTATCCACAGCTGCCACAAAATCAGTGTGAAATAGAACTTGCATGTTTCATTTCATGTAACATTTCACAAAAACACAATATAATGTTTACCTACAGTAGATAAAGCGAACAAGCTAGAAATTAGCAAATTCTCATTTATTTTAGTATGAATTAAAAGCATATCCCTGTTGTCCATGCATATGTGTGTGTGCATGTGTCTCATAGATACAACAGGGTAAGCCTTCCACCACAAACACCTGTACTGGAGACATTTGTGCAGAAAAGCTTCTTCAAACATAAATACTATTTTCCCACAACTGTATCTGCACAGAGACAGGAAGCTCTTCTCAAAGCATCTATTACAAAAAGCCAAGAAAAAGTAACCAAAATATTTTTGCAGAAGCACAGACAAAGCATAAAAACATGGTAAGAGTCAATAAAAACACAGATCTCCTAAATAAATTTTCCTTTCATTTGCCTCAGTGAACTTATGGGATCCACCTCCAACACATCTAAATAAAAGACTAGATTTTACTTACATTAAATATATTTCCTAAACAAGCAGTGTAATTTTTATTAATTTGAACAACTTTTAGTTCAAATGCCAAATGTATTGTATTTCTATATCTTTATATAGGGGTGTTCACACAATTGTTTCCTACAGCCTTAATGCTACAGCTATCCATATTTTCCCACCTGCTTTCCTTGGGTCCAGAAAAACTCTCTGCAAAATGACATTTGTCCATGTGAAAAATCTGAGCTTTCAGAAGCACTATGCACATGGATGCATTTAGGTAGCATGCTTTAATTAAAGCACATCAACCTCTGTATGACATTTACCTACCAGTCTAATTGCAATGACCCCACCAAGAATGAAAAAAAAGTTTTCATTTTCTCTTAATCACCCAAAAAGATACATACCTAGCACAAGTAAGATTTATACCCCATATTTTATATGCAAAGCCTTGAGGACCAAACCCAGTGCACCAAAGCACAATAAGAGATGCTCATCATTTGAAAAGACTGGTTCCTTCCAAAGAAGGTGGGAATTCCAGGGTGGGAATAATTTTGTCAAACATTTATTTCTCCCTTTTAAGCTAGGTTTAGAAGGAAGCAATATCTTTCTCTAGAAGCCTTGCCCCTCAACTTTCCCCGGACGATTTAGGTGACAGGATGCTGATAAACCAGCTAAAATAACTGATGGAGTGGGGCTCAGGACCTAGGACATAAGGGGCAGGAAAGTCAGGTGCATGGCCACGTCTGGGAAAGCAGCATCCTGCTGGGGCTACCTGCTGGGGTGGCAGCCACTGCTGCTCCTTGCTGCCTGGTGGTTGCCTGCATGCCACTGTCAGTGGGCTACGTGCTGACTTGGCAACAGCCCAGAGGATAAGGGGGTGGGGAGGGGGCATGCAGAAGCATTTTTTTTTGCAGGACTACCTCTGTCTTACAAGCCCGATTTAATATTTTTCTATCTTAATTCAAAAGAAGATACACTTCATGTTGAAAATATGTATTTTTTTTGAAGCTTGAATCATTTAGCCTATTAAACCCAAGCCTGTAATATGGGTGTTATTTCTTAAAAACATACAGTAAATGCATTAAATTATTGATAGTCATTAAACAGGAAAAAATTTAAACAGCTCTCAGCTTTTATCAATCATTAATGCAGTTTCCACTTGCACATCTCACTGGGTTGCTATCATATAGCACAGAGCAAAGAGTACAAATCCTGAAGGCATGAATTCATTTTCTCTTGATGCAGAGTAAAAATATTCTTGGCAGCAGAAGAGAGGCTAAAACATGAAGCAGAATGGTTGAAAGGAGGCTTCTGTCTTTTGCAGTAAACAGGTAGCAATATGAGGGAGCAGCAATCCGAGGCACCAAAGCCCATCGGCTTCTCCTGTAAGGGCCAGTAACAACGTCATCAATCACCTCCAACACCTGGCAGCAGTTACCGCCAGCCCAACAGTGTTTACAGATTTGATCCCTATTTGAAATACATGTTAATTCAATGGCATATGGGGAAAACAAGGAGCATGGAGGTGAATAGTAAAGCATCCAGAAACTTGAGCAAGATGAAGATTTCACCCCAGGCTGCTCACCAGCTTGTGAGCCAGTAAAACCAATAATGTTCAGAAAACCACAACTTGTCACACTGACAGCCTGAGCTCAGAAAAATGACGGGGACTGGGATAGTCTCTTGAAGCTATTATGAACCTCTACTGGGGCAAGTTATGACTAGACCTAATGCTTTCAGCAGGTCTGAATGACTCATGTCAATATGGGGAGTCTGGAGATAGACGCCAGTTGGTGGCACCTTGCCTGGCTGCAATAGACCAGCTACCACTTCATTTTTTGTCCACTTTATGCGTGGACTGAAGACCCGTCTTACAAAGCTGCTCTCTTAACTTTCATCTCTGGCAATTTATTGAAATTCACTGCTTTGAAATGCAGAGAGAACAGAATCCATGGCACAAGTCAGGTATGATTTGCAGCATTCAAGGACCAATCTGATGTACCTCTACAGAAGCAACTGTAGGTGAGCCATAGCCATGAAAATATCAATGCAAAACACAAACATCAGCAGCTCTGGCTAGATACTCAGACAGTGAAACCTTAGCCCTGCAGCAGCCCTGCTACTGGAACCCAAATTAATTTGTTTTAAACTACATTGTGTCTGTTTAAATGAGCTGTAATCATAGCTCTGGAGCAAAGTGCAGACACATCCAAAAGCTAAACACAATGCTGAGGACTGCTTGAGAAATACGTGCCCACACCCAGAGCCCACTTAGAAACTACTAGCAGGAAAACTCATCGCAATCCAAGTGTTCCACTCCCGATGGCTTCAATTCCTTCAAAAAACCATTTCTGTCCACACAGAAAAAAAAATGGATGTTAGAGATTAGAAAAAAGTACAAAAAGAATCATTGTAACCAAAATCTAAGTCCTACAGAGGTTAGTATTTTTTCCTGAAAACGATTCAAGAATGCACTGAGTCGAGCAACTAGATAATGCCAAATGTTGATATGAAAGCAGCCAGGAAAAGCTGCAGTCACTGGAAAACATTTTCTAGCCTGATTGTTTACAGGCAACTATGTTATAAAATACAAAAATATTTCTTTCCAACCCTCATTAGTGCAAATCTACATCACGTTAAAGAAAAAAAAAAGTCAATTAAGACACACATTTCATTACACTGAGTCCCAAGGAAGGTAGCACAGTATTTAAAGTAATAATATGAAAGCTATTTCACCACTGAATTGATTTCATCATATATCAACAAACTAAGTAATTCACAATAAATTTGAATATAATATTAATCCTTATCTATATAAAGAACTCTAAGAATAATAGCCCATATTATTAATGCAGCACACAACCACTAGCAGCTTTCACACTGGTCCAGGAACCAGTATCAGGCTCAGAGAGAAGACGCCCACCTAGCCTTCAGGCCATAAGCAGTGTACCACCGTGCTACCTGCCAAGATAAGGAAAATGGAAATCATTGACAGGAGGTGCTTGGACCAGCTCCACAGCTGCCTGCATGCAGCCACTGCTGCAGCTGAAGGAGGAACAGGCTGAGCATTCAGCTTTGCCAGGGCTGACACCCCCTCCCCACTGCCACAGCCTGCGAGGTGAGACGAGGAAAAGGGTCTGTTTTGGGTGGGTGTTTGTATGTGTGCAAAAGTGTTCACTGCTTGTAACCCATCCTTCCTGCCAAACCTTTTTTTTTTTTAAAGTATGTAGTTTGGGTTTTTTTCAGACCACTCAAGTTCCCATCTCTTCCCTACACCCCACTGATAATGTTCATTTCAAGCAGCTACAAGTGCTATTACATTTTGTCTGGCCTGTAAAGCACATTAGCCTTCCAATGAAGTATCTGGAATTTTTATTTTGAGGTCACAATCTGCATCTCTAGCTAAGAGATGCAGTGGGAGCACACAAGTCCCTAGCATTTCCCCCAAGGCTTGTACACAACAACATAAGCAAAGGCTACAAAATAAACTCAAATCCCCAAATAGAACTGCAGCTAAGACTAATGGAAAGCAACTCTGAACTAATAGTTAAAGCCTTTCAAAATCTCCTTTCTATTTGTAGGGAGTACATGATCAGAGAAGACAGACGTGTCTTTAGTACCAATTTCATGTTTAACTGAACCATCACAGATCCACACTCAAGGCTTAACTATTTGACTTCCGATAGGCCCTGCCTCTGAAACTTTCTTGTATTGGATAGCTGGGTTTTATACAGCAGTCTCTGTGCATACTCACCACCCGCCCCTCTTTGTTTTTATAAACTGATTCCATGATAAAAGTCATTTAAAATAACAAAGCCAAACAACTGTCAAACTACCACTAATATGGGCCTTCAAACAGGTTTCCATTTCATAAATCATTTTGGTGATCTAGTTTCACACCACCCCAGGGAAAGTTACACGCATAACAGAGAAAAGTCACTATCAATATGCAGAGATCATTTGGCAACAATATCACTACTAGTAAAGACCTGTGCAGTGGCACCATGATTTCAATGCATTGCATATGCGGGACACAGGAGCTGTTTAAACCAAATGCATTAGCTCTAGGCTTGCAAAATCATCAAAAGACAACCAGTTCTGCTTCAGGTGCTTGGTCATCTACTCCTCCCTGAACCAGCACATAGTGGCCATGAGGAAGATAACAGAGCATTAGTGGTGGGTACTAACTTGACACCCTTGCTAGGGAAGTAATTTCAATAATTTTCAAAAGAATTGCAAATGACCCCAAGGGTTCAGATAATGAACCCAAGGGTTCAGAGACCTCAAATATGGAAGACATTCCTCTGTTAGTTGAAATTTTTTCATGTCTCTTGTTCAAAGGCAGTGATAAGAACATCATTATTATTTTGTGCACTACACCCATGTTTTCAGGTATTTATTACATTAATGCTTCCTATTATTTTGTAATAATAACCTACATTTAAACTACTTCTGATGTTTTCTTTGCATGTTAATGAAATGAATTCTCTTATTCTGTTCACAAGCTCTGATGTTTCCTTCCTTTGTCACAGACTTCTGCTATCAGTGGTCAATGGATGAGACTGAGTATTAGTCCCCCAGAGGAGGAAAAAAGAATTAAAATCAGTCAACCATGATCTGGGTGCGCATATATAGTAGGCTGGATTTTCTACCTCTAGCACATTTCCTCATCCTGAAGCTCAGATGGTCACAAATAGCTCTTAGTCAATACTTTTCCTATGGAAATTCATCCAAGAGCTAATTTCTCATTACAAGAAATTCAGCCTCAGGAATTTAATCAGCAACCAAAGCAGAGGGGCAAAACAACTGTCTCCAAAGGACTCCTTACAAGGATAATCTCCTGAATAAAACTCTTATTACTGACAATTCTGATATTCCTAAAACAAAAGTACAGCTGCAGTGTATGGATGCCTGACACAGTATGATACAATTCATGACTTAATACTATATATTCCTTGTGCTCCAAGATCAGAGGCTTTTCCATAGCTCATATTTCCCACATGAAGTACTTCCTCCTCTCATCAAATAATCTGAAATACTTTCAAACAGAATAGGAGTAAATTGATCAAGAAGTATTTATTAACTGGTTATCTGAAGTTATCAACTAAAGCAAGTATTTTCATAAGAATTGCAGTTATAGCTAATGTGAAATGCAGAACTAGAATTCCTGTAAGAAGGCTTCAGCTGAGCTTCTTCTGTAAACAATAACAAAAATGCAGCAGCCAAGAGAGGACATTCAGGATTGAGGAAAGAGGTAACTGACAGAGCAGTCAGACCCCAAAATGACTAAGAGGTAACCAACCATCTTTCAGCCAGAGGCTCCAAGTCTGCAAATGGCACCATAGTAGGAATCACTTGACTTCCCTGGGCTTTGTACCAGCCAGTTAGCAAACACAAGGTGTACATGGCTGATCCTGCATCTCCCATTTACTTACTCAATCCTTACTCTCACCTGTCAGCAGTAATGTCTTAGAAATATCAGCTGCAGTCTATATTCTAAGAATTTCAGTCAACACAGACCAGAACCATTGCATTTCCCTGAAACTTGCACACAAAATCTCTGGCTATTTTTGATGGTACCACCTGCTCCTGCCTCCCCAGCCAGCATCCCCACGTACATGCAGCATCCCACACTACTGCAAAGGTCTTGAGCTAGTAGGGCAGGGACAGTTGATGGGTTTGTCACCAACATCTTGGAGACCAGTTTAGAACACAAAATATAAAAGCTGTATTAGCTACAGGTCCTCTCTTTATGCTGTGTGTCAAGAGCTGAGTCAGTAGAGAATGTTTAGATAGAAAGAGATGGGGAAATTTTTCAACACTACCTATGTGATTTAGAAGGCTCAATCTCGCTGTGTCTAAACCACTCAGATGTATCGAAAAGCCACTTCTGGCCTTTTGTTGTTATTCTATTAATATAACTACAAACTATTACCCTAAAATTTATGCACAAATATCACTTGTCAATAGGATGTTAAGAAGTAGAGAAAAGGTGCAATTTTTACCAGTCGGGCTGTGAGTGAATTTCCCATCACACTGTGGCACATATGCAAAGCTTCTCAGCAACTTGTTCCACGACAATGGATTTGGAAAGCAAGAACTGAGGGGGATTATTTGATTCAGCATCTAGTCAAGTGGCCAATTCCTTCAGCAATCAATACTAATCAGCAAGCTAAAGCCTTGTAAGAAAAATCAGACAGAATCTGAATCCTTCCTGCTGCAGCAAGCAGAGCTCTGAGGCCTTATGGTCCAACACAGACACCTCAGCCACCGCAATTTTGAAACATTAATTTTACCTGGGGTTTAAAATATACCCCATGCTTCTTTCCAAATGCCAAAATACAAAAGCTCACCTCTCCACTGAAATTCTGAGAAGAAAAATACATACATACAACTTGGGTCTAATATCATCTGTTTATTACTTTGCACCTCAGCTGTGCAGAAAAGACTTTAAAATGAGCACAGGGGACCAGGGAATAAGAGCAATACATTTTAGAGCAAAACACAGGCCATCTTCACACACACAATTTCTGCATTAATAACATCAGGAATTTTGCTTTTTCCTATTATTCATATATTTCAGGAGGAATTATTAAGAGATATGAATTACATACCTATCGCAGTATGCATGGGGAAAGCTGAGTGTCAAAACTTTAATAAGCACTTACGAAAAAAAACAGCACTTTTGGGGTCCTTTGGAAAACAAAACAAACAAACAAAAACCACCCAAACAAAAAAGTCTCACAAAAGGGATTTAGGCTAGGTTTTTCAAATGCCCTTTCTGTTCAGTTAAAGCCTATGCTTCATGCAATTCTACCTCCTTTGATATCATATTAAAATAGAAGCTTCAGACCATCAAGCAGACCAGGGGACCTTTGGCAGCTGTTAAGGCCCAGTATTTGAGTTGTGTTTTAACAAACCAGTGAGTCCTTGCTCATCTGCCTTTAAAAAGCAGAAAGTACACAAATCTGTTTTTCCCTCCATTATATGGCCACTCCAAATCCCACTGCAATTACTACGTAATCCTTGGCATAGCTGTACGAAAATGACCAAACCTACATTCAAAGAGAATAAATTGGCAGGCAAGCCATGTTGACTAGGTGGAGGGGAAGAGCTGGGAACACATTGTTTCCAGGACTGCCACACACTTCGACGATAGGGCAGAAATGGGACAATGCAATGATCTGGTAGAACAGAATGGCTTGTCTGTGTTTATCAGGGACAGCTTGCTTGGATAACAGGAAGCATAATGACTTCAAGCTGTAAGAGTAGCCAGAATCAGAAAAAAAAGTACTAGGGTTTGGGATTCCTAGAAAACAGCTGAAGAAAAAGGGTGACCTGTAGCTGTGGACTGCTCTGCAGCAATAAGTCTGGCAATGAAGAACAGCTGGGTGAATATGAAACAAAAATACCAGTTTTCCCAGAAATTCACCTTCAGACCCAGCAGAGTTTGACACACTGACAAAACCTGGATTTTTGTATGTTAAGTAAAGCTTTAAGAACAATTCAGACATGCATTTAAGTTACTGTGAAAAATATCTGACCAGATGTTAAATGCTCTGTGTTGAGCCACTGCTGATCTGCTAGCACACCCAATGCTGTTCTGTGCCCTACTCTTCACTCACCAAAACATACGCCAATTGTTCCCATCAGACAAATAATTTCTTCCACAGCCCTTTTAAGATTGCAGACAAGTAAATATAAATGTGTATACATTATAGATACATTCATGTTTTTAGAAGTTTAATATATAGCTATACTTTGTACCTATTTACATGCATTTGCTATATAAATTCACACTTGTTTATGCAGAATAAAAGCTCAGAATTTTAGAAATGACCAAGTTACAGTTTTTGCACTAGGCAATGATGATTAAAACCTGAATATTTCATAGTAGTGAATCACACTGCCAAGTCTCTAGAGACCAGAGCAATTTGAATTGGCATAAACGAATGTTTCCCAGTCTTCTGCTGATTCTGTAATGAGTTATCTTCCAGCCCTGCCAATCATTTCTCGGAAGGCAGCCCCACTCTCCAGCTCTTTAGCTTTATTCACCGCTCACAAGTGCTGGGAAGGCTGTGTTTGCTTCCACAAGTGCAACTGCTGTTGTCTCACAACAGTGGCTTGTCTACACTTTGGCCCTTTTGTCAAAGCCATCCATGCACGTCCTCAGCACTTTCATGACCTTCATCCACACAGAGCCCATTCTCCCATCAGCTTTTATCTTCCCAAATCACCAAATAAAATAATGTCTAGATCAGCAACGATGGAAAAAGAATGCAAACAAAGCAGTTTCAATCCCTGTACCCACATTTAAACTGGCTGCCCTCTAGACACAGACCACGAGCCTTTTCATGCCAGCAGCTCTGCCAGCGAAGTCTCTGGAAGCCTTCTGATCTCAAGTGCCAACACATTCCCCTGACGATCCAAGTTTAACCTCATGAGAAGATAGGAAAGGAGCTGCTACACACAGGTTAGAGTTGATGAGCAACAGGTAATGAATGGAGCTGTGCCAAATTTGGGTTACACCAGCTTTTCTTTCTTTTTGAAGGTACATAAAGTTTCACACATTCAAGTTTCCTTTTGCATTTACTGTGCAATTAGCTGAACTTCAACCAAAACTATGCCAAAAAAGCAGAGTTGTAGGGATTTGTACAGACTTGCCTGAATGGCACAAGAACATTCTGGCAAACAAGGATATAGTTTTGCTTGGGGGGTTCAAACAAGTACACTTGCAGGTAACTATAATGAATAGGAGGTTAAACTGTAGACTACTAAACTCAGACAATTTTTTCTTCCTAAAAGTGACATGACACTGCCAATCTGCTTTATGGTGATACACTATTTCTACGGTTAATGAAATCGAAGTTTTGTTTCTACATTAATGCAGACAAGTCAAATTTTGCTGATACCCAGGCTTCAATTTTTTTTTTTTAATGTCCCACAGGTCTTCAGCCTCCAGTTCTAGCAGAACATTTTACTTTTACTTAAAATGACTTTATTTAGGAGAGATTAAAATTGCTGACAAGACATACTACTTAAGCTGGCATCCTCCCTCCTATTGCCATCAGTGCATTTTTATTTATCACACAGCTGTTATTTTTTTTGTGTTTTAGCTTTGTATTTCACCATTTCTTAAGAACTTCTTAAGCACAAAATCCAAGGTTCAAAGACTATAGGCGAAAGAACCCAAACAGTGATGAAAAGCACAGAAATGCATTGATTTATTAAAATGTAACAGGTGTCATCACATTATGAATACAGCGACCCTTACTGTATGCATATTTCAGTATGTTGGCTCCAATAGCTGAAATAAAAAGAATTTTTAAAAAAGGTATTTTCATTCATTCTAACAACACCAATGTCAGTGTGTAAAATCACTGTATCGAGTAAATGAGTTATCAGAAATTTAAGTTTTTGTTCTGGACTAGAGAAACAAGAAAAAAGGGAACTTGCAAAGGAAATTACTGGAAGTAATAACCTAGTAATAGAAAGTCAACAGCATTTTTAATTTACGCCAGCTCCCAGCCCCTCAAATGCTAAGAGCTGTTCATTAATCCATGAGTTTTGAGGCCCCATAAGCTACCTCTCCTCACTGCAATTGCGTGCAGAGGAAGCACAGGAGCTCTCTGAAAGATCACATAGCTAAAACTGTTTTCAGTCCCCAAGGAGCAGTGGTCTTGCTCCACCCTTTTTATTACTAATATTATTTTGAAGTCAGACACAAGATGGTCCTTGATCAAACTTTCAGAAGTTGAAACTTCAGCAACACCCTGGGAGAAAGCCCAAAACGCCTAAATAAATCAAAACCACGCAGAACTTGTATCCAACAGAGCTCTCTTGTCCATTTCCTGACAGCTTCTATCTATCCAACAAATTACAGCCAATTAAGTCCTTTGCAAGGAAAGTTTTCTGTTTACAGNGGATGGAAATAGAGCTAGGGGGCATTACTCCAAATGTATTAAAATAATTAATCCATCCACAAACACCATTGGAAATTGCCTTGGGTTTCTCCAAAGGACTTTAGCTTTGTTATTGCATGTAATTAAAGTAATCAAGAGTTCCTAAGCAGGTTCTGCAAACATTAGGTCAGTTAGAATAAAGGAACTGAATTCTTCTTGCAACTCCTAAGTCCTTCCCTTCCACTAAAAGAAAATATTAAAAAATTGACATATAGATCAGTCGTTTACTCTGTTTTTAATCTAAGAGCCTCACATATGAGAAAGAAACACCAATATCATAACTCTATCAGTGTCTTACTGCAAGAACGCTTAAAAAAAAGCTGAAATTCTCCATAGCCACACATCCAAAAAAATGCAAAAATCCAAAAGGCAACTGGACTAGCAACCCTGAAACACTGATTTCAAAATTTATAATTTTGAAAATGTGAACCTAAGAATAAATAAGTACTTGGAACCTTTATCTAGACAGTTAGTCTAAAGCATTTTGCTTTCAAATGATAAAAGCTTTATGTTCCTGAGAAATGCTTTTATTAAGAACAAACAGTTTAGTATGTGATGATGCAAATGAGATTGATTTCCCTCATAAGGAAACTCTGGTGACATTGTTGAATACACAGACACTTAAATGTTAGTCTAATGGTCAAATCTGAAAACACTTTCTGAAAAAGGTGAGTTACCACTGAATGAAAGCAGGTTATGTGCTCATTTATAAAGGCCTTGATTCACAGTATTCCATAACCTATCAAGCAACTACGTTTTTCTTGAAGAGCTTTCAACCTTTTGAAAGAGAGGCACAGAAGAGAAGCAGAGACTAAATGATGACAATTTGCAAGCTGCCCCAGCAGCGGGTGACAGAAGGAAGCTCACTCTGCATTGCCCTGCTCACACTGCTGGTCTGTGTGCTGCTGCCGGCACAGTGCAGTGCCAGAATCCAGCGCTACACTTCCTACTCTCCCAGACAGAATGCAATCGTCTCCTGGATGTAAATAATGCATTTGATGCACATAACCCATGACTCGGGTAACCTCCACTGATTCTTAGATTCTCCTGGAAGCAGCTCCTCAAAACCTTGTAACTGAATCAGGGCTAAGGAGAAGGGCAGAAAACAGTAGCAGCACATCTTGCAGGACAAGGAAGGGTGCTACGAAATAAACTTCCTTGTTTATCACCTGTGTGATCCCTGCACTCTGTTTAATATGGGCCTTTATCCCTGGCCTAAATTCAAGTGAGCATTGTAAAATATTAAAGAATACTTTTCAAAAGACTTTTTAAGCTCTCACAGAAACCTCTGTGAATGTAATGGTACAGCACTTAAGCACGAGAGAGCAGGTTGTGAGCCCCAAAACAAAGCTAGCTTATCTAAACAGAATGACTATGTATGATTTCGGATGACTCTGGATAAAGAATCCAGAGAAGTGTTTTGCTACAATGGTATACCCTGAAATTAAAGGACAGCTGCAGAATTAAGCATTTGCTGAAATGCTCTGATGGGTGGAACAACAGCTAAATAATTATATATATTAAATTAAAGACAAAAAAAACCCAACCCAAACAAACAAAAACCCCCACCCCGTACTGTCCATCTTTTTCACTACAAGTAGCATTTTGAAGTAGACCATCAAATTTCAATTCTTGACTTTTTGCCAGAGAGCTTTTGCAGTATGTTTCTCTGAAAAAAACCTTATCTCTGAAGGCTAAAACATGCTTGACAATAATAGTCAGATGGCATTTATCTGCACAACAAACTCAGTTACAAACCATCAATATTTATTAGACATAAATCTCGATCCCTCTTCCAAGCTACAACAAGTTATATAAATTCATCTTACTCAAGATATTCATCAACATATTTTCTAACTTTAATATCAATACAACACATGCACCAAGTACCCCTTGTCATAGCAGCTGTTTGTGCTTAGCTTTCTTAAGCTTATACCTTAATCTTATATTTAGCTAAGCTAACAAAACCAATATTCTAGCTTCCTCTCTTTTCTCACACTGAAACGTCAAGGTAAAACTGTATCAAGTTAAAAATATAAATAATAAGTTATTACTAACATGTGGAACTTGCATAGATCAGAGAAAAACAAAGCATTTCCAGTGTAAAATGCACTGGATGTTTTTAAAAATGCAACAAATTCAGAAAGAACTTCCAATTACAATGTAAACCTTTGGATCTTCCAAAAAAGCTGGGCAAATACTTGAGAAAAACTATAGCAAGTGATACCTTTAGAAAGAAAGAACAGATTTTATAGGGCTCCTTAAAACTTCAATATTGAATTGTACAGGGCTCTGATATTTTCACCAACAGTTATGTCACTACGTGAAGAATGTAGAGCCACAGACTAAATTCACTGTTCCCCTCAAGCCCAAAATGAGACAGCATGATATGCTTACAAATTCCTGCTCTATTGCTAAAACTCTTACAGCACCAAAGATACTTCTATATCCACTCCCTGTTAGGAGGCACAGAGGCTGTGATAAAAGCAAGCCAGCAGAACATCTGAGGGTTTTCAGAGTTTAATTCAGCAGCTGATGATATTTAAGCATATGGTCAATGTAAGCACTTTTCTGAGTAAGGACAAAATTAACATGTGCTTGACTGAACTTGAGCTCAAAATTTAACTCAAAACTGGCTGAATTAGCAGTCACTCAAAACAGGCCTGAATATACTCTGGCTTTTCCTACATACTTAGTTTTTAGAGTAAGCAAAACACTCTGCCCTCTCTTTTTAGAGGTTATCATCAATATTCACCAACTGCCCTACTGATTTAATGCACAAATGTTTTAGAAGGGAAGAACACCCTCCCCCAAAGATGTGATATGGAGGATTTACCTCAAAGCAAATGGCTCTAAGACAACAATACTCACTTCACTCTTCCCACCCAACACAAAGACTGCAATCTGTGAGAAGTTTCTGCCACGAGAAACAAATCCAGTCAACCAAGTGATTCTAAGCAGTTTCAGGATAAGCTTTACTCATTTAGTATCACAGTAAATCGTATTAAAGGTATAACTAATAAACTTTTGCCCAGTTCTGAAGCCTGTAACTGAAACACCCTGAATGCAGGCCTCAAGACATCTAAAAATACAGTATGTACACACTTTTTTTTTTTAAATATAGTGCATGGTCACACACAGTGGCTTAAGGACAACAGCATTATTGTGCAGTGTCAGTAAGCTCAGTGAAACAATTTAGACAAATAAGTGTTATCTTCTGCTCATCAACAATGATAATTTAACAGTATTTTTCATTCTTGTAACACATAGAGAAAACTAGAGCTAATTTTCAAAACCAATGATTACATGATGTATTTTCAAAGAGAAACAAGACAAAGGCAACTTCATCTTATTCCAGCCATTTTCCTTCTTGGAAAAATGTGAACTTTTAAAAGCTCCATCTCTTTGCTTGTTACTACTTTGTCATTCCATCTCAAAAAAGATATGAAAATCAGTTGTAATTCAAGGCTAATTCAGTCTCTAATTAGTTTGGAATCTTAATGGGTCTGATCCTATGTGTTAAAACTAATTTTATCATGTCTGATACTTCACGGATGTGTCATGTTCTTGCTAATCTGGATCAGCACTTTTGGCAAAATTTTATTATGAGTACTATGGAGAAATTTCAAATATCAGATCTTGTGACAATGCACCAGAGAGCAAATATGAAAATAAAGCAGCTCAGTTGATTCAAAGGATAGAAGTTTTCTTTCCAAAACAGAATTAGGGAAGACAACCCCCTTTCAGAATTCTACATCAGGTTGTCCTTTGACCTGAGAAACAAGAGAATATATCAATTATTTATCAATTCCAAACTGTTCATTCTAATCACTTTTCTTAGATGCTGCACTTGACAACTACAAGTAAAACAGAACAGAAATCCTCTTTATTCTTATACCTGGTTTCAAATCAGTTGCAGTCTACAGAATAGCACAGACAGATTAATAGAGAATGAAATATATGTTCTACTGGAGCAAGTTTGGTTTTCTTGACATGATGGGTCTATTTTTTGGGGCTGTCTCACTGGTAGTGAATGTACTGAACCCAAGGATATGCAAAATTTTGTACTCCTGTTATATACTCTCATCTTCCATCAACAGCACCTACTTTGAAAGCGACTTCAAATTTACTCCAGTCTGAGCAATTAGACTTGGGTACATTTTAAGATGTAAGGATGTTCTCAACTGATTGGTACTATCTCAGTGTAGCAGTGGGTGAGTGCAGTGGCAAACCACTTCGCCTCTGAAGAGAAGTTCCTTTCCAAGACGTGACTGGTACAATCCAGCTGATCAGGCATCTGTTCATCAGTCCAAAATCAGGCTTGGCACCACATTCAGTATTTCCAGAAAGGAAGCCAAGTATATATTAATATGGATAGAAGTAACCAGACCAAGGAACAGAGGCCAAGGGAGTAGAGATGCATGTTCTACGTCACCCCTCATTAGACCTACCTCAAAGGGATGATGCTCAAGCCAAAAAATCACACAATCAACTGGGTTAGAAAAGACCTCTGAGATCTTTAAGTCCAACCTACGACTGAACACCACTTTGTCAACCAGACTATGGCACTGAGTGCCACATCCAGTCTTTTCTTAAACACCTCCAGGGACTGTGACCCCACCACCTCCCTGGGCAGCCCATTCCAAAGTTTAATCACTCCTGTGAAGAAATTCTTCCTGATGTCCAACCTAAACCTCCCTAGCACAGCTTAGAGCTATGTCCTCTTGTCCTGCCACTGGTTGCCTGGGACAAGAGACCACTTCCCAGCTGGCTACAAGCTCCTTTCAGGTGGTTGTAGAGACTGATACGGTCTCCCCTGAATCTCCTCATCTCCAGGCTAAACAACCCCAGCTCCCTCAGCTGCTCCTCATAGTCCATGTGTTCTAGACCCTTCCCCAGCCTTGTTGTCCTTCTCTGGACACATTCCAGCAGCTCAACATCCTTCCTGAACTGAGGCCTCAAACTGGACACAGCACTCGAGGTGTGGCCTCACCAGTGCCAAGTACAGGGGGATGATCCCTTGCCTGGTCCTGCTGGCCACACTATTGCTGATCCAGGCCAGGATGCCACTGGCCTTCTTGGCCACCTGGGCACATTGCTGGCTCATGTTCTGGCCTTTCTGCCTGGCCACTGTCCAGCCACTCTGCCCCCAGCCTGTAGTGCTGCAGAGGGTTCTTGTGGCCAAAGTGCAGGACCCAGCACTTGTTCTTGTTAAACCTCCTATCACTGTATTCAGCCCATCTTTCCAGCCTGTTCAGGTCCCTCTGCAGAGCCCTCCTACCCTCCAGCAGATCAGCACTGCCCCACCAGCTCGGTGTCATCTACAAATTTTCCTTCATATGCACGGAGAAACTGAAATGTATAAACATTACAACAGGGAGTTGAAACCTGAGCTCCTGTTTGCTGCTCTGGCATGCCCTGAACCCCATGAAAACACCCACTTGTACAGGCCAGAAATTTGACTGACAGATTTTAACTCCACTGAAATTTTCATGCCACGCTGAGATATAACTTCACATACTCTGGGTCTACATCTCTGCAGAAGACTGCATGTGACAACTTTCTGCTTATCTTCTAACAAAAATCACTAATTTTAAAAGAATGGTTTCAGAAACTTCTACAAAAGGAAAGCAAGTGGCCAAGCACACACACTCAGCCTAAGCTGAATTTGTTCTTATGAACTGGACTCCATGCTTTCTTTCACATAACACTCAGCCAACTGTATGGTTTTATAAGGTGCCAGAGGAATGTATTTCCTGTTATCTGAAACACATCACTTCTAGAGCACATGAACGACAGTTTGTGTCGAGTTTCTACAATAAACTAAGAGGGCTGTCAAGTCTGATGGCATATTAGTTTGTCACTTGTAGCAGGCAAAGCTGTGTGAGCAGATTAGACAATGCTACATAATTTAATAATTTTATCATGTATTCTACTTGACAATACCAGCTATTCCTCAAGATTTCATCTGCCTATGAGACTACGAGCCAGATGCAGAGCCTTTTTGCTAAAATGAATACTGTCTATCCATAGACAAACAACACTGTCTAACCCATAAAAGGCAGGCTTGGCTTTCAACACCAAAAAAAACCAAACCCTTCAATTCCTGAAAACTCACACATAAAGAAGAAAAAAATATTTTAAATCATACCATACCAAAAACCCTCTGACAGCATAATTTTGAGAAAATCAAGTACATAATATATAGAACAATATAGAACACAAATATATAGAAATCCTATATACACAGACACCTCCATACATGCATACAGTTATCATGAATTAAGGAATAGATAGTTATCAGTGAGTAGAACAAGGGGAGGCACCTCCATGTAAACCAGCAATAGTGTTTAAAAAAGCATGAGCACACACATGTATTTGTAAGCACTGTAGCTTGCTTTCTAAACACAGCTTCCAGTTCTAAGGCTCCAAGGGAAATGAGAACAGACAAGAAAGGAACAGATAAGTTTAGGACCTCAGGAGGAGGTCCTAAAGACACATGGAGTGAACTTCAATGGGAATTAAAATCTTCTCTTGAAATACTGTTTCAGAATTCTTTACTCTGCATATTACTCATTTCAAAATACAGAAGGGAAAAAAATTTAAAATATTTTGCTCCAATTCTTGTGCACTTGACACTTCTCTGCAGGTATTCAGTATGAAAAACTGCTTTTGTACAGATACAAAAAATCCCAAGGGGCCAAAATGGGCCAAAAACTTTTACTCAAACTTTTGTTAGTTGACTGCAACACACAGAACTGTAGCTAAAATGGCAACAAATGCAGGAGTGTGGATAAGGCATGAGCCAAATCAAAACAACTGAAAATGTGCTGGGTTATGCTGAAAAAAATTCCTCTAAGTCTGATATCTGCCAATAGAAAATCAGCCTATCAAATTTATAAAGGGCATTTCTTTTAACTAAACTCCTGTAATATATTTTATGCAGAGTTTCATTACTAATAATTTCCATGGGATTTCACACAGGAGAAGTACAAATTACATCCTCCCTGTAAGAATCTGTGGAGATAGAACAGGGACAAATCATTATGCTTTCAAGGTTTATCTATAAAGCATCTGCACGCTTACTTTGTTCATGTCACAAATCCAAACAAGCAAAGCAGTTTCCCCCAAGGTTTGCTGAGATCACAAAATAACAACTCTGTACTACACCCTGGTCCTACACTGCTTGCAAGCAGCTTCAACTCTCTCAGCCAACTTTGGCCCACAGCCACCCAAAGCTATTGCTGATGTGATGCAGTCAGAAACTTATCCTTACAATGGGCAAGGGCTTGTTTTGTGTTTCTAGAAACCTCATTTTGTTTTAAAAAGTGTGAAGGGATAAAAACTCACATGCCAACTTTGTGAACATGTAAATCAGTGTAGCCCATAATGAAAACTCATGTTTCTCAAAACTTGTAAGTGTAAAGTGCTCAAATTCAAATGTCCTTATCAGTATTTACTCTTAGAAAACTAGCTGGTTTGTTTTTCCTTTATGTTGCAGATATTTGTGTCACTTTCCAGCTGTTTATGTAATTCTGATCTAAATCAGGGTTGATGACAATTTGCAACAGCCCCATTTGATTTTTTCAACTAACTGCTCTAGGAAGTCTTTCAAATGGGTTATTCTGAAGATACAGAGAAATCCTGATTTATTAAGGAGTTTAAAACAAAAACATGACAAAAAAGAGTCAGAAGGACTGGAAAAGCCACTCACCCAGTTCCCCTGATGCCTCCCCAGTACAGGTGCTTAATCAGGATACTGAACAACTGCCTTGCTATTGTATTCAGGCAAGCTCCTTGATGATTAGTTCTGCTTCCAATTTCCATCTGAAGTTACTATAATGACTAATAAATCACTAATTGTGTAACAGGTGATCACTGATCACATTACATTTCTGATGTGATGCCACCACATACAAAACAATGTATTTAAAAGTGAACTTGCCTCTTCTTTTAACCTCTATCTCTATTACTAAACATTATAAAGGTGCAGCTATCATTTCAGTCACCACCAGAAAATGCAAGGAAGACCACATATGTAGTGAACATAAGAGACAGAAGTGACAGAAATTGATAAAAACTTCATCACATGGCTGACACCCCATATATCAAAGCCCTAAATCTCATTCTCTGCTTGCCTCCAATTTCCATCAAAGCCTGCCAGCTGCACATTTATTGAGAAGTTTGTGATCTGACAGCTACTGTATTACCAACATTAATGATGCATCAGTCTCCAGAATTACTGGGGAAACAGTCCAATTGATTTTATTATTATACAGAGTTCCTCACATTTCATTTCAGGCAGCTTCCTACCACAAATTTTAGCAATAACTAAAAATGCTACACAGCTGATGCACAAAATGCTAGGGCGAAAGATGGTTACCACAGCTTCATGCCTCTCCATTCTCCCTCCAGGAGAGCTCCAAATCACTCAGACACCACTGTGTAACCCATGAGTTATTGGTTCATAACTAAAAGGGCTTACACATTATGGGGTGATAAACAATGCAGCACTAATATTCACTGATTTGCCCAACAAAGCTACAAACAGACACATGATGTCATCAGCTCCCAAAAAAGCAGTTTTCTCAAAGTCTTCTAAATCCCTGTTCTTGACACTCAGTGAAAATTCCCCCAGGGCAGGTGGGCAGGGGGGCAGGCAGAGGTAACTTTTAAGATATTTCTGTAAAGATTGAAATTGTTTCTACAGGTACCAGAAAGAGAACATATTTTCTTTGCAGTAAATAGCCCCCTTTAGACTGTCCTTTTCATCCTAGAAAAGCTTTCTTCACTTAAACAAACAATTAGCAATCACAGATACTAAAAATATGCAATACACAAAATCAGCTTATAGAGCTTTTTTGAATCATGACCAAATATTTTAAATACATACATAACTTGAAATTTCCAATATCAGTTAGGAAAGGACCTCTATGAAACATGCAGCATCCATTTCCAGCAGTCCCCAAAATTACTGGGTTTTTGTTTGGGGTTTTTTTTGTTTGTTTTGGTTTTTGTTTTGTTTTTTTGACAAGCCTGGCTACAACACCTAGCAGAGTGTCACTTTTTAGGTTTGAAAGAGAACACATAAATGCTGTCATCGTTTCAAGGTTCCATATCTCTGGGGAAGGAGGGGGGAGGGGTAAGCAAGAGTGAAACAGAGTTTTCCTTCTCTATATTTAATCTCTTGAGTTTAACTTTTCCAAAGGTCATGAACAAAATATTTTTAAGCACTTTTATTAACAGTGGTTTACTCACTTCCTTGGACAGACAAGGTCTGCAGCATAGTGACAAGAGAAATACATCAGATGGAACAAACAAGAACTGCTACCGAAGTGGAATGAGATCCTTTCACATTTACCTTTTCTAACGTGACAAGAGCAATTCAGTGATGGTGAGTTTTGTAAGAAATGAATTTGAGTTATTAGAGGAGATAGACCTTCAAACAGATCAATACTAATGCTTTAAAAAACCTGCTACAAAAGAAAGTACTGTTATCTGCTTCTATAGAAACTCCTCCCTAACTCTATAGCAAGATCTCAAATTACAAGCACTACAGAAAAAAAGCTAAATCACTAGCAAATGCACAGAGAGTAGCAAGCTGCTTCCAGATGTGTAATGCAACCCAGACCTTACACAAATAACTGGTAGGAAATGCTGCTCCATTTTCGTTTTCTTGCAGTCCACTCTTTCAGGGACATGCAACATATTCATCCCTGAGGAACATGCACAAAGTGATCCTGCATCCTTCTCCCAAGCTCCGCTCCCCCCAAGCAAAGAGCAAACACATCTGGACAGAAGCTTTACCTATATTAATTACGGGATCACTTAAAATGGACCCCAGTCTTAACTGTGCTCAGATGCTCAAGTTTCGACGTAGAGCCATGCTCCACATTGCCCACCTGACACCTGCCAGAGGGACAGTTCAGCTGTGATTAACACCTTATTGATCACAGCCTGCAAAGCCAAGGGCAAATGAAAGGGGTTCTCGTCTGCTTCAGTACAAACAGTTCAGCAGCTCCCAGACAGAGGCTGAAATGTCGGAGGAAGGGGCAGAGCAGACCAGCCCTTCTGAGCAGGAAATCAAACAGACAAGCCCAAAGCAGGAGATTTAGCATGCGTTAGGTTTTTTGTTGTTTAGTTTTTGGTTTGTTTTTTTTTAAGGTGCTATCTAATTATCCACTTACATGTGTATAAAACTTTAATGCATACTTATATCTGGCATCAAGTGCAGCAGATACTTTCTTAGTGTTAACTTTTGGGATAATCCAAAGGAAGACACAAACCACTCAGGAAGATACAATTGGTTTGAGAAAGCAGAACTTTCCAAGTATCTTCCTGACTGCAATGAGCACAGGTTTAGAGATCCACAGACAGTTTAGACAAAACAGTCACAACCAAACCTTTTTACTTTAGTGGAACAGCTTACATTTAAACACTCACATTAAGAAAACCCCAAAACATTGCAATCATTTTGTAATACATGTAACAAACTGAATGCAGGAAACTAATAAGGAATTCATTAACTTGGGAACAAACAGTTCTTATAATTAGTTACCAGAAAATATTCAGCATGCATTTACAGGTTTATTCTTGATTCACTAAGTACAACTCTAGGCACTAAGGTTGAATACCTTGGAGGGGGGGAGGGAACAATAACCCCGAAGTATTTAAACTATCATCAGTTACTCCATTATTTCCTAGATCAAGAACCAAACTTACACTGTTTACTTGTGCATGCAGCCCATCCTGTTGTTAGAAAGCTGTTTTTCACTATGCGAAGTGACTTCTTCTGTGGCTTCCACACTAGCGTGAGTAAGCTGATAAAAATCACGTTAAACTGGGACTTTTATCTCTCTTATACAGCTGGTGTGGATGCAGGCACTCATACTGCTATTAATGTTTCAGATTATTAAAAAGACTGCTTAAGTGGAAAATGCTTAATATTCATGGAGTCTCTTTAGGATCTGATTAGGTTCTTCCCTTTCCTCTGCCTTGTGCTTAATTTATTACATTTTTCACCTGAGCCAAAATATGCAACTACAAAACCACCATTCTTTTACTTTTAGCAGACGCTGAACATTGCTAAATATAAAGGGATTTCTGTCCTTTTGGAAGGTGGAAAGGAACATTTACTCAGCAGAAAAACATACCCAGCTTTCTACTTAAACCAACAAATGCTTTTAACGTGCACTGACTTACGGTTAAAGCAAGTTACACTAATGTAATCTGTTCTGATAAGCCATTATTACATATTATTATATTAATAATTAGGCTCCTGGGAATGGGCAGGAAGTACACAGTAATGGAAGATGGGCCCTGGGAGACTGCACCGACCAACAGCAGCCCTGAACCCCGCGTCCTCAAAGCAAGGGTTCATGACTACCGTGCACAGATTACGTGATGCCAAATAAATCATACCTCATGCCAAATAAATCCCCTGGGGGGACAATGACGACAGGAAAAACCCAGGCCTAACAATGAAGGCCATGATTTGACCCTCATGGCGAATTTTATTATCATAGTTCATGCAGCTTTCTGAGGGCTGAGTAAATGCATAAATATCCTTAAAGTATTAACTTTATTTCCTAAAACAATCTTGTTCCATCGAAACCACTCCTTAAACTGTGGCTCCAGTAGGCCGCCGTATGAAAATGAACTCATCTGTGAGAGCCGCAAACCTGGGCTGCATCCCGTCGGAGGCCCCTCGGCCGCCCTCGCGGAGGCTTCACAGAAGAGCGGAATGGTTTGGGTCGGAAGGGGCCTTTCCGCTGTTTCACTCCACGAGGGGAATGTAAGGCGGCTCGCACCAGAGGGGCTGAAGCAGCCGAGCCCTGCAGGATGGCCGCCCTGCCCGCTCCCCACAGCCACGGTGCCCGGCCTCAGCCCGGACAGTGCCCAGCCCCTGCTCTCCGTGCCTCGCGTGGCTCTCCTCAGCATCCTCCCTCCTGACTTTTGTTAATTGCCTCCACTGCCTTCATTCCAGAGGTGATGCACAGAGCCTCACATCCCTTCCACAGGGTTCAGAGGAACATGGGGTGCCCAGGGGCACCGGCAGCCCTGCCACTGCCCCCAGCACCCCCAAGGGATGGCTTATCCTCCTCATGCCTCCATTAAAAAAATCAGCAAACGTAAAGCTCTTTTAAAAATAAATGCAATTAAAAAAACTTAAAAGATGTCTCGATTTTAAGAGTTAACATTAAAAAAAAAAAGAAAAAAAAAAAAGAGGTGAAGTAGCTTAAGTTCATCTCCTCAGTGGTAATAAATAAGGCCTAAGCTTGGAGGCAAAGTTAACCACAATCCTGGGACTCGATCCAAGTCTCCCATGACAATAGGAAAACATTAGAACTCTAACATTCAAAATATTATTTAACTTTTAAAGCCTTAGCACAGTTCAAAGTCTCCTTTGTGGAACAGTGCTTTTGAAAATGTCGGTTGCCTTCCAGAGACCATTTCCTCCTAATCAGGCCCAGCATTATTTAAATAGCGAGGAATACCAGCAAGAATAGGAATCGCTTGGCTGAGCCAGGGAGGGTGAGAGTCCTTAAAATGACTGCAGAATTCTTAAATGCTGGTAAAAGGCCTAATCCTATATAATGATTTACAAAATGACAAGGAAAATAGATTTACTGTGACAGTTTGAAAGGAGACCAACATAAATAAAATTACTGCTCACATGGTGGCAGCCTCCCCATTGTCCCCTCCGTGGCTGCAGCACCCATAACAGGAGCCCTTCACCACCCAGCCCTCCCTCACAGCCAAAGCCAAGGAAAAAACAACAGAGCAACTTAAAAACCAAATTATTTGCTCCAAAGTCAGAAATTCTTTCCAAAGCACCAGCTTAGTCTTACCAGTGCAGCAGTTCACATGTAACACTTCTTTGTGTGGTTAATCTAGATTTAAAAACAAAACAAAACAAAAAAAAAGAACAACATTTTATGCCTCTCTCCTCACAAGAAAAACAACACCACAAAACTTAGACCCAAGAGCTTTGAGCTTTAGTTTTATTCATTAAGTTTCCAACTACAGCCCTGCAGTTGCAATACACAGGGACAGAGCATGGCACCAAACACACTCAACATTTCTCTGGCCAGCAAGTGAGATGGGGGTCATGAAGGCCTGGTACCATTTATTTATGGCTTTTTTAATATATAGCTGACGTACAGACCCACTTAACTACTTCTCTGCTGAAGGGCAGATGAGGCAGCAGCAGGGTGGTTGGCCCAAGTGCCCTCTCCACCATCAGGCCCCTGTTGCTGTGCCGTGGTCTGCACAGCCCAGTTACGCAGGTGCTGAGTGACAAGTTTTCTCCCGCTGAAGCGAAGCCATTCAGCTCCCAGCTGGCTGGCAAAATGCACCCAAGTGTGCTGGGGAGGGACCAGCTGCTCTTCCCTGCCTCTGTAGCGCCAGGCAGCTGGGCTGTCTCTGTCCACATGCAGACCCACCCCACATTAGCCCACGCCCCCAGCTTCTGCATCCTCTTTTCTGCAGTCTGGATCCTTCTACATCCATACTGAGGGGGGATCCCCTTCCCTGAAATGGGGCCACCCTCCTCCTTCTCCTAGATGAGAGGTCCCTTTATACTGCTTCACCCACTGCCTCCTCATAGCCAGTCTCGAGCATCTTCTGTAATGTGAAATTACTGAATAAATATGACGAATGCCCCCTCCCCTGCAGAGCCATGCCAAAGACTGTAAGCAGGTCATTAACTGCCAAGGTCATCTTGTTTGTGAAAAAGAAAGGAAAACATTACCATTAAGACTCTAATATGGTAAAACAGCAATGACAGCAACAAGGAAACATAAGCTTAATGTTTCCTTTAACCCTCACTTAAAAACACATTTGAAGTCATCTGATTCAGCCACATGACTTTGCAAATTACCATTCATTGAGCAGGTCTGGGCTGGATTCAGCCCAGTTTCACGCTTGTGCCACACATGTACCCCAATATTTTGTGGAGGATCTGTTGAAGCTTATCTCATAGCAGAAAGCAGTGAATTAATATGGCATTTCAAAACCTGTCATCAGGAGGGCCACCAATCCCCTCCTGCCCATCAGCTTTTAGGGAGCATTACCGAATCTTTGCATGGCCATGTGGGACTTGCCAAGGTGCAGCAGCAACTGCACTGCAATCCCCAGCAGACTCCCCAGCCTCCCCACTTTCCTGCAGGGAGCATATAAATTTTTCTCCATCTGAGTCTTAACTACTGTTTGTCTGCAGACTTGTAAAATACACTAAGAAATGCCTAATGAGACACTGATCTGGCATCCAAATGTTCTCCCCCATGCATTTCCCCAGTGGGCCGTTGCCTGAGCAGCACACACGTTGAAGCTGTAATTTGTTTGCCAGCTCTCCAAGGAAGGAAGGAAGGAAAGTGGGCGGGTGGGTGAGAGCTGGAGTCAGTGCAACATCAGCACATGGCTGGCTTGCACATGTTTTCAGTCACTCACTACTAAGAAAATATATATGTATACACACACACACACACAGAGAAAAACGCTGAAGGCCAAATGAAGACAGGAGGTTGCTAGGATAACATCACTTCCTTCACACCAGGAGCTAATAAAATAAGTAAAAAACACAGCTCTCAAGACAAAGACTGATACATGCTAAGCTTTCGAGAGCCTATGAAAACGTAACTCTTCCCAGTTCCAGGTAGCTGTACTACCAGGGACCTGCAAATTATTTATCTTACCATCGCACTGTAAAAGTAGCTTCCTCACACCAACTAGGGAAGTCCAGGCAAGAGCTGGAAGATTGCATAATTAACCCTGTTTTATTACTGCGACACACAGGCACTCCAAGTCTAAGCAATCTGTTCGAAGTTACTTTAGAAGTTTGGAGGGGAAGAATTAGCTGAATCAGACAACCGCAGCCTGGAGTTCAGTGACCCAAAGCCAAGCCTCCTGCCCTCTAAATGAGCACTTAACTCTTGCCAGAGAGAGCCTGAACATGTAGACAGAAGCATCCTGCAGGTTAGTGAGCTGTTACCTTGCCTGCTACTGCCAGAAGGAGTTACACAAGCAGCTGGGTTTGCATTCTCTGAACGCATCTTTAATACTGCAGCATAAGGCCTTGCAGTGTCTAAAAAAAAAAGAGTATTTTTGAAAGGACTTTAAATATTTTAAAAACCTGAAATAGGTTCCAGACTACCAATATTTACATACATTCTTAACTTCATGTGCAAGGAGTTTGACTAAGTTTAAAAAACCATTTTTATGTCTAACCTTAACTATGTATATAAATATTTACAGGACTGTGACTTTGATTTTCTTCTCCTGTGCTCAGTACATCACCTGGTTCTTGAGTGGCTGGGGTCAAAGAAGCGAGCTGCTTTCTCAGTGTCATGCATTATCCCTATCCCACGTTGTCTGGCTTGCTAACAGCGGAGGAACAACAGGGAAATCCAAAACCTAAAACCCCAAGCTGCTTTTAAGTGGTTAGTGTTCTGCAAAAACACCGTCAAAGAACTAGACTGAAACTTGAATATTCAACTGTACATATTCTCAAACCTCATGCAGATTAATTTGAGCAGGTACTAAAGGGATGCTGTATTTTTTTTTAGGAAGAGATTTTGCTCTCTTCCTACAAAAACTGACACTGGAGTTACTCACATGGGAGTCAGTAATGAGGCAGTTCATGTGGCCTCAGTGGTGTGCACACAGATAAACCTGTGACCTCTACTGGCAGAGGCATTTAAAAAGCTTCAGGATTAAAAACAAAAAAATCAAAACAAAGCCCTAAAACTTTTACTGGTTTAATCCAGGTTTTATTCGTGATGATTTAAACTTGGAAAGATACAAAAGTCCTATGAGTATGAGCAGCAGCATTCCCTTCTTGGTTCCCAGGAAGCAGGGCTCAGCCTGCTCTTCACCTTCCCCATAAACTTACAGCATACAGATGGGAAAAAGAAAAAAAAAATTTGCTGCACGCAGCTCAATTTCCAGTATTGCAACAAGGCTCAATCAGTTTAAACAGCATACTCGCCTCTTCCTTCTTTGGCATCAATCACAAGAAACATTTAAAACCAATAAGTTGTTGATGTTAATGTGAACTTACTTTTAGAGGTTTGTTTATGTGTTTGATAGCACTTAGGCTTCACGACTTTTAACTATTTCCTCCCATAGACCAGCTCATCTGCCTGTTTCCTCTGTTTGTGTAGACTTTGGTAGTGATATAGGACAGAAAAAAAGTTAAATGCTTTAAAGTGCATGCATTTTTGCTTTAAAACCACAAAGCCTGGCAAAGTGATTCATTAACAGTCAAAATCCTCCAAACCATTTTCTATTAAAAAAAAACAGTGTTTATTTTGTACTTCAATATAAACAAAATCTTCTAAAACTTTTTATTAATTTGTAATACACTTAAGTCTCACCAATAATTCCTGAAACCTGTACAGTTCTTACAGCTACCAGAACACAGCATCCCATCATAAAAATTCCAGTGCAAATTTCCCTAACATGACAATAATGGATGCAAAGAGTCTCTTAACTTGGGTAAGGCTAGAGATGCAAAATCAAACGTCTGTGTACAAACTGATTTCAATAATATGCTGTGGGAGTTTAATATATTAATGAAAAGGATTTTAAACAATACAATTTCTCTAAATTCAATCAGTGCTGCTCAACAGATACAGTTATGAAATATCACAATGAATATTAATGGAAGAGGCTTGCACTATGTTATTCTTGATATCTTGACACACAGAAAGATTTCAGTATGGTAATTTGTTTGGAATATAATTAAAAGAACCAATCACAAAAAAAAAAAAAAAAAATAAAAAAGCCAAAACCCCTGCAGCAAAAATGAATCTGTGCCCTTGATTTCCAGAAATAGTCTATAAACTTGAAAAACTTCAAAGAATTTGGAGATGTCTGGAAGTCTCACTTCATGTTATTTGAAAGTATCAAATTTTCAGAAATAGCATTCACTGGAATAGGGACCAGTTTCAAGCATTTTAATTTATCAGTTGCCATAAGAAAAATCAGTATTTTTCAATAATTCTTTTAATAAAAACAAAATTTGGAAAGAAAAATTAACACAAGACATGAAGGTATTGACAATTTCTGTTTTCAACCATAAGTCATCTTACTTTTTTCCTGTGGTCTAAGAAAAAAGTTTGATCTAAAAAAAAAATTTAAAAATTAACTGGAGCTATTAAAAGCTGTTTTACAATAAAGGTTGGTGCACAAAAACATCTGTGTATGAAGCTTTCAGCTCTATTTCAATTTGAACATGATTTTTTAAATCAAAATCTTTATGCTGTGTGGCACCCCAAACAGCAATCTACTCAAAATCTGTTCACATCATTGGGATAAAGTCTAGACCAAGGTCACCTGTGTACGTATGTACTTGTTAATTTCAAGTATTGGGAATGGTCCAGTAGAATGCTTCACTGAGATGTCTTAGAGTGCCCACAGTTAAATGCACACAAAATACTGTCCCAGTTTAAGGTTCTCACTTGCATTTTTATTGAGGGAAATTTTCTCTAATACCTGGAGATGAGTGGTTTATGCATTTCTGTTCAATGGGGGCTCTGGCACTTCATTTGTGTAAGGCATGAAGAGTGAGAACTTCCCTTAATAACTAACCTATGCAAAATAAACAGAACATTTAATTCCATAGGAGCATGAGGCACCCCACAGATGTAACTCATCCACACCCACGAGCCAGCCAGAGTGACTTATTCCACACTCCCAAGGGGATACGGCCACTTGCAGTCTGATCTGTGAGCTCCAGCCCCCACGCTCAGAGTAACAGAACACCTCTAAAAATACAGATTAAAGAAACACAGTGTGCCATGGTCTTTAGGAAACGTAACAAAAAATCATCTAAAATCACAACTAGCATTTAGACAACGTGCTTAGTTTAATAATAAGGGTTATTTTTAATATCATGGTGCCCATGGTGCCACCAATCAGGGCTCCCACCACAGCAGGACTGCACACCATGGAAAAGGCACCCTTTTAGCACAGCTTCTTCTGCGGCACTTCAGCCCTCAAACGAGGTTCTAAAGCTGCAAAAATTGAGCAGGGAGCTGGAGAGGCACGGAGCCAGGGGCTGCTGCCAGCTGGCCACGGTGGAGGCCACGGCTCCCGGAAAGGAGCCGCCTGTGCTGGACTGCCTGCCCCACGTGGGCACCAACAGGAGGTCGCCCACCAGCTACTGGCTCCCTCCAGGAAGGGTGGGAAGAGCAGATGCTAGCAGGAATACTTTAGGGCTGCAAACTGGAGCTTGGCTCCCCTTGTAGGCTTTAGCTTTCGATCTTACTGCACACTTTGTGACAATACACAGCCACCTTTTCTGCCAGGGATAGGTGTGGTAGAGGTATCCTATAGCCACACCAACCACAAGGGAAGATGGGCGTGAAGCTCAGTGCTATCTCCTCCCTGACTGTACAGTGTAAAGTTCCCATGACCTGGTTTGACAGAAAAGGAAACAATCCATTTCAGTTGAAACACGGGTTGTTCAAAGGAAAAAAAAAAGCATCTCCTAAGATCCACATTAGAGCTTTTAGTCTGTAGTAACCAGAGTCACCTTCTGGAAAACAGAATCCTCAGAGCTGGGGGTATTTGGTCCAAAACAGAAGAACTAACTAGCAGGATGCAGCACAGCTAGTTTCAGTGGCAGTTCACACACTACCTTCCACCTCACAGGATATACAAGGGAGTTTTAAAAGGCTCAGGTTCTCCAGCAATGCCAAACTACCCATCCCATCCCCGGGACAGCACCAAGCAGCATGGGGAGGAACAAGGCTTCAGGGGGACTACTCTGTGTGGTGGGTAGCCCTGGCCCTGCCATGCCTCCCCAGTGCCCTGAACCACAGACCAGCTGGAGACTGAGCCCTTCCAGCAGCTTTTCACTTCTCCAGGTCATGTTGCTGGAGATGGCAGAGGCCTCCAGCCTCCCAAGATCATACAATGGATGAAGGGCTTAAGGCAGGAACCTGCTGGAGTAGTTACTGGGCATGGTGCTGCAGAACTAAGCTCTCTTTGGTTTTTGTTTTCAGGACTCCTGACTAGTTCCAGGGGCTGCTCTAACAGATGACAAGATGTGCCCGATGTAGGGAGGGTTACGTGCAATTTACGTTTTAATTTAGTGAGAATCTACCTGCCCCCAGCAACAGATGCTCTTGTACTAATAAAAAACAAGTTCATGCAAATCAAAATACTGTGGTTTTAATCATTTGATCCAATCTATTTACAAGCTGGGTTTGTTATTTTCTGCTAATTGTGAGGCTGTGTATCTGTCTTATTTTTCTAGGCAGGGGGGCCAGTTAAAGCAACCTTTCCTGACTCCACGCCTGCCACACAGCTCTGCTTCCGAATCCTCTGCTGCTGCCTGTGTGCTGCTCACGGGTGATTGGTGCAGCTACACAGGGAAGCAGACCAGGGAAAAAACACATAAGAAACACAAAAAGGATTTTTTGTTTTCATCCTCATCAGTTCAGCAGTCTGATTCATTGTGCACCTGCACAAATATTTATGCTAACACAGCATAAGGATGGGAATAACATGCAGCAGGGAACCGAGAGGCTTAAGTAGTCCTGACAGCACAAAATCACAGGATGGAAAGAGGGGTTGTCCACCTTTCTCACGGAGCAGCATGTTCACACTGGGCATCATGGAACAGCTCCCCTCAGTATTAATGGCATCATTTATTCCTGGCCAGGAGAAGTGAATGAGGAAAGCCATAAAAGTTGCTGACCCATATGCAAACCACCCACCATGGTGAAGTGATGACCCCTTGCTTCCATGCCACCCTACCTTTCCTGATGCCCGTCAGCCCTGTGTTAGTGCCACAAAGTCAGCACCACCTCCAGGACAGAATTTGTCTATTCCTTTGGGAGACAGTGAGAAGAGGCACAGACGGGACCCAGCACACCCTACACACCTTCCCCTCTGTCATTCCTGCTGGCAGAGAGGATGGGGTAAAGGGCAGGACTGTGGCCATGCCAGGGACACCACTCAAAGCCCTGTGTTGCTAGCACCAAAGCTTGCACACTTGCACATTTTCCAGCTTATTTTCCAAAAGTCACTACGCTGACAGCCAACGAATGGGTATCCTTTAGCAAGTTCAGTATTAAATCAGGTGAGGCTGATAAGAGGCACTCAGTTCAACAGGGCTTAGAGGAAAAAAAAAAAAAAAAGCACATGAAGGTGTCTGAACACATTAACTGTTTCATAAATATAAAAACTCAGAAAAATAGCTTCTCTCATACACTCATCAATGTCAGAAGAATACTCTGTAGAAGACAAGGTGTTTCTAGAAAACCAGGTTGTTGCACCGTTCTGAGATGTATGAAAATGCTCTTTGTTTTTGGGGGGAACTACAAGGTGCCTGGACACTCTAAGAAAAGTGTCACGGCCTGAAGTCTATTGATCTGAGCTCAAAGGGAGGTCATGGCCCTCCACCTGCTTAGCTGGGGTGTTCCCAATGTTCCCTTCATTGATGCAGAAACCAGGCAGTCATGGACAGTAGTATCAATTGTAGCTAAATCAGCTGAAAATAAACCTTAACAAGAAAACAAACAAACAACAAAACCAGCCACACAAAAGGAAGAACATTCCAAAACCCCAAGTGTCTTCTGTCAATTCAGTGATCAAATCCTGCTGCCCAGTAGGGGGGAAGGGGTGGGGAGATAATTGGGACACAATTATCTCATATTTAAATGGCTCTATTCAAAGGACCATTTCTTAGGAATGTTTTGTGTGATTTATGTAAGCAGTTTCAAGTACAACAGAAGACAACTGCATTCTAACCATAAGCACAGCACAGCAAAACTGTAAGAACTCCTTACAGATACTCAAGTACCACTGTCAGAGCGAGTGGGGACAGGACACCACTGCCAGGCACTGCGGTCACACCTGCAGCAGCCCCCGGGCAGTGCCTCTTAGGGCTCCTGGTATTCATCAGTGTGCTGCATTCTGGAGCTGTGCTCCCAAGGCCCAGAGCCAGGGGAGCCTCACACCTGAGCCAGACACCCCGTGCCCATGGCTGGGGCTGCCCTGCCCACACTGCAGTCCCAACATGCCCATGTGTGTTAGCAACTTCTCCCATCATGGACAACAGACTGAGAGCATATGTCTTCCAAAGGGTAGTTTTCCAAGACTGCATATTAAAGCTACGAATGTCTGCCAGCTGCAGTACCTTTCTGGGTCAGGGCATTGGTGTCACATTCCCTTGTCTAAGCAAAGTGGCAGTAGCTTCTGGTCATCAAAACTTCTAAGCCATTAAGTTATCAAGATTAAAGTCTATTAACCAAAACCCAAGAGATTAAGGTTGAATAACATACAAAAAAAAAAGAATCTGAACATTTTAAAACATATTCTGACATGTTATGCTTTTTGCAATAATTACATTAGAGGACATGTGTTTGACACTTATTTTTTAGTGTTCAAAAAATATTTCAGTTGCTAGCTCTTTGCCATCTGTTTCCCATCATTATTTCATTAAAATAGTTTTCATCTCTCTTATAGTAGAAGAGCAAGACTGCTTTCTATGTGACTGGATTATCACATGCCTTACTTAAGCAGCAACATTCCAGTCTTTTTTTTTTTCATTTATTTTTTGAAGAGGTATATGCACCTCCTCCAAACTCCACCCAGCAAGGGCCAACAAAGCAAGCTTATTAAAACCAGCCAAATACATCTCCTTCTCTCTACCTGTCAAGAACACTTCTCCAAAGTCTCTGAGGAAACCAAATCAAACAGCTCATCTGCTGCAAAAAGCATGGGGATTTTCCTCCCTGAAAGGGAAAACTCACACTTGAATACACCTTGGATGAAAACCAAGGTGCAATGTACAATATGTAGCTTACACCACACAAAACACCATTCCCAGGCAAAATACTAGAGCTCAACAGCTTACACTGCTGTGAGTACCTGTGCAGGGGCAAAGTCGCCCACATACAAGGAAGAGGTGGTTTCTGAGCAGTTATCAGGAGCGAGTGCAATAATTCTTACCTGGAAAATGCTGTTTGCAGCTGCTCACCGATTTGTCAGCACACACGCTGCTCTCACCTCATGATTTATTATGCTCTCTCCAGCACTGAGACTTCTGTTACTGTCCTCCTTTATTGCCTGCAGCTGTCATTCTCACCAACAATTCTACAGTTGTTTGTAGGTGAGGTATCAAAGGTATTTAGTGTGCACCTAGAGACATAATTTTAATCAAACCTACTCACAGGCAGTATTTAAACGTTAGAACAACTGCACAGAGTGCAGCAATTAATGTGAACTTGACCAACCAAAATTATGACAGCCAGGAACGTTTACTCATAAATGCCTCAAAAGGATGGATGTCCAACAGGCCTGTGAACACCTGCCGATTTAAAAATGAAGATAAAATAGTACCCATAGATCACAAAGCCTTCTGACAGATATTTGAATGCACAATAAGTATTAACACAAATTCAGAAACTTAACTTTCTATGGCCAAAATGTCAATATGGCAGTAAATGCACCTACATCTTTCTCACCACATATTTTTCTCAGCCATTTCCCCCTTAGACTAGTTTCCACCATCTCCTCAAAAGCTGCTGAATCTGCCCTGTTTAGAATAATGAGAGTGGAAGGGGGAAAAGATTTTACATCCAAAAATTTCACTTTTAGAGATCTCAGTGTTTTCTAGACATTAAAATTTTGCAAATCAGAAGTTCTGACCCACTGCAGTCCTTACTTTTGTTTGAAAGCCACAAGTTGCTCAATGATTTGAAAAACAGGCAAGCACTGTTCGTGTGTGACTAACTGCACCACGCTGTTTGGAAAAAGGGTGGCAAACAACCTCTGCAGGTGAATTGGACCTACCATATCTAACATGGCATGAAAACACAGCAGAAAGTAAGAAATAAGTCCTGAAGCTAAGCTTAATACTTTCATGTGTGCTCAAAAGGTCCAATTCCTTAAGTGAACCAATTATAACAGCATCTCTGTCCATTTAATGAGTTTCTAATGCCTGTGAGCCAAGACGAAACCTGAAAATGTGAACCCTAAACAGGGTCCTAAAGGCAGATTCTGCAAAAAATGCAATTTTAATATTATTTTAAATTATTCAATAGGCCTGGATTCTAGTGGCTGAATATTTTAAGGTTGGCAACCTTAAATTAGTCTAATCTTTAGTCTAAGCACCAAAATCTATGTCCTGTATAGGAAATTCTTTCATTCAAGACTATCCACACTGCATGGCCTGAAAATGGCACTCAAGGCAAAAACAATTGTGAATTTACAAACAAAAGGTAGCCTGAAGGCCCTCACTGTCACAGTCAAGTTTGATTTATAGCTGAACAGGTAGTGTCAAAATATAAACTACAAATTAGACACAACTCTAAGTAGAAAAAAATTATGGTTATACACTGTGGTGATAAACTACCAAAGAACCTCTGGTGTCTGTAAGTTGTTAATACTTGCAATATATACAGATATTGATCGATCCTATTAGATCACCATGCTCCAGGTCCCTTCAGCCAAGATGATGGGGTCACATTGACAGAGTTGTGCAGAAGGTGCAGTCACTAATTGTCAGCCCATATCAAACCACATGTTGGTGTGCAACAGCCTGCTTTCAGGTTAAGAAACAAAATCTCCTTGTAGAGAGAACACTAACTGCAGCACATTTCAGACTTCAGGAATATTTTAGTTATTTAAATCCACAATGTAACTTTTGTTTCCCCATAACGTTTATTAGGAAAACAGGTCAGAATTGGTCATATATGCTTCATTAGGAAAAAAAAAATCCACCACACAAAAGCTGACTTCACCTATATTTTTAAACTTTTAATTTATTTATTTTTTTTTATTTCAGCTTTTACTCTACTCCCTGACCCCCTTCCTGTATTTAACTGCAGAATGTGTCTGTTTGGGTGGATGTAACACATGTATAGAGAGTACATGCAACACGTGCATTAAATATGTCAGAATTTATCACTGAGAAGAGTTTCAGTTTAGGAGAACTCACTTCACTTGTCTGCTGTGAAAGGTGCCCCCAGAGGGAAAAGTTGCATCCAGCTGCCTGCCACTCACCTGATATAAGTGCAATGCACAGCTGTCTCTGAAAGTCAGTCAGAGGAACCTTGTTTTTGAAAGCATCCCTGAGATTCCTCATTCCAGTCACTCAGAAATTGGGCAAACAAATACAAACAACAAAAAACACAAACAAAATCAAACATGTCACCCCTCACAACCATCACACAGAAAATCCCCATACACCCAAAAACTAAATGTAAACTTCCTCCACGAATCATTATCCCCACTTTTCTTGATACTGGACAAGAGAGTATTTTACTGGGAACGGGGGAGGGAGGTAGAGGAAGTTGTTTTCTTCCCTCCCCCTCCAAACTTAAGGCAGCTGAGAGGTCATTTAAACTATAATTGCTCTTAAATTCAAACACAGATACACATTCTATCCTCAGATGGTGTCTCTAGGATCTGATCACTCAAGCATGTGTATGATTCCTCACTGACAAACCACCTGATTCCTCTACTTGTGCAACTTGCATTACTCACAAGAAATCCTTGGCAGAGGCAGACCAACATATGTTAATTACTGGACTGCATTATAATAGGTCTGACATTTTGTTTCTCATCCAGGGTTTGAAATAAAAGGAAACAACAGTCTCTTTCAATACAAAAGTATGTATTTTTGCATCTCAGGCTAAAAATATTCTACGTTAAAAACACAAATAGATCAACTGCCAAAGAATGCCTGGCTCTTCAGTGTTCCTTTTGGGGGTTTTAGCCTTACTAAACAATGAAGAAAAACAAAGAGGGGTTGGTGTATATGCATTCACCTTTCATTTACTACAAAATATTCCTAAATTTGGCGCAACAGTGAAAATGGGAGTTTAACTCTCCAGTCTTTCATTTCTTGTATAAACAGTTTTTTCAGGTAATGTTGACTGCCAGTTTCTACAGCAAAGTAAGGTATAAATTCATGAACACTGAGGAGCATGACTAGAGCAAATACACACTTTAAAATATTTTTTTTTTCGTATGGCAGGAGATACATACTATTTCTTTATTTTATGATATAAAATGCTGGGATATTGCTAGGACAAGATGCTGGCAACATTACAAGTATTTTTGATTTACATTTCTCTTTACTGAGAAAGAAATACTGAGGGCCATAGCTGCCACTTCAGAAAAGGGAGTAAGACTCCACACTGACATGCTGTTTCTTTTTGGGTGATCAAATTCAACATTTTAAATCTGAATTTTAAATCAAATGACACCATAAAACTGCTATAAACATTTGAAGTTTTGTTGAAATTTTCAAAACACTAATATTATAAAATTACACATTGGTACAAGATTTTCTTTCACAAAAGGTGTTGCAAAAAAGTTAATGCATTGAATAAATCATTTATACATGCATTTAGGATGCAAAACCTTTAAGAATACACTGAAAACTCTGTCTCAGAAGTTTGGGGTTTTTTTTCCCAAAGTGTATCAAGTGTATCACACGCCTGCGACCAGAAAGCTGCTGGGCATCCATCATTCCCCCCGTCCCTACCGCAGACTCCCTGCACTGGGTGCTGCGCAGAGGCAGCGCTGGTCCCTCTCCGAAGGCAGAGTGCCAGCCAAGGAGCTCTAGCCAGGAGCAGACAGATGGTGGCCAATAAGGAAACTATCACAGCGTCTTAGTCACCATGGCAGAGCCTGGGCACCACACAATAGCAGCCTGACTGTCATCGACTTTATCCTCATTTCAGCTCGTTAATATGTTTACCTGCACACGCCTGGTGCTCCCAGCTCTGGACACACAGACACAGAGCTGTCTTGGGTGTACCACTCCAGTGGCATGGGGTTTACAAGGACCCATCATAGCCCAACAGAGAGCTAAAGGCAGATATCCAAAGGTTACAAAACATTGCCTTAAATGCAGCATACCAACCACTCCTCTGTGGGAGCAGCTATGCTGTAGGGCAGCTAAGAGGAAACATGCCAAAATCTTAAAAATAGATGTTCCAAGTACCAATTAGTTAACAAAAGAAACATCAATAGATGAATCCTAAATTTTCAGTATTTTTTTATTTATTTATTTGGGGATAAAACAACCTTGCTTAAGGATAAGACAAGAAGCACAGTCCTGAACGTAAGGCATTTGTTTTCCCCCAGCAAGGTCCCCAAAGCTCCCTCTGACCCCTCCAGCGGCAGTGACCACTGCCACCTCCACCTTGTCCTTATCTCCCTTGCAGACCCTACACCTCTCAGGTGCTTTTCAATTGGTAACTTTACAAAAGAACAATCTGCCATAAACACAGGTAGAACAAAAATGACTGCAAATACTTTCAGAACCCATTTTAATCCAAAAAGCTCTGAAGCGCTAACCATCCGCAGCACTGCCTCACCCGAGCCTGTGCAGCGCCCAGCACCATCTGCTCTGTGCCCCAGGGGGCCTTTCCACTCTCCCAACCTGCACAGCTCCAGCCACTGCCACCGGCACTGGAGCCCAGCAGCTCCACACTCCCTGCCGCACAGGCTTCGAGGACACAGCTATTACATGTGAATGTTTTAAAATATTTATCTTCTGTCCTGTTGCTGATTCCTTCTGAAGTATAAACAACCTCCGAATGGCCATCCCTTTATGTGTAATTCATACCCAAGGATCACTCGGAATGGCAATTGGTCTCCAAAGAAGTGTTTATAGTGCTCACACAAGTCCAAGTATGGCATCTTTCATATCTAAAATGTACCTTTGCTAAACACCAGGTTTAAGTATTTGTTATCAACAAACAGTGCAGAGGTTCCCNCAACAAACATGGCAAAGGTTCCCCTGGATTCATTCCGTACTCTGTCTCTTGCTGGTCACCAACAGCTGGTGTTTCACTTGTCCTTTGCTAAAGAGTAACAAGGCCAAATGAAACACTGACTCCTGAGTTACACATAAACAAGCAAGTGGCCGCTGCAGAGGTGGGACTTTGTTTAGAGGAGTTTGAAGCCCTTCTGGGTATCCAGTTTCTCACACAACTCCTGTCCGCCTGCTGCCACAGAGCCCGGAGAAGCAGGATCACAGAGCCACCCCCCAATTCCTCCTTCCTTCCAGTCCCACCTCAAAGCAGCTAGCATGGGAGTGAGAGCCAGTGCTAAGCAGTGCTGAGTAAGCCCTTCCTCTGCGAGGGCTCCCCACAGCCACATGAACTGCTGTGGCAGAAGCAGGTTCAGAGCCAGCGATGCAGCCCGAGCAAAGCAGAGGGCAGATGACAGGAAAAGGACACACCAGCAACAAGCTTATATTGCCAAAAAGCTGCAGGAAGAAGATGGGAGCCCAAGTGTTTCAACTTGCAAGGCTGATTTAACCAAGTCTGAGAGGGCTCTGCTAGTGACCCAAAATAACTTCTTCTTACATAATACTGTTATGATTTTAATGTGAGAGATGTCAGAGCATTACAGTGCCAAAAGCCAAAGCTACGCATTCATTTGGAAAGCTAGTAGGCTCCCATCTCTAATGGTATCAAACTCCAGCTGGACTGCAACCCAATACTTTTTAAAACAGTGATGTGTATCGTTGGAGAAATCTCACACTTGAGAGAACAAGACTCAAGTACAGTTTCTGAAACAAACATCTAAAAACAGGACTGATAGCTGCTTTAAGTCTCACCAGGTGAGACATATCAGAGCAGATATTTCAGAATCAAGAAGGGACTTGTGAATGGGATCAATTTGAACACTTGTAGAGAAATAGCCTTGATAGTGCAACTCATGGCAGTCCCAGAACTGCTATGCACATCTGCACATATGTACCTGCTGCAACTCAGCATCTTGATTTTCTGTGAAACAGGAAAGTAAGGTTTCACGGTTTTGTAAAGCACCTGAAGGATAGTGAACTGAGCACACAAATAGCCATGATCCCAAGAGCATTTACAGGATGACAGTTCGCTGGCCTGATGTCCTTTGGAACAAGCATTCCAGTTAAAAAAAAAAATAAAAAGTTTAATTAAATGTAAAGTGCATTAACCTGTGCTAAGCAGAGAAGAGAAGCTTTACTCAAAAAGGCTTGGGGAAAGTCTTGGGTTGCTGTAAGGGAGACCTAAACATAAGCTGTATGACAGCTGTAAAGAAGTTAACTTCTGTGATCCTACTGCCGGGAAAAGAGTCGTAAGCATTAAACAAACAGAATTTACAAGAAGGACACTAAGAGACTGGGGAGACTGCCTGACAACCATATCATTCTTCTCTTCCTCTGCAAACCTGTGGTATAATAAACTCTTCTCTCTTCCATCTATGGATAGATGTATAAACAAACTGCTCTTCCAAGAATTCAGCCTCAACCAAGGCTTTTTTAAGCTTTTTTCCTGCCCTTTTTTTGAAGGGGGAGGGGGGCCGTTCAGCAGGACAGGGGGAGATAATCAAATGGTTCTTCCATTCACCTACAAATATATAATAGTTTTAAAACTGAAATGTAGCAGTGCTTATTGTCAAAGTAGTCTAGCTGCAGGAACTTCTATTTTGCAATGTATTTTAAGCAAAGACATTCTCTAAGAAAATTTTCATGTTTATAATGCTTCTTTTTGTCATTTACATTAGCCAAGATCTTACAGATATGCAATACTAAGGAAAACTAAGGTTTATGTGAAAGCAATGATATGTAAGGTACTTCTTATTTTCACATTATCTATCCTTTCACATTATCTATCATGCATCCCACCTTCTGGCTGCATGAACAGAGGTGCTGTTCATGAACAGAGGTTCAAACTGGGCACAGACTCAGCAGGACAGCAGGTTGATGAACTTCTGTCATTTCCTCAAGAACGTGGTTGTAGTTGCAGGGGTGGAGGACTTGCAACTCAAGGCTCAAGCCTCTCCTCCCTGTCATTCAACTCCATTGTGGTGGGTTTTTTCCCCTTATGCACCACACTCTCACACCTCTAAAATAACCAAGAGCAGATGGTAACCTTTGAGCTGGAGAATGCCCATCCAGCAGGTGGCTGTTGAACAATCATGTCCAAGAGAAGAGCACAGGGAAAAGGTCTGAGTTTCAAACAAAATCGAAGTCATAAAAACACCTTACAAGCTTATCATGACTTCTGCCTTTGGTGAAGCAGACTGTGGAAACCCCCTTTGTCAGTGTGAGACCAGACAATTTCCAGGGAAGTCCCATTTCAAGCACCAGCTGCCCAGCAGTGTCAGCTTTGGCACTGTCCTGCATTTCTCCCTCATCTCATGGTGCCTTTATTTACACAATAAACCAGTATTAGATCAGTTCATCTTTTTTTGGAAGGGGTGTTCAAAAACAGGAGGAGAAGAGAAACCTGCACTGCAGAATTTACTGAGGGAGATACAGAGGTGTGTATTTCAGAACAGCCTAAAAGACTCCACTGTTCTCAGAGGGAATCAGGAATGTAGCCAAGAAACAAGCAGATACACATCAAGGGAACTGTTTTTGCTACTAAATGGCCAATTGAAGCCCCTACTATTCTGTCATATATCTATGTCACTGCAGTCCCAATAAATAATGCTTTCTGATTAGTTATGAGACTACCTAGAAATCTCTAAGACAGATACCATTTGCTGTGCCAGCCAGTCACTCATCAGAGCCCTGAAGCCTCAAAGGAATGAAAAACTACGTGAATCCAAAAGACAACACAAACTTGTTGTCAGGGTATTGCTTTTTCTCTTACTCCTCAAACACATGTTTTTACCTGATCAGCAAAGATGACAAATGGTATTTCACAGCACAAAGAGCTGCCATATGAATGAGGCAGTTTCCCCACATTTGTGCATTAGATCAAGTAGTCAGTATTCTCTAGTTAATGCTGTCTGGACCAAGCTGACTACTAAACTAAGTCACCAGAAGAGTTTACCAGTTACCAGGCAAAGAGTTGAGAACATGAGAACAAGTAAGATTTGAAGAAAACCAAATAAAGACAACAAACACTTTCCATACTGGTTTTGCATGACATTATCAGATGCACCACTTCTGTGGCTTTCATTCTAACGCTATCTTTGACAACACATACGTATTATATATATGTTAGAGTTGTTCCCCTTTCTGAAGTCAGTGCTGCTTTTCCCTGGAAATAAAAAAGGCTTACAGCAACCACATCCCCTCTGTGCTCACAGCCAATCCTGACTATCAAAAAGCATATGGCCCTACAGGGAGAGGGTAACACCACTGGTTGGGGATCAGACAGCTGGATGATCGCCTGGGTAGGTTCCACAGGACTGAAGGACGATGTCTTAGCCTGAAGACATGAGTTCTATCAGGTCTCCACAATCTATAACATATAAGCCAGGACAAACAAACAAACAAAAAACTAGTAAGAAAGCTCTTATGTAGACCAACAGTGAGCAGCAGAGGTAATACAAACCCACACTTTTATGAAATTTCCAAAGGTTTGTAGCACTGTGCATATTAATGGGTTTTGAGCAATTTCTTTTCCTCCCTCCCCCTGCCTGGTACTGAGCCAGGAGCCTTCCTGCTTCACTTTGGGAACCAAGTCAAAGCTGGTCTGCAGAGTCAAAACAAACTCTGAATTACCAACCAGGGTATATGCTTCCCACATTTATGTTAATAGAATGGTAATGTGATAGCTTGTATGTGACTACCCCAATGCTAGTATACTAGACAAAATACAAACCAGCTTGAACCTATTGAATTATCTGTGTAAAGGACAGAAGTCCCTTTTCCAGCTTATTTTAAAATGCATCAACCATCGACTGCTTGGCTGTTACAGCATTCACTACAGGAGTAAAAATTACTTCCTCTGTCCTCTACTACAGAACTAAAATGTATAAGTAACTGAAGGAAACTATAGGTATTCCAGAATGAGTGATCACCTACATGAGCCTTCAGAAGGGCAAGTTCTTTTAATAAATGAGTCATTCCCTGTGGAGTAACTTAATTTCTATTGACACTTACAGGAGAAATTAGATTGAAAGTGATTTTGTCTGTCTACAAACAACTTTGTTTTTTCTACTGGATACCTAATACCCATAGAAATCTGCCCTGCTCCATAAAGGGAAGGGCAGAGGCACTATACTGAAGCCAGGAAACTTCATCTTTGCAGGCAATGTAGACTTCAGTGTATCTTAAACTATTAGAACCAAAAATAACACGTAACAAGTGTTAAGGCCATCTCCTACTCTCATAATACACTACTGCCTCCAACAGTCTAGCTGTGAAGATCCATTACAACTCTCTGCCTGGACATTTCCCTAGCAGCCTATATTCTCTTAAAAGTATTCTAACATTAGCCAAGCTGAATGTTAATGATCACGTGGAACGCAGTGGAAATAAAGAATTGAAAATTGCTACATCAGAATTTTCTGCTTTACAGTAAGAAAGGGAGAGTAGGAAATCAATATGGCGAAACAGCCTTTTAAGCCAAAGACACCATTTTAAAGCAGAAATTTTCTAATACCACTGAGAGGCTCAACTTGTCATCAGCAGGAAGGCTTACATACACTTTCAGTGAAGACATGAATTGAGTGTAAGGAAATATACAGTATCTGAGCAGGAGGTCTATCTGTGGTGATCTATACTGATGTGTTGTTTACCGTGTTTTCCCATAAAACACACCTAAATAGATAAAGAGGGATTGTGTTGCTTGTCCCACAACAGGCAGTTGACAGGAACAGCATAAACCAACTCCAAACTCTTCAGCAATATTCTCACCGCTTTGCTGTAATACAGGATAGGATTTCACAAAAATTGGTCTAACTAGGAGCGAACAAATCGGCCAATTGCATAGTGGTCAAATTTGCTACCACAGGCATTAACTGCAGTCCTACTTATTTATGAGAAACAGGCTTCCCAGGTAAAGCCATAACAATCCCAGCTCACGCCTCCTGCAGCATTTGATCACCCACGTTGTTAGAGCAGCACAGCAGGCACCACGAGTTCCTGGCCAGCCACTACCTCCATTTCTCATAGTCACATTATCTTCTGTGTCACTGGAAAAAGGCTGGATCCCTCTTGTTCTGAAACCTATTAACAACACTGAGGAAGGCAAAGGGAATTCTAACTCTTTTTCCTTTCTCAGATCTATTTTACTTCCTTTTCAGGAGAGAAACCAGGCTTTCCAGTCTGCTAGTACTAACATCAAGCTGCTAAAAAACAGTCAACATTGTCTCCAACCGTAGTATCAGTGATGTAACTGCCATCCATGAGGGTTTGGGGTGTTGGTTTGGTTCTGGTTTGGCTTTTTTTTATTTTCCAACAGAAAACCTTTGGAGCCCATAAAAGTGGAAGAGATTTGGGGCAAAGGGCAAGCAACTCCCAAGAAAAGTTATGAATGGAACTATGCTACAGAGACTTGCCTTTCCACTCCTTGTACAGGAGAAATCATTCAGATGTTACAGAAACGGATCCATTATCTTTTGTGGGTTTCTTAAAATATTCAAAAAACAGGACTGTACACCATACTAAGATTGCAATTTTATTTCATCTCAGAGAGCACAAAACATTCTCTGTACATATACACAGCAACTCACTTCTTTCCTGAAACAAAGTTTTCATTGATCCCTTGCCACAGACTCAATTATTGTTTCTAATCATGATCAACGTTTATTTAAGGTATTGTGAACTGTAAACAATGCAAACAATAAAAGCATCTGTCCATGTTGACATGAATGTAATTGGCAGGTTAGATACCTATATCAACTGGTCCCAAGGGCATTCTTTTTAAATTCAGAAAGCCCAATGTAAATTTAAATTACAATTTACAGAATAATCTTGAAATCAGCCACCTTTCAAGTTAGTGCTATCTTGAGTAGATAAAAATCACAATCTGTCAATTCAATCCCAGGAAATTCTTCTTTGTTTTAAAACATAATCCTAAAGACACTTTTTTTTTAAGCTTCTTTCTTTTTTTAATGCAGTGCATTCTGCAAAATTCCTGGTCCTCCTTGCACCCATGGGGAAAAATAATCCTCCTCATGTAATGTAGCAATTATAGGTACATATGTAAAAAGACCACAAAACAAGGCACTTCGGGACAACATTTAAAAATATAAAAAGAAAAAAAGTATTTGACTATGGGATGTTTCAGGAATTTCAAGTCAGGTTTTCCATAGCCTCATTGTAAAAATAAGCGACCTTTTCTTTCTCCTCCTCCCCACCCCAAACTCCGAGGAAAACGGCCACCAAATGCACTCAGCTAGCCTCAAAGTCACACGTGCTCCATTGCAGATCTTGCTTTCAATGTCTCTTTTGTTTGATGGCTGGTGTTTCAACATCCTCAGCTTGGAACAGAAAAAGGTCAGAGCGAGTCTTCTGGCATTCACAGACCTGCACCAGGCCCCGCCAAGAGAAGATTGATGCCATAGTACATTTTCCCCAGTCAAGAGAAGGAAGTGGAGCTCCAAATCTGAGACCAACTATTTTTGTTAGAGGGATCCGTCTCCCAAAGGTGTTTGCTATATTCCTTTGTGAAACTTTTCTGCTAGTGCTAGTAATATTTTTGAGTTACCCACTGCCCCAGTATCATAACCTGAACAGGTTCCCACCAGTAAGTAGTTTTAGCCATACATTCCAGCATACAGCTTTTTGTTTTTTCCTTCCCCTCCTGATTTTGCTTCACCCCTTGGTTATCCCCAGTGCCCTCACACCTGCCTGCTGCCCTTGCCTTTCCTCCCCTGCCTGGGGAGGAGAGGCTGCACCATGAAACTTCCAGTGTGCAAGGCCAAGGTCCGTTCCACAGCTAGAGAGAAGCTGTTGCTAAAGATTCCTTAAAAGCTTTGGCACTTCACGGCAGTTGGAACTACTCAACCAGAGCTGGGAGCCAAAGCTTTGCCACAGCATTAATGGGCTTTTGCCCTTTTAAATTTTATAAGCCTGTCGCCTTTCTGATGCGCACAGTTTTATTCAGAGCCCTAAATGGCCATTTCATATTTAAAAGAAAGCTTGCATAGGTAGCACCCTAAAACTACCCCAGGTCATTCATCACCCCAGCACTCCTACTGTCTCTTAGGAAACCTTTGATAGAGCATTTGTTCAGGCTGCCAAGTTAAATCCTCTTCTCTCGTGTCAATGCATTGAAAAAAGCAGTCAGAACACCAGCTTCACTCAGGCCTGCTGAAGTAAATGGAGAAAACCAATTCCTCTGGCACCACAGAGCCATTAAGCCGTTTGCAGATTATTAACTGAAGCACAAAAATACACACCGCGCAGGATCGGACGACAGAGCAGAGCTATGCCTTAAGTTTGCTTCGGTCTCGATAAACTGACGATACAGCCGCAATTTGCACCAGCTCACGCAGCTGCCGGGGCTGATGAGCGGGACCCCGGCAACCTCAGACAAAAGCGGCGAAGCAGGGGTCCCGCTGCCACGGCCGGGCAGGTTCCACCTTTAGCACAGACGGTGATGGGGGCTGCGCTCGGAGGGGCACCCCCGAGGCGCCGCCCCGTGTCTCTCATTGCAGCCTCCGAGGCGGCACCGAAATTAAACTTTACACGTGCAAAACAAAGTTTACAGTCTAAAACCCCGATTATAGTAACAACTTCCTCCCCCTGTCTCAGGCTGCCGTACTCCTTTCCCCGCGACCGCGCCAGCCCAGAGCGCAATCCCGAGCCCCGCGGGGGGGTGGGGGGGAACAAGAGCGTGGCTGGATGGCTCCTATTTTTATGTTTACATTCCTGAAGTGTCTTTTAACTGGCTGCCATTCCCCCTCTCCCCGCGAGCAGCTCCGCCGGCCGCCCCTGGAAGCGCTTCCCCCGCTCCCCTCGCACAAAGGCGGGCGAGCTCCAGCCGGGTCGGGCCGGGCAGGGCACCCCCGGCCCTCTGCTCCCGCGCCCCCTCCCCTCGCCCGGCGGCTTCCTGGACAGATGCACCGGGGGGAGGGAGGGGAAAAGGGAGGAGGGGGCTGCTCCTTCCTCCTGCCTAGCGAGAGAGGCCCAGGTCCCAACTGGCTCACAAAACCCAGACACAAGGAATTTACACCCAGGCAAGCTTCCCGGAGCCTGANGGGCCGGGTCCCTCCGCGACCCCGCGGCCGGCCCGGGAAGGGCATTGCCCGGTAGAGCCGCTTCCTCGCCGCCGGGCCCGGCTCCCCGGCTCCTCGCCCGCCCGCGCCCTGCCGGGGACAGCCTGCCCCTTTAAGAAGTCTCCACACATTTTCTCCCCTTGCAGAATAAATATGTTTGTTTTTTTGGTTTTTTTTTCTCCCTGTACACCTATTTCCCCAGCGTGGCCGCTCCATTGTTTCTGCTCCGCCGAGACGCAACCCCTGCCCGGCCGCGAACGGGGAGGTGCGAGCAGGGAGCGCAAATAGACGCGAAACTTACCTACGGATTGCAAAGCAGCCTTGCAGCAGCAAAATAATAAGGAAGAAGGCAGGCAAAATCCTCTTTCCCCAACTGATTTGCAGCTCTACTCGGGTATTTTTAAATATATAATTTTGTTTATTCCCCTCCTTTCTTTCTTTCTTCTCCCCCTGCTTTCTTTTTTCTTCCTTCCCCCCCCTTTTTTTTCCCCTTGCCCACAGACAGTGAAAAGGAGCTCAATGTTAGTGGGTGAGTAAGTGAATCAACTAGCAGAGAGCACAGCAAGTTGAAGTGTCAAATTACATTGGCTATTCTATTACCAAAGGGCCATGCTTTGTGGCTGCTGGCAAAATCTGTCCCAGATTCCTATCTGAAAGGGAGCTGCCTCCTACAGGGACGTTCTTCCCTTCGCCCTCTCCCTTCCCCTCACCCCCCGCAACACCCCCCCCCCCATCACACCAACTTAAAAATCTTGTATAGATACGAGTTAAAATACAAATATTGTCTTACAGTGTCTTTTAAGGCGGGGATTCTCGTTTTAGTCTTCCTGAATACCAGGCACTCGGAAACCCTTCCACTCTGGAAACTGAAAGCTGGAGAATATCTATACTCCCTTCGGTGTTTTTGTATTATTAAATAGGGGAAAACCACCCTGGACCCAACACACTCTCAAGCATGAGGTGTCTCCGTCTCTGTCGTCTTCACGAGAGAATTTTTACGGGCATGGAAGGAACTACCGGGCGGGCAGGGGGATTACACGGGAACGCCGAGACATCCTGCTGCTCCGTTATTGCACTTTAGCCCCTCAACCCCCTCCATTTATTGCCACCACCGCCAGCCTTGGGGCCGCTGTTATTTTCAGAGCCCGGAGCTCCCGCCACCCAGGTAGGAGCGGGGTTCTCCCGGGGGTCCCCGCTCAGCCGGGGAAGCCGGGCGGGCGGCGGTGCCCGGCGGGGC
>VZTN01005307.1:233975-247763 GCA_013400515.1 Erpornis zantholeuca | reverse complement strand
CGTGCCGGCCGTAGCTCCCCACGGCGGTGCGGGGCTGGGCGGGCCGCGCGGCCTAAGGGCTCGCTGTCCTGGCCGCACGTACGAGCCCTGGTATCCGTCAAGGGAGTGTTTTCGCCGAAGGTCCGGGCCCGCGGGGTCCAGGACCTGAGCGCTTCCAGCCAGTTCGGCTTCTGCTCCCACAGTGACCCCTCGCTTCTCCCACGTCACGGTGCGCTGCTCTCCTCCCCAGGCCACACCGGCCCCCCGATTGTAACCTCTAGTCCACAGACTTAAACAGCGGATACTGTCCGGTCAATGCAGCCCATTTCACTCCTGCACAGCATTTGATGTGTATGACTGAAACAGACACAGAAAAACTCCAACCTTTTAGGTAACCCAAAAGGGCACTGTAGCAATATATTAATTTCCTGATAGTCACACAGACGTCAGGACATCATACCCTAAGAATTCACTTGCAGTTAATATTTTTCTAAGGCCTCAAATTTGATATCTTTTTACAGTGTCAAAACTTATGTCTTGGACATGGGTAGAGTCAAAGCTGTATGTTTTCATGCTTTATTGCTTGAAACCATCTTATAGAAATAGAAGATTATAAAATTAAATTTTTGTGCAGCAGCACCATTACAAGGTTACAAGGCCTGTCCACTGTATTTAAGCACAGCTTCCACCAATACCATCCAGGCTGAAAACAAATTTGTAAACACACATTTACTTTTTCAAGGTTTTTGTCATTTTTCTGCAGACTATGTTTCACATGCAGGATTTACCAGCTGCATCACCCTGCCTTCTTTCAGCAACCAAGTCACCTGATCAATACAGTAAGTGGCTAGGAAAATAAAGGTCTTGCAGGAAATCATTGTAGTGATTTAGCAGGTGCCATTGTGCCCTCTGAACCTGCCTCTACTAGATCAGGGCTTGCAACACACTGTTCAGAGGCATCAAATGGGTTAGAAGTGATACCTGTACATAGGGGCTGTGCAACCCTAGCAGTCTTTGCCACTTGCAGTCATTCGAGCTCAGCAAGCATTGCAGTGACAGCATGTGTTAAGTGGTGTCATGGCCGGATCCCCACTGCTACACCTGCCCACACAGAGCCCTTCACCTCTACAGTCGCAGGAGACACTCGCCATTTCCTCTATGGGATGCATTGGTCACCTGTGAAGTTTTGTCCCAAAACTAAAAGCAGTCAGTTTATCTAGTGTATTTATCAATTTGTTTGTAAATTAAGTTAATTCCCCCAGGATTAGGAGGACCTTAGTTTTCTCTGACCTCTGCTGATATGATTCATTAATTGAGAAAGGTGCCACTAACACATGTTGATGTGCTTTTCTTCAGCCAGGGACCAGGCTAATCCACTACAAAGAACAAAGAACTTTTATAGCTGCTCAAATTCACTGCCAATTGCCTGCTGTGGCATAAAGGGTAGACTGGTCAGTTGGACTGAAAAAAAGAGTTAGGAGTTTACATGTATGGCAGGCTTGGCTTAGGGTATTCAGTGCTGCCCCAAGAATACCCCTTCAAACAAAGTCCTCAATTAGGCCAATCAGCCTGATTGTCCAACTCTGTTGCAATGTCAGAGCAAAGCAAAAACAGTATTCACAAAATGACAAAGGATCAGGCCCTTTTTGTTTGTTCTAAGAGACCAGGCTGCTGTTCATGTTCTTGACAATTCTAAGACCAAGAGTTCTTGGAACAGCTTTTAAAACAGGGGCTGCACAAGCCTCAGTGCCTGATCTGGGATCCTGGCTTAACAGCGTTCTGTTGCTGCAGTAGCAAAGCCGTCAGCAAGCAGGCAGACAGACAGTTATCCACATTATTCCATGCTCTGTGGTGGGCCTGTCCATGAGGGATTAGACCAAATCTGCTAACCTCATTTCTGTTATATAACCTAAGACAGATCTGAACTGTTTTCTCCAGAGGATTGTATGGTAAACCAGAATATCACCTCCCCTAACCCTCTTCAGCTGCAGTTCAAATTAGGTTCTGCTGCTATCATAACTCATCCTGTACCATAATGAAAATGGAATTGATTGAGATGGCATGTAGACATTGTGTCTAGACATACCCAGGTTACTTGTGTATACAAATTCTAGCTGTTATCAATGCAGCTTTTTTTGGAGCATAGGATTTAGTGCAGACCACGGAGGCCAAAGGGAGGGAGTGCATGCTTAGATCCCAAATCCACACTGAGCTATTGGGTGCTACAGCCACTAGTAACCAAGTTAAGAGCTCACTCAAGTAAGCCCAACATGGACTGTCAGTGTACAGTACACACAAAAAACTTCCTGGGATCAGTGCCAATTTCATAATGGGTTGATATCAGCATTGCTTTTCTGGTAGTGGTTTGCTACACTCACACTTGTGGCACCACACCAGCTGATGCTCCCCAGGTACACGCATTCAGAAATCTTCTGAGCCCTCATGGAACTATTCATCCATCAGCACAAATCTCTGATCTGGTCTTCCGTCATAACCCACAGGCTTAACTTAAGCAAATGCTTACTCTGATCAATAGTTATGTTGAAGTTTAGCAAGTCTTTTTCTGATATAGCAACAGCAAAGGATGCCAGGAATAATACTACTGGATGCAGTAAAATTACACTTTTGTGAAAGTGAGATTAACTTTCAGTGAGGCTGCAGTCAGGCTGTACACATTACACCGCACACATGAGAAACCAATACCGTGTCCATTTTTGTCTTTTTGTTACTAGTATGGGAAAGAAAACAGGGTTTATTTGGATTCATAAATTAGAGATGAAATTGCTATGCAAAGACATTAAGGAAATTTGCAGTTATGCGACTGAGTCCTGGAGGAAAAAGTAAACAATTTTACTGAGAAAAACAAATTGAAAACAATTGCAAGACATGAAGAGGGAAGTAACTGCAGGTTTGGGCTTTTTCTTTTTTCTCTTCCCTTTTCCTTTTGAGACCTGAAAACATTTGCATACTGTCTTAAATTTCATGCTTTGGTCCTCCTTAACCTATACTGTCTAAGTCACAGTGTCATTTGTGACTCAAATGAGGGACTGGATTCCTCCAAAGGACCTTCCGTGTGACAGGCAAGACAAGGAGCATCAATGGGACATTTTTTAGTCACTAAGGATACACACGTTGTCTTTTATGGGAATTTACACATTGACACATCCTTTTTACAGCCATTTTTTCTGAACCAGGCCGCTACTTACACCAGTCTTTAGCAAACTGTTCTCTGTACTCCAAAACTCACCTAGGAGCTCTATGTGTTGTCACAGTAAGGCAACGCAGACGCTCAACAAGCCTTCAGTCTTGCAAGCCTGCTCAACAAGCCCCAGATAACTTTGACTGCCGAGTAACTTTGTACCCATGCCTCAGTTATGCATGGGGTATACGCTGAGAAGGATCAGAGCTACAGTTCATAGCATTGTCCTCAGCTCTCACGTGCACCATGCTGGATTAAATGGGGATTTGACTAGTCTGACAAAGAGAATAAAGCCATTAAAAATTACGTAGGAAGAGAACACTGAAAACCAGGATGTATGCCTTCAAGGGTCAAAATTACAGTTTAAAAACAAGAAACAAGGGAAGGCAAGGATAGGAAGAGAAGGCATGCCATGTGTAACATACTGAGAAGGAAGTTAATGTATGTCAGCTGAGGAAATGGAGCATTATAAACATGCAATTTATATAGTGCCAAGAGGATGCTTTTATGAGGGCATTAGCATTAGGTACCCCTGAGCATGCAAGCTTGCCTTCTTAAGAAGATAAAGACTCTGCCCTGTTAGAGCCAAATCCAAGTCCAAATTTAAGAACCAAGCATGTCTCCAGTTTGAGAAATCTCAAATCAAAATTTGCTCTGGGATGAAGTCACCTGACCCATCCAAGCCTTGCCCTTGAAGCAAGTAATTTCTAGGCATCCCAACTGAGACTGGTAAATAAGGACTGTAATCACTTCTATTGTTAATAAATGCTTTTCAGACTACACTATTACAGTTTCAGGAGGAAAAGTGAAAAAGAAAACAAAATCTTAATCCACGTTGAAACTCAGGGGAATGTATTCAAACAGAATATAATTAGCAAAGACGGAAGATGGCCAGCATGAAATGCGCAACATCATAACAAAAAAATCATTTTGAATGATCACAAACATCAGGACCTCATTTTTAATCTGCTCCATATAACGCAAACAGATAACCTTATGTAACCCCAGACATGCCTGTAGCTACCTTGAGAGCACTTCACTTTGTGTGTTAACTGAGGTGTCCATGGTATGGATTTTCCATAGATGGCAGAGGAAATACTACTCTGTCTTTCTATCATCTGCCTACCTACTGCCAGATTTTATCAGGAAGCAGGTCTTCTTTTAGCCTCACTAAATTTTAATGGAGAAAGTTAATGAGATTTAAAGAACAACAAATTAAACTATGTATAGAACATGAATGTCACAGTCAAAGTTGGACTTCTGTTTTTCCCCTTGTTTTCAGTTTTTATGTGTTGCAGTCAGGAGACAGATATTACAACACTAGCACCAAGAGGAGAACTTGGGTTCAGCTCTGGTCTGAGCATCTGTGAGAGATTTAAGTCTAAACTATCTAGGCTGACAACGTGAAAGGAAAGCAAACAACAGTAAAATAAGATGTTACTCTCAAGATAGTGAGAACTGCTTCCTATCAGACAGAGCTTGCCAGGACACAGTAATGCTTTGTAACACAGCTAGTCATGCTAAATAAAATGTAGCCTTAAATGCACTTAGGGCAGGATTCTCAATGGGTCCTCCAACTTAGCATGCAGCATAATCTATTTTTTCCCTAACCAGCCATATTTACCATTTAACAAGGGATGGTTAATACAGTTTCAGAAAAAGAAAAAAAATTCATAAAATATGAATAAATATCCATAAGTTGTTTACATACATAAATGTTCTGGAGCACGGAATTTTATTCACTAACTGCCATATTGGTCATAAAACATGCCTTAGAGCCCAAAGTATTACTTTATTACATTTAGCAGCAACAATTAACCTCTCAGTTTTTCACTGCCCTAATAAACGGTATGGTTTTCTACTGTCTAAGAAGAGGTGAAAAACCAAACCAAACCCCACTCTCTTCCATGTGGCTGTACTCTCCAGAGGCACATGTGCAAGTGACACAGAAGACCATGAAGGCTTGATCTGTTGTCCATGAAGTGTAGGAAAAAAACTGATAGAAACAGCAGATTTTTTTTTTTTCTATTCCTGGGGACTGCATAGGGCAGAAGGAGCAGTGAAGAATTTCATAATAAGGCTCTCTTACTAAAGTACCACAGGCAACAAATTCCTTACAGCTGAACAGGAGAATAAGTGCAAAACTGAACTCAACAGGAAGAGGTGTGGTCCCTAATGCATCATTTGCTGTATTTTATTGTATGTGAGCCAAGAAAAGTAGAAGGCCACTGAAATTCCTAGAGAACAGAAGAGCTCAGAGAACTATGGAATTAGCAGGGTTTCTAATGCTTGGGATATTTATGTTAAATACTTTCTATAATAAAGGAAGCATGTGTTTTGCAAGAAAAAGCATTCATGAGCTGAAATTCCCCTCATATAATTCAAAGATTAATTAAGATAAATAATATAATTAAGTAATTTGGAAACTTTTTTTCCCCAGCAGTAGACATTCAGCTTGACATAGCAGCCAAGGGGCATTCATGAGGACTCCAGTCGTGCTGACACTTGTACCTGGAGGAAGAGTGCAGATGTGAAAGAAATTTGGAAATTCTATTCAGGTGAACAACAGATGTGATAGAGGATATAGCTACTGATGCAGCAGTTACCTCACAATTTGGGTAACTAACCCGTAGGTAATCAAGACTTGTCAGAGTTGCACTAACTGCAGAAGCTATGGCATTCTGCAAACATTGCTGGAAGTATGTCTTGTATTTTCATCTCAGTAGAACTCTAATTTGGACAGCTTATTGACCTACTTTCTGTATGTCACTGCTTTCAGCATATTAACCCCCCTCCTCAAACACTCAGGGCTATTTCAAATAAGTGCAAGAAAGACTGTAGTGCAGATGTTGCTTGTGCATACAATCAATGCATCCCTCCCCCACTAAAGTTTAATAAGGACTGTTAGTACATCACTGTAGCTGGTAATTGTGTAGGTACAGATGGTAATTGCATGTATTTGCACTAATTATGTAAATGCACAATAAGTAAAGCTCCAGGGTTTTCATGGTAAATTTTTAAGACACTCATGGATTTGTCATGGCAAAAGTGTCAGTCATGTAACCTAGTGGGAAAAGGGAAGAGGAAGCTCAGGAGAACATACTTCTTAGATAAAATATAGGTATTTATAATATAAATAAGTGGATAGAGGACCCTATATCATCAAATGTAGCTGTCATGCCCAGGCACACCTTTTTCCAGAGTCTTTTATCGGACTTGAAAAATAAAAAAAATTGAAAAAAAGCAGAAAAAAACCCCAAACACAGGGAGGTTAACACTAAAGATCAAGTACTCCTCCACTTTATCCACCTAACATCCCAGCTTTTTCATTTAACCAGTGAAAGGTAGGAGAAGTGAATTTGTTCTCTTTTTGGTATTGTTAGGATCACCTCCTAATATTACCAGTTTGCTCTCTCTCCCACAGACCTTATCACACTCCACTGAATATGTCAGTGGAAATATCCTGGCACTGTTTGGTTTTGGATCAATCTCCCAGCACAGTGTGCTGTCTTAGCACCAGGCTCATACACTGGACATTCAAATTGCTTTTGGTTTGGGGTTTTCCCCCTTTTATGCCCTCCCTTAAGGCTTCAGGCCTTTTCCTTACGCTCAAATCTTCAGATACGCACTTGCACTCCCACCCTCCTGCAGCAGGCAGGAGCTGCCCGTGTGTTCCCACCACCCCATGCTGTAGCCCTGGCTGAGCCTTTACTGCCATGCCCCACAGACCTTTAGGCTCTGGGAGAGCTAACTACACATTAATGACTTCAGGCATGCGAAGGAAATGCAGCTGTGGAAACACGCAGGGTACATCTCCTACAAACCCAGCAAACAGGGACATGCACGTTCCAGCCATTCAGCTGTTTTTATTCACCCCGACAGCAAACCTGAGCAGCTCCCTAGAACAATCCCATTATCCTTATGCCAGGACACCACGAGGGGCTGTTCAAGAAGCACAGCAAGGTAACATAAGGTACTATGAAGTTAGAGCACTACTAAGCATTTCACACTGAAAATCTTCCATTTTCAAATCACAATGGTTGAGATCTTAATCAAGTCAAGTGCTGGGTTTTTTAGCCATTGAAAATTGTCAACATTCATAAGACTTAGACCACTTATAAAACATCAACCTGATTGCACTTAATGCCGAAATAATCTGTACACCATCTCCCCCCATGTGATTGTGGGTTTGTTTGTTGGTCCCCACAGCACAGCAGCAGTCCCACAGCTGCCCACCTTCACTCATGGACACCTCAACAGAGAACCAACACAAGAGTTTTAAGCAACTAAAACTTGAGAGCTTAAGCCAAGACAGAAGAGAACTTCCTCAGGATTTGCAACAAACTTTGAGAAGATTTCTAGGACTGAAACCCACACATTGCTACGTATTTAAATCTAACCCCATAGAGATAGGTAAAAAAGCTCTCTGTTCATATCTCCTCCCAGTACTGTGCCCAGCACAATACAAGTTATGCTCCTTACCTGGAGGACTGAGGACAGGCTCCTGGAGTAACAGAAGATCCCAAGCCATAGCCTACAGTCTTGAGACACTCATAAAGCTGCACTCCAAACCTTTGTCAAAGGCTCCCTGGGGTGTACCCAGCTGTTAATTTCAGGAGGACTTTTAGTACAGCTGTTTCAAATTGGCTCCTCAGCCACAGCTGGGGCAATAATGAGCTCTCTCTTTAATACTTCCTGGGCTGGAGGACTCGTCAGGAGTTGGTTTCTTTAAAAGCTTATTTTTGAATATCCAATCTGCCAATTGTTTACTGCTTAAAAAAAACAAAAACAAAACAACCACAAAAAGCAATCTAATTCAAACAACCTCTTCTCCCTGCAACTGTCCCAGTCCCTGTTTCTGAGAAGTGGACTAATAAATGTTTCTGCACTTAACATAAGAGTAAAAAAAAATACCAGAACTACATTTGAATCAAAACAGCATATTTTTTCCTGATATTCTTTCACTTTTAAAGCTAAATTAAAGAAAAAATATAGCGATGTGATAAGAATTGGTCAAATCTAATAAACATTATTTTAAACACAGCTTTTAATGGGTGGGGTTCAGCCCAACAAGGAAAGCTGTTGGGGACAGAGTAATTTCAGCTTTGTTTCTAACAATAGACACATCTTCAAGGGTTTTTTTTGCTATGTTAATAAAAACTCCTATTCTTGTGCTTGATGGGGATTAAAGATGGTGAGGTGTCATTTTAAAATTTTTAATTTGCAGTAATGTTTTATAATTAAGTGAGAATCTTTCAGCAGCAGAGATTTCACACAAATGCAGTCTTTCTGAAAAAAAGACAAGCATTGCTAAAACAGTGATCTGCTGTATTAATTTGCTTTAATTTTTCAGTAAATTCATCTGTTCCTCAGATAATGGATGATGGATGTCTAAACCATGGAATATGGGGTTTGAGGGCATGAATGGAAAGCAGACAAGGTGGGTTACAGCTGGAGCACATTTTCTGTGTGTCTATAGGGAATTTATTTCAGCTTGTCTTTGTTGTACAGCAGCACTACCAGGTTAGGTTAGAGCTTTAACTTGTGCTAACTCAGGACCAAAGGTCTTTCGGATGTTTATGTCTAGTGGCAACTTGTATGATAAACACTTGCTTCCAGCAAAAGGACTACCCAAGCCGAGTAAGCCTGCAATCCAGTAAGGTCCTCTGGACCCGATGCTGCCCAAATATATTTGCATAGACAGGAAAAACCTCATGCCTCTGTGTGGGGAAGATTTACATTTCACAAGGAGAAAAATTAATTTGCCTGGGCTCAAAGGATTTTTTTAAGACCTAGTGAATTGAAGGCATTTATGACATCTGCTGGTATTATCCTTATATGTCCTTTTGATATCTCATACTCCAGCCGTGAGCTGCAGCACTAGTGGTGCCAGACCTAGTGGTGCAAACACAGAGCTCTTCTCTTCATATTGCCTAAATGTCACTGTTGCTTTTCCAATATATTTCAAAGATCTTTTTACCAGCAAGGTCAGTACTGGCATCTCCATTTCACAGGTGGCAAAACTATCATCAAAATGTAAAATGACTCAAAAAATGAAATGACAACAGTCATTTAGAAGACCAACAGAAGGAGGCAATGTAGATGTTTTAGCACAAGTCCTACTCACTCTTTATTGCTCCTATGCAAGCACCTTTTTTTGGTGAAGCCCCTCTCTGGTCAGTGCCTAATTTATGAAAACAGTTTTGGTTAATCAGATTAGCAAAAGCAGATTGATACTACAACTGATATTCACATTCCTTGGCAAGAAGACTTACACTCAACTTGTCTGAAAATCACGTCCACAGTCTCTCAATTAGATAGCTTGGACACAAAAATATCTGCAGTTAGCAAACAGTTTATTTAGAAATTAAACATCTATGCAATTCTTTTGGCCTGCCTGAAGAACATGAATAAACTTTGTTAAATACAAGTAGATCTAGTACATATAAATATATGCATATCTATGAGCATCACAGGTGGTAGTTGTGAAATGAACTGGTTGCTCTGAGATCCTCACACGAGAAATGCTGACACAGCAGGTTATTAACAGGGACTATTGGAATACACAAACCACGTCTGTTTCAAACCTGTCCACAGTGAAGTTGCCCTTTACAGGATATTTGCAACCCAAGCACCAGCAACAGAAGATAGTCTCATGAATCAGGATTTACTCAAAAATCAGTAGCAGATGCTTGACCAGAACCTCCACCTGAACCTGTTTCTGAAAGGAAAACTGTATTGTCAAGTGCCTTGTTCCAACAAGTCGGCAACAGTGTCGGCATGTTTTAAATCGCTGTGTTGAGTCATCGTCATTTAAATGGAACTTGAACCACCTGAGCCTGTCATCCTTACTAACCTCCTACAAACAGCTGCAGAGCTTTCCCTTTGCAGGGTAGGCACAGCCCCATAAATTTGTCCCTGGTGTGAGCCAAAGCTGGGCAGTTATTTCCTAGCTGCTGTATCACAATATATGGCTACAAAGGGAAGTGTACTAGCAGTAGTTTGTTTGCTGTGCTGGTTCTTTTACAGGAGAATAATAACACTATTGTTCCAAACAAAATTACACTTGTTCTACTTTCCCTTCCCCTTGAAAATTTGTGAACAGAAAAGTAATCATTTAAGTAATTATTTCTTTAGCTGTGGGGTTTTTATTTTATTTAATCTCTATACATCCACATTTTTCCAGTATACACACTGAAACAGCAGCCATTTGATTTCCTGCTAGTATTAGTGATTCTACATTTTCTGCTACTCTTTTGTTTTAAACAGTGGCTCATGCAGCAAGTTTGACTGGAGTTAATGTCTTCCTGACTTTCGATGAAATTCTTTTTGTGAATGCTACTTTTCTATATTTCTTTTCTGGATTTTTTTTTTCCTGGCATGCAGCAGTTACACACTATTAAAATAGTTCCCAAGATGCAGAAGTGGCTTTAAGACCACTTCTTATTACATCTTTAAAAACCTTATATTCCCAAAACTTGGAAGCATCTGTAGCATATGTTGTATAAGCTACTATGGGTTTTGTGTAAATACTGAGTTAAACTTGTGGATAGAAGCTAGGAACCGAAGTTATTTTGATTCACACTCCATGTAGTGGGAAGAGTGCAGGTTACCAGTGACACCTCCAACCTTATGTTCTACAATGGCTTAGGAGGACTTAAAGATCAGATCAGTGAAATACAAGGTACCCTCATCAAAGTCCTGAAATCACAAGGCACCTTTACTAAAGGAAATCTTAGTGAGAAGTGAGTATAAATTCTCATGCTGCCTGTACTGCTTCATCATTTACACAGGTGAGAGAAATCCCAGTTATGGACAATCCTTGCTAATGCAGCCCCCTTCAGTGTGGCTTCTTTGTGTGATATTTTAGAATCAGTCCTTGGAGACTAAAGGGAGACTTTGTCTGCCCCTACAGAGCGGGGAAGAGACAAGCAGAGCAACCATCCATCTCTGCCACAAATAACAGAAATGGAAAAAAGTAAAAAACTGATAAAACAATCCCTTAGCCTGATATGAAACATCCATCCTCTCTCATTTTAAATTTAACTGGAGCAAAGGGGAGGGAGAAATGACTGATCTTTTAAAATACAGGAACAATCTTTTTGCTGTTTTATAGGAATATGGAAGACACATCTTGCCAGAGCTGAATTCATGTAATTCATGTAATATTTAGACACCTGTAGTGAGATTATTTTTCATATTTTAATTTGAAAACCCTATGCTTCTCAGGCTTTTTTGCTGTTGAGACTACTGAAGAAGGTAGCTGTTTCTCTGGGGAAAATGTGTGTGAAATAACCTGGCAGTCTGTCCCAACAATACTTAAACTCCAAGTATTATAAAACATATGTAACAAGAAGGCTGTCACTTTCTTTTCAAGGAAGCTGAACAATGAATCCCACAGGGCATTGATGGGAGCAGAGTCAAACCTCCCTCCATTTCAGTGGTTTTATTCCACTTTTGTGACATGAAGTTAAGACCCAAGTTACACAAAATGCTCAACAGGGAAACTCATGCAGCCCAGTGCCTTCTCTGAGGGACCATTTGCATTCAGTTTGTTGCAAGATTTTAATCAGGGGCTCTTTTCTCCCTTTCTGTTTCTCTCCTTTAATCTTATATTTCAGTTGTTATGTTTTTCTTGGTAAATTTTAAATCGGTGTCTGCTTCTTCAATTTCCTGATATCCAAAGATCAGCGATGAAGAGTTTGACTTCAGAGCAAGACGCAGGCTCATAGGAAAAGTGACAATATTTTACGAGATATGTAAGGACTCATTTCTGCAAGACTGAGTCAGGTTCTACATGATTTAAGAGTACAGCAAAGCCATGGGACATTCACAGTGAAAATGTGGCATCCAACTTCAGCTGTCCTCCTGCAGTAGTCAGAGCATTTGTGAGTATCAGTCAAGCAGGGTAAGAGCTGCCTCATTTAAATGGTCTTTAACCATTCACAAGTGAAGGTCCAAAGGCTTGGAAGGACATACTTCTGCTCTCCTGGAACAATCCTGCAAGCTGAAGTTGCTCCTCTGAAATCAGTGGAGCTGCTTTGGGTCTGGCTGCCAAGTGGTATATGTCTAATCTAGCTCTGAATGTATTAGTTTGATGGTAAGATTTCTACTTCAGAATTTGTTTTCATTCAAAGTGTGAATAAAAAACAGTTGGCACATTGAAGATTTCTCATGCATATTTAAAAAACCATGCTTGTCATCAAAATATTCAACAGTAATATCAATATTGCAATACTTAGTATACCATAACATTGGAATCAAAAGTAATTGAAATGAGTATGCACAAAATGTTTTCTTCTTATCAAAATAAATTAGAGTATTGAAATAATGCATTTCTGCTCTCTGCCTTTGAAAATGTCATTGAAATCAACATATTCTCACAAAGATTTGGATTTCGCTTTCCAACTGAGAAGTGTATGTTGAATGCTCTCCATCAGGTGAGATGGCTGAAAGAGGCAGAAGGAGAGGATAAATTGGGCCCTCTAGATTTACAAAGGATTAAGAGAGAGCAGGCAAGTGCTACGTGGTGTGCACTAGTGGGTGTTAATTCACGTGTACCTGCTTAGACAGATCCATGGGCAGCTCTGAACTTTGTGATGTGTCCAATTTCTTTCTGTATGAGTAAAGAAGAATATGAATACTTGAAAAGCCGAAGCCTGCGCTGGAGTAGAAAAGCCAGCCCTACTACAAAGAAATTCTTGTGCCTCTAATTACCCTTCTTCACCTATAGGTGGAATTTCCACTCCAACAGCTTTAGCAAGGAGCCTGTCAGCCTGGGAGGAGATTTCTGTTTGTCTTTGTACAGCAAATACTGGATCTGTTGTGCAGCGCCAGTTTCTGATTCTAATGATTTCCTGAATTCATTCTCTTTTATACCTCAGGGAAGGAAAAAGTGATCCTCTTGAAAATTCAGATAATTGCTTTTATTTGATTTTTATTAAACCTCATTCAAGAATAATACGATGACTTTTTTTTTTTATTACATTGTTCATCACTGTGGCATTTTTAAATTTGCTTTTCTAAAAGAAAGAATTTACCAAGTCAAAGATTTAAATATTCTAGGATTTTTGCTGAAAGAAAACTGGAAACTCTTTTTGAGGTTTGTTTAGATGTCAAAGACTTTCATAATATTGATATCCATCTACTATTATCTCTACTTCCTCTCTTTAACAGCCCAGGCTCCTTCCCCGGCCCCAGCAAGCAGCCTATGCTGTGGTTTATTGCATGTGCATCTGGAGCTGGAGCTGGCTGGGCTGGCATGGCCCTGGCAGTGCCAGGCTGCTGCTGAGGGGAGGCAGTGCAAGAGACTCTTTCTCCCCTGCTGTGGCTATCACATCGCCTGGGTGACACTGATAGCAGCTCTGGGGAAACTTCAGGCTCCAGCTCCATCGGGAGATAAGCACAGGATCAGGCACAGAGCTGCTGTGGGGGTTATCGCACCACAAAGCAGGGGAAAGCCTCTCTCTGGTTTTGGCTCAGTCACAGGCTCTGGGGTGACTGCTCACTCTTCCTGCTGGAGAGCAGGAATGTGTGGCAAAGCCCTATTCCTTCCTTCCTTCCTTCCTTCCTTCCTTCCTTCCTTCCTTCCTTCCTTCCTTCCTTCCTTC
>VZTN01005307.1:156603-233724 GCA_013400515.1 Erpornis zantholeuca | reverse complement strand
TCCCTCCTTCCCTCCCTCCTTCCCTCCTTCCCTCCTTCCCTCCCTATAAATCTCTTCTGTAGCTGATGTTACAGGTATTATTGTACACACGGGGTGACTGATTTCTCCCCTGGGTTTTGTCTCAAACTGGGACACTGACAAAGAGAAGCAAAATGTTCTGCACTTAGGAGAAGTAAAAGCAGGCAAAATTCAGGACTGACAACTTCATGTTGCTTACATACAGTAAAGAATATGGGTTTGGGAAATTTAATATATTTAGCTCTTTGTCGCCAGTGTGGCATCATGCACCATCCTTTAATAAGTCACACACAGAGCTATTTGATGCGTGGTTTTATGAGAGCTATTATTTTAAGAGTTGGTCATTTAAAGATAAGTGTTTAGGAACATGAGATTTTCATATACTTTCAAAGCAAGTTTTCCCCTTCTTTCATTTTATCACAGGAAATAACATCTCAAAACACTGTAAAGACTTTGTAAAAGGCTCTTTTTACTTTCAAAAAGTTTTTAACAAGAATCCAGTCATCTTAGTTAATCCCTTTAAACCATGTCAATGTTTACTTTTAAGTGGAGTTTCAAATACTCGATGAGCTCCTCTCAGCTTAATCAGGCCAATTCCCATTGACTGGGAATTACTGAATACTGCTGGGGTTTACCTTGAGTCCTCATAGTTACAACTGGCAATGGCAGTAAGGATGATGGGATGTCTGTTGTTAGCATATGCATCTGTCCATGAATAAGTGGGTCCCCCAGGACTGCTTTTAGTCAGCTGCTGGGCTCTTGTCACATCTGTGATGTTCTGTACCCCCCACGAGGTTTCCAGAAGGGCCCATGGTCATTAAAATAATCAGTGTGGGACTTACAAAACAGCATGTTCACCCTTTTCTGTTCATCCATGACTTTTGGAAGAAATGTGTCAATTTGGCAATAGCTTGACCCCTGCTCAGAAGGGTGACAGGCAGCACCAGTCACAACCCCACTACCCTGTAGAGTGTTATATGCCCTGAATGAGCAGCTGATCCTCATCCACAGGGCAGTTTTGTTACTGAAAGCCTGTAAATACATACAGGACTTCAACAGCTCTTAGAGGATAATGGGCAGCTACAGTTGCTTGAGCATAGGTGTCTTTGAGAGAGATAAAGACTCTTATTAAGCACTGCAGCCACTTCCCATTGTTATCTGTAACCTATAATTTGTGAGAGAAGTGTATTTTTAATGCTACAGGCACACACACTTTTGTTTTCTAATTTTGATGGAGTAATGGCAACAGACCTTGCACTGCAGGATGAAAGACAGGCAGATGGAGCACCATTTCATTGTATAGTTACCCTATTTCACCTCCCCTTTCTTGAGGCAAGGGACAGGGTATTTCATACCACATGGGACAGCTTGCCCTTGCTCTTCTCTCGTAACAGATGTATTTGGATTGGAGGAGAGGTTGCTTGGTTCAAGATGTGGCTGACATTACATTCTTTAAATTATCTAGTCAATGTGTCCTACTCACATCCTCAGAATTAATAAGAAATTTTTGTTCCATTTAAAGCTGGATTTTCCTTTGCTTTTTCTGTAACATGGAACACAGTTGCTGTCGGTAATGGTTGGGAAGTTTAATTCGGTAAGTCCTCTGTTACTGCAGTGACACAGAGTATTCACAGTGCTCTGATGCCTTTCTTGTCTGTGATAAATCCCTGGCCATTTTTTTTAACTGTAGCTGTTATTTATCCTGGGGAGCATGAGGAAGTGCTCCATGGTGGGGGATGTGGAGTCATCATGCTGAGGAGCCTTCTGTCCTCAGATATCTCCAACACCATTGCAGGAATCACTTCGGATTACTTGGGTGTCCCCTTCCAGTTCCACATCCCCAGGTAAGGGAGATATTTCATATCTGGTTATATGGTAACAGAGAAAGGCCTCACCTCACCCTCCTGGTCTTCAGGAGGGGGCACCACAGGGATATATAGAAGGCAATTGAAATAATTAAAATCTTGCCTGGCTCCTCAGGATAAACCTGGCATAGGACACCATGTTCCTTGTCGTTTTCCTGACTGTGTCTTAACTTGGTCACACACTGTTTGCAGGTAATGTCAGTGAAGCAAATGAAAACTGTAAAGCTATGGCAAAGATCAGAAGGCAGAAAAAGGTGAGTAAATATAAACAGTGAAGTGGAAGATTGTGACTGGAGAGCAGCGAGTGCTAAATGGTGTGTTTCGCAAGAATTTGAGCATGAGCTTCTCTAGGAACCACACATGTCTGCAACACAGCTCTTAAGTCTCCAGCTAGTCATCTTTTCTTTCCAGATTAATACTCATTTTAGGACACCTTAGCTTCTGGCTACTGCTGGCTCGAAGGTATTTATTTTCTGAGAGACTGACTATCACATCATGTAATAAATTTCTGGGATATATGGTGCATGCAGAGAACTACTGGGTACATTTCAACTAAAAATACAGTCTGGATCAATCTCTCTGCATAGACATATTTCTTTTTGCAGGAAACAATGTAGGAAAAGAAGCTATAGATTTTGCTGGATTTTTTCCCCACAAAGAGAAAAAAAGTGATAACACTCTCTCTTTGCTTTTAATTTCCTTTCTGGTAGAAGTTTGCTGAAATTAAACATTTTCAGAAATATTTTAAGCTTTAAATAACTTTAAAGTAGATCTGGATCTGATTCTGATTTAACTAAATCAGAAATGCAAAAGCTTTTCTCGTTGCTTTTTGCTGATGTTAAAGTGATTCAGTATTTTGGGTTGTTGAGTCACCCCACAGAATGACTCTGGAGCCCCCATCCACTGTCACAGCTGTGGCAGTTCATACCATATTGAGATTTCTTCCATGTTCTAACTGCTTTGCAGTATAAATGGGCAAAGGCACTGCTGCTTTGCTTGGTCTCTCTGGAATAACTCAAAAAAAACCCCAGCACATATCAGATGCACCCTTCATGTTTTGTCTCTCAGATTATTCGCCATCTGGAACAGTTTCCTTAGGACTCAAGAGTTTTTTCCTGAAGACCGCCCCTCCACCAGGCTACTGAAGCATGCTTGTCTCTTCCTCTCTCCTCCCCAAAAACTTCCTTTTGAACACTATGAGTCAGTTATAGGTTTCCTTATTATTGTCTGGTCTCATGGTTGGTCAGAGGACTATCCCGTGTTAAAGCCTGTTGTCCTTTAACAGTCCTTGAAGAGATGACAATCCATTCCAGTGTACAGTGGATCCCCAGCCATGCTGACATTCAGGAGAGCAGCTCTGCAGCAAATCTCTCCATCATTCCCATTTATCCTGTGCTGGTGTAATTTGCTGTTTCAGTTCGTATGAATCGAATTCCTTGTGAAGGAAACTAAACCAGAAATTTTACTTGAAGTACACACCAGTGGTACTTCAATCCCTTTAGGGAGGAAAGAGACCCATAGCCTACACTTAAACCACATGGATTTGGGATGTCCAGTCCAGTAAATCAAACTAAACACAGTCTGAAGTAAAATGCCAAATCACATGCACTCTAAATGTGACTGTGAGCCCTCACAGCCAGCTGCACTGTCCTACTGCTCTGCTCTTACTGCGCCTAATGGCTCACTAATGTAGGCAAAGTCAGAGGCGCATAAAAGGTACAGCAGTTTTATATCATCAGCTTCCTAAAATCAATGAGTTCATAAGTTTCTGAGATCATTTAAGCTCGTGACTTATGTCTTCAGGCAGCTAGCAATATACAAATCGTATAGTCTACAGTACCTGCAGAGCTGAATTTGTTAGATGGTGTTACAATAATTAATGGATTTGTATGTGATAAAAAGATGGGGTGAGCAAAGAGATCATCTATCAGTATTTCACCTATTGGGAGCTATGATTAAGTCCTTGAAGCTTTGAGATGTGGTCATGCTGCAGAGCAGCTTAGGATAACAAGTGAAGACTGTTATCAGGTCCAATTACTCTCTAAAGGAAATTAAGAGAGGCAGAATATAATTACTTGAACTGGAATGTAGCCAGGGTGTTGGGATGATCATTTGCTATATGACCATTAATGACTGTGGTAGAAAACTGTGGATTTAATGCCATGAGGTAAATATTCACTCTCACCAAGGAGTCTGCTCATTAAGAATAATATGGATGCAGTCATAAAAAATTGTTAATTGAATCCTGTGTATGGGTGAGCATTCATCTTCTCACCAAGTATCCAAGTATCTTCTCACCGAGAACCAAGTATCAGTATTAACATCACTCAAAATACACAGAAATGCTGTTTAACATCTGTTGGGGATAGGGAATCAAAAGGCCTTTCTATAATTTTTTTGGTTCTGATGATAAGGGATAAGATGAAATTCCCATAGTTAGTACAGACTTGCCTCTTGGAAACTACAGAAGCAAACATACAAGCAAAACTGCTATACAGAATGGATTTAAGGAATGGCTTATCAGAAATACTAGATATAAAAATAAGATTTTGAGATTTCATGGAAACCAGAGTGTTTAGCAAATGATGTAGGCCTTTTGTCCTTCTTCTGTCCTGAAAGTAATAACCAGATTTTGTATGTCAGTAGTCTTTCATGCATTTAGATTATCCTTCAACTGAGTTTCATAGTACTCCAAAACAGAAGGATAAACACTATATGATAATTGTTTTACCTTTTACTGCATTGCAGCAGATACATAACCACATTATCAGTAGAGGTGTGAAAAAAAAAAAATCAGTGCTTGACAGTGCTTCAGGAATTTGAGATGGTAAGAACCCAGTTTATACTTTTAACATTTGAGAATAAAAGCTTTAGTCCTATGACTATTTCTGTGCAATACGTAGGTCATCAGCTACCAGGTGTGATACACACATCTTATACACCCAACCTAGCAGTTCATATCAATACCCGTTAGGATGCCAGGTACTACAGCAGTTGCCAGACTTTGAAGACTTTTAAAATGCTTTGCTAGTGAGAGGTGGCTTGATTATTTACTGCCCACAGTGGCCAGGGCTTCACAGCTTACCTGAAGAATCTGGAATATATAACTGCTCTGTGTCTCTCTACACACAACACACAGGATCAGTTGGAAAGGTCCCTCTGCCGAAGCAGAGGAGCTGCATCTGCAGATGCTCCTACAAGAAAGAGCATGGAATAGGCATCTCTGAATCTTTATCAGCTATTGAGGAAGATCCTGAAATTATGTAATTCAGGTACAAAACTAAATCCTAATCTCTTCTAATATAGTTTATTGCAAGTTTCTTTAGTTTCTTTCCTTTAATAGACCTGAATTTACTCAAGAGGCTGCTGTACTTGCCAATGTTTTGAAAGAAAGTCTTGATTGACTGTGAAAAATGTTAAATACAGCTAGTGAAGAAAGAACTGGCCTCTTAAAAATGCATGAGACTTGGTCCAAAACTTGCTCAATTCCATGGGATAACCTCCTTCATATAGCAGGTGAGGATTTTTTGGAAACGGATGAACTTGCAGGAAGGTTCATCTAAACCCAGTGAAAATGGTAAAGGCGTTTGTGAATGAGGACAGGGGAGAAAGAGAGAGAGGAATAGCAATCTCTCCTCTTGTTGCTTTCCTGAAAGTCCCATAAGCCTTTTTGTGCTTCTGGAAGAGGTAAGAGACCTGTTTGATTTAAATCAAGAGAATCTTGTTAAAAATATTCAGGCCGCTGAGAGAGCTGCTTACATTAGCATGATTATTTAGTCTGGAAAAAGGACTTCATTGCAGTCATCTTTGGGAGGCCCAGAGTGCCAGCTGAAACTCCTGAAAAAGGAAATTCCAGCCAGCACAGAGAGTGCTCCTGTTCCCATTACCCAGAGTTGCCTGCACCTGGCCAAGGCTTCTGGAAGCTTCGAACCCCTCTCACCTACTGCTTTTCTACAGAGTCAGAAGACTCCTGTCACAAACACATATCCTTTCTGAAAGGACCAGACCTGCCTTCTGAGGCACCACTGACAACTTTAATAACTTATCTGGCAGTGGACAACCAGAAGAAACCGGATCTGGAACTGGCAAAGAGACCTCAAGGTCAGCCCTATTTCAGCACATTGCATTTCATAATGGAATGTGAACAATAAATCCCATCATGTCTTTAATAATTTAATAGTTAGCATGCTGGGAGAGGAGAAAGTCTGTGGTGTAGTGCAAGTTTTATGCCATTCTCTTACTTCTGAGCCTGTAAAGGCAGCTAACAGCACTTAGCCTAACACTGCTGCTATTGCTACACAGGAAAACAGTCATTAAACTTCATAACTCTGAGAAGAAAACCCTTAATTCATCAAACCATGTACATCAAAAGGGGATCTTTTATAACACCATTACATGAAGGATATGTTTTTTTCCTTTTTAATTGAAACTATGACAGGTCAGTCCCTCAGGCACCTTCTAACGGCGGTGGACATCCCACAGGTTGTGAAGGATTTTATTGACCACGAGGCCTTTCATACCACTGCCTGGAATGAAGAGGAACTTTATTCTAGCAGAAATATACAGGATGTAGTGAGCAAACATGGGAGTTGGAACACTCTGCTTTGTGCAGAAAAGAACCTCCTGGTTTTCCACTGCAATAAGTTAACTGCTCCATGGACCATCTCTGATGTCTTGTGGTGTCAGCTGCTGTGCATGGGCAGCTGATGTGCAGGCATGTTCCCTAGTATTTGTCAGAATAGGAGTTTATGGGAAGCAGATGAGGACGTAAGACTTGGGCAGGTGGGTTGGCTAGAGGGAGGAGTTTTAACTGTCATCGTAGTTCCCAAATTTCCTGCTCAGAGCAGCTGAGATGATTAAGCAGAAGGGAGGCATCTGACTTATACAAAGTACAAGCTTGTAGAAAATTTCTTCTTCCACATACTTCTCCTCTGAGCTTCCAAAGGTGTTATGTTTCCCTTCTTCTCTACTGCAGTGAAGTATCCATAATGAGGCCTTGGAGCAAAGCCACAGTCCAGTCTTTATCTCTAGCCTCCTGGTATAGATCCATAAATAAAGTAAACCCCCTTTTATGGCAGAATGATCTTCAAGAATGCCTCAGCATGAATAAACTTTTATAGCAAAACTATAACCCCTTCCCTGCAACTCAAATGAAGCTCATCTGATTTATATCTTTTGTTATTATCATTATGGACCACACTGAGAGTGACCAGGTTCCCCTGTTTCCTGGCAGATAAGACACCCAGTGTACAAGATAGCAAGGGGCAGTTCAGTGGCAGTGGCAGTGCACTGGGCAGAGCCCCCCCCGGCACAGGCAAACTCTTAGCTGCCTGGGCAAGGCACAGTCACAGCTGCTGGGGGTTTCTCTGCTGCCTGCCGAAGTCTTTGGCAAAAGGAAAAACCAAATAGGAAGCAACATTTAAGTTTGGTTTTAAAATTAAGATGCAAATCTGCTACACAAATATCCTACAGCACGCAAGTCCAAAGGGAGCATGTTTCATTTTGGAGCAGCTTAAATTTCTTAAACTAACTTCACTGACATTTGTCTTGTGCCGGTTAATTTACTTATGTCTGCTTTACACGCTCACACTGAGCATAGATAAAGTTCTCCACACAAAGGTTTACGCTCGCATGACAAATCCTAGGCTGTAAGAGAAATGTTTTCGTACCACACTGGCCCTGTGCATCAGAACAGCCACCACTGGGCACGGTTATTTGCTCTTGGCGGAACATTTGCTGTGTCACAGGCAGGCTGTGAGGAAAACGGGAATAAGCCTTTTGCCAGGGAAGATGCAGAGCGGACTTGAACAGCTGAAGGGAGGAATAGAGTCAGTTAACACCTTGTGGGTAACTTTTAGCTGACCCTGGCTATCTTTCTTTTACCATAATATATTACTTTGTAATATTTAATTAATATGGGTATTAAAAATATAGAGGGATTTCAATGTCCTGTGAAACTCTTAGTGATTTTAGGAATAGAAGAATAAAGTGCCTGTAGAAAGTTAGTCCACAAATTTGTGGGGATTTTTTTCCCTCCAAATTATCCTGCTCTAATCAGTTCTAATTCTCTCTTTTGCTATAAAGGAGAAAAAAGGAGTTTTGTAGAGTATTTTGAGAAAGGTATGAGTTCTCAGTCTTCACTTCCCAATCCTCCCACACCCCAAAAAATGCCTTTACTTGGAGAGTTACATAGTTCACTTGTTAAAAAACAAAGTTAGAGAGTCCCCATTTCTGATACACCCTTTCATCCAGTGTATCACAGTTCCTATCACTCCTTATGGTTGCTTCTGCCTTTCACAACGGATAGTGAGATAAAAATAAACATGTGCTTCTGGTTCTGCTTTCTAAACCATTAGAAGAACACATAAGCAGAACAATAACGTCAATAGCTCAGCGTTTTTTTCCTTTGCACTGCCATGATCCAGAGTCTTTAGGGGAGCAGCAGTGACCAGCTCCCCATGCCAGTGACTGAGCGGGGTCTGTAGAGACAAGGGTCAGTCTCCCACCTTTGAGGATGGAGGAACGGAAATGTAGAAAAAAGCTCCTGCTCGTTTAAGGGCAGGATGGAAGGCAATTTTTTCTGTTCTAAAGTGAACTGCAATTTCAAGCTCTCTCTGAATACCTTTCAAGTACATCTGCTGTAAAGCCTTTGGAGCCACTGTTATTTACAAAGTAGGAAAGTGCAAGCAATGCAGATTATGAGAGCTCTTTTCCAAGAAGAAAGCAAGAAGTATGCACTCTTCCAGCATCCTACCAGGGCTAAAATTATGGTGGTTGCACTTGTAGGCAGGCAAATAGTCATTTAGCATGGTACTCAGCCTGTACAGTCATGGTGCTTGCAATGATTAATGGATAGGTTAATTTTCTCTATTTCATTTTAAATAAATAGCCCTTCTGGTTAATCCTCTGCATATTTTGTTGCGTGTATGCTATGTGCAAAGCCATCCTGGTATATACTGTCCCCAGGCACTACACCACTCTCGTTTTCCAAATTTACTCCAATCTTGACCAAACGGAGCAAAGGAAATGTGTGTAATTTTTTCCTTCCCTAGTTACTGTCCCAGATGTTTTCATTGCCATTATTTTGCCTTTCAGCTGTTGAGTGAAATCATGTTGCTGGCACTGTTCAGATTGATTTCTTCTTCTCCAAGCCTTCTACCTGCACGTTAAGCTTCCTGAAAATATTTGCTATCAGAATATTTAATTTTTAGTGTTTAAATATATTTGGGCCAAATTCAGAACAGAAACAAGTAAGTGTGGATCTGACTTAATAACTCCTATTTAACCTCAAATAATACATGAATGAGCTGCATATATATGAGCTATGAAACCAGAGAATTATTCTGCTGTGCTCTCTAAGTCCTCTATACCCGTGATTTATTTTAAATTGCTTTGGGTAGGGTCACTTCTTTTAGCATGTCACTATACATGACCATTTGTACATGCAGAAGTTGATCGTATTGTAAACAGCTGTGGTGCTGGGAGGAACCTGTAAAATTCATTTAAGGTGCATCTTAACATGTCTTCTCACCAAGGGTAGTACCTATGTGAGATAGGAGGCTGCATAAGAAAAGTCTCTGAAATAAAAGCAGAAAAACTGGTAAAAACTTCATTTTCATTGGGACCTGGTACTTCCCCAATGCAAGAAAGAAATCTGGTCCTCCCTTTCCCTGTTGCCCAGGACACTCTGCTGTGCAAAATCCCGTGTTTCACCTGTAACATTTTTACGATGGTTTGTTCAACTCCGTTCTGTCATCACAGAAGGATTAGCGGATTGCTAACTTCTAACATGTCCCTTCCTCCTTCCTTGCTTTAAATGACAAATCAACTCACTGGGAGCCAGACAGCAAAACCATTTATTTCTTTAAATGCTACCAGGCATCAAGGTCTGTCTCCCGCTACCTTTGTAATTTTGGCCTAACTCTGCACTTGTCACTCATAAGATCTACGGTTGTGGAAACTGTCAGCAGTACAGCGGTATAAAATTCAAACAGTCTCTGTGTGGTGGTGTCTGATAAGATAAGAAAAGTTATTTTGTGATTTCAAGATAGTTTGTCTCCTCTGACAGCTTTCATTTCAGTGTTAAGTAGTTCTTGCACAGCATTTGACTGTACTTTTAGGAAATAAATATAGTTTAGGAAGCAGTTTACTTGATTTTTTTAAATATAATAAAACTACTAATACTGATTTTTAAATGAAATTAGGATTCCTAAATAAAATATATGTAATATTCTAATATGGACAGTGTACTATTGCATTTCATCAGGTTTCACTCTATTTCACTGAAAAATATTCGGAGAAGAAAAAAAAATCACTATATGGGTTTCACAGAAGTACTGTTATTTTTTAGGTTAGTTGAAATGTTGAGAAATGGTAGTGAGGAAGAATATTTTGAAAATTTTAGAATGCCTTCTTGAAGATCTCATGTCTTTGGATTGGTGCAGAAGAAAAGTAAAAGCCACAAAATAAGGCCTTCATTCTGCAGTTTCATTCTGGCTGGGGCTCATATAAGGATATAATTTCCTGCTTGGGAAAAGGCTCTACTTTCCCTTTAACAGAGATGGTCCTGTTCTCATTTTCTTTATTTTCTGTTTATTTTGGACCAGCATTTCTAGGACTCCCATAGTGTGCTACACTCATGAGACTACAGTACATGCATTACCTGCGGCTGGCAGTGCCTCTGTTTTGCTGCTATCTATCCCAGGATCAAAAGCTTTTCTCTAAGCAAGGTGAGTGCAATATGACCTTGTAATTCCCTCTACAACACTACTGCAGAAGAAATCTCTGTTCATACTGTGAGAGTTTGTGTTCTTCCTGTATTCTCCAGCCATGCATGAGGTCTCCTGAGTGTCTTTGCCATGAAGTGGAGCTTCCCTGAGATTTACTGGACGTGTTCTGGAGCACTCCCCTTATGTGTGCTGCCATCTCTGTTCATACAGCAGCCGTGGTCTCTGCTCTGCAGGGTCCTGCTTTTAAAAAATAAGTCTCCCTAGGAGTAGGGGTGCAATGAGCAAGCGAGGCTGTGAGGAGATGCTTGGCCACGTTCTGATAAAATATTAATGACATGAATTGGAAATCAATGTCAGTTTTATACTCCTTGCAGAGTCAGTGCTAGATTTAAGCCAACTTAGAGCACTCCCGAAATACCCAAATGCACAAAATGTTACCTGTTTACAAGGGAGAACCTCACAGAAATGAACTGCCCCACACAAACCAAAGTTGCTCAGGATTACACTCCCTCTGACAACAGTATCTGCTGCCACCGTCTAATTCTTATCCCACTTTATGATCATTCCTAGCAATTCCTTTCCTCCTACTGCCTGTACAGCTGCAGCATAGAAGTTTTCCCCGCATCCCTGCTAACTTTTCACCGCTCCAGGAACCATGGAAACAGACACATTAACAGGCTTTTATCTAAGCATTATCCTGCGGGACACAGAGACCACCCGGGGCTAATGCTGGCCCCAAGGCAGCAGCACCGCTCGGACCACACTGCATGTGAGAGCTGGGATGAGGGCTTCCCTCACTGCTCGAGTCCTGACGGTCGGGCAGGGGTGGAGGTGTGCTATGACCTTGAAGTCCTCCTGAACATTATGGTTAAACAGATTAAGAAATTTGCTGTAAATCACGTCCACTTCCACCACTTCCAATTTTTCTCTGTTAAAGAGAAGGCAATGTGTGCTCTTNTTTTTTTTTTTTTTTTTTTTAAGGACACAGGATTCTCTGTCCAGGAGTTTGCTCTGGAATCTAGGTTTACAAACTTTTGCTGGCAGCTTAAAAAAGTGTAACAGTATATTTACATTCCCTCAGTATGGAACCTAATTTGGTGTTTGGGCAGGCAAGTTTTGGAAATTTTGGACATATGTATGGAGAGCTGCTGGAATCCATTTTAGCAGCTAATATGCTGAACTTCTAAGTAAGTGAGATTGTGCTGGTATATCTTTTCAAAAGATTGAACTATTTTTTATTATATTGAAGATTTGTTCTTTATCAGAATGAAGAACTGAAGAGGTTTAATAAATGCTCTTCTCCCCAGAGTCCTTTCCCTTTGAAAATTTTACCTGCACTGACATCTAAGGGTCCAATTCACAGACCATGGACTTGGGGACAATGTTCTTCTTTAATGTAAGGAGAGGTCTGACCCAGGCCCCCAGGAGAAGACCCAAAGCCATCATTACATGCAATGCTCATCAGCCTTAAGTACCACACAGCAGACCATTTGAACAGGTTTTGTGTGGGGGTTTTTGTCTTCAGTGTTTCTGTGGTGTGTGACCGAATTGAATTTTATAAATATCAAATAGGCCTGTGGCCAGACTGCTGTGGCTGTGGCACGTACAAGGGAAAAAGAGAAAGACACTCTTTGAAATTTCTAATTTTCCTCACTTTGCTTTCTGTGTATTGTACTTTTAACATTTTAATATCTGTGTCTATATTTAGAGGCACCTGCCAGTCTCTTTGGCTGCATCACTTCAGAGATCACTGCCATAGTGTGCTGGCCCCACTGCAACTGGCTTTGTCCTCTGGTTTCTTTTGCCTCAGGTAACTTTTGCATGTAAATATATTTTGCTCCCTGTTCTGCAGAGCTGAAGAAGCACAGACTAGTCAAAATGGGGAAAAGAGCCTGCCAATAATAAGAGGATCCTTCAGAAACATGATTTAAGAAGTCTTGACTGGAAATCAATTAAAGTCCATCACAGAGTATTTGAACTTCAAGACATTTTAGTACGAAGCTGAGGCAGGAGAAAACACCATCAGGGTCCTTTATAATGGAGAGATCCAGTGTTTTCATAAAGAGATAAAAGCAGACTTTCCAAGGACACAACACACCCCCTCAGACTTTTGCACCAGATTCAGACTAAACAACCTGAATTTAATCAAGATTTTCCTTTCTCTTTTCACTAAAACCAGCAGCCATGCTGTGCAGAGCTGTGTGGTTGGTGTAAACAACAAAATCAAGGTGTTTTCTTACATTTCTAGTAGTAGTTTTAACCTCTATTCTGTGTATGTCCCAAGACTGGGGAGATGAATAGAACTGTAATCTGCTTGTTCCATCTATGTTATTTTTCCATATGTGCAAGTGTGCTTGTGGTTTTTGATAAAAATTCAGCCTGATAATCACTCATAAAGGTTTATATTAAAGAACCAGTCATGTCAATCACATCTGTGGCCTCCTGGCTCATCCTTACCCAGCCCTTCGCAGCATAAGGCTGTTGTGGCAGTACTGCCCACTGTGCATTCAGGTACAGCCATCAAGTGCAGTATGTGATTGTAACTGAGAGAAAAAGAAACAGGAATTGCACTGCAAGTTGCCCTATGACTGTAAAATGGTTATTTCAAGTCATTTTTTGTGTAACTGCTTGAAACTCCCTTGGAAATTACTATTTTCAGGGGTGTTTTAAGGAGATTGCTCTAAAAAATAGTGGTTAGAAATTAATAAATGCTATTATTTAGGGGCCCTTCCCCCCATTTTAATAACAAAATCCTAGAACAATTAATTTTAACATTAATCACTTCTTTTAATTTTTTTTTTTTTTTAAGAAAGGCCATCATATATTTTATGTGGGTGCTAATACAGACTGCCTATGTCAGATTTTCTCCTGTTACCAGAACATGGACAGATATAGTGAAAAAGAATTCTTCCTAAATATTCTAGGGCTTTCTTTTCTGTACTTTGTGTCCAAATATCTTTTCCTTGTGGCATAACGTCCTAATTGGCTTAATGTGTACTCAATTTCAAGGTCCAAATTTCTCAAGTGGTTTGTATGATATTGTTCAGTGATAATATACAATGTAGGGGATAGTGTATCACATCCACTGACAGAGAGCAAAAACATACACGGGGATAGTAGGGGTTGCAAGACAGTGATACCAGGCTGCAGTGCAAAGCAAGAAGCAACTCAGGCAGTTTTACAGTGAAACTTGAAACTACCAATGTTTGCAGTATAGATTTAAAAAAATATACAAAATAAATAAGGCCAGTTGGGGAAACAAATGCCTGGTAGAGGAGAAGTGCAAGAATGGGAAAGACAGCTCTCTAGGAAGTGTCAGATTGCACCTGGAGAACAGAGAATCTAAATTTAACTAGCAAGGAGAAGTTTGCAACTATACATCTTAACAATGCGGTTAAGCAACATAAAAACACTGAAATCAGCCAGAGATTCTCATATTTAATGCCTCATATCCCAGGAGCTGACTCAACAATAGCACAGTAATATTTCAACATACATTTTACAGCATATTTCCCTTGCCAATGTGCTTAGGCCAATCTATAATTAGATATAATAATTAGGAGCCAGGTAATATATTATTTGAGTTGAGTGAGTGTCTTGCAGTAGAGACAAACACTTTTCTTGCTTGAATTTTCCTTAAGCAAACTATTTCCTAGGGATTGTCAGCTTACTACTTTGATTACTGCTTTTTCAGTTTTCTTGAATTGCAATGATTGTTGTTTGTCTGGACTATTCTCAGTCACCTACACTTCTGCAGGAGCTAAACCATAGATAAAATAGAAGATGAGAATTTGAAATTTTGGTTTGTGTAGTCCCATTACGTTATGGTTATTACACATGTGGGTTCTTTTGAGGTTTTATCTCTAAAAAAGTGAGGTCAGATCTTCCTCTCAGGGCTATCATTTAAATCAGCAGAAACTGTTCTCTTGACATGTTCAGTAGAGCCCACATCCCTTCCAGGTTTGTTACCTTCTGCTGGCCTCTCTGTGATCACTAACAGAGGAACTGCACATGATACAAACAGCCCTGCCTTGCCTTTTGCCTCCTTTTTGGATGCATCTGCAAACCCCTGGGAAGGATGATGGCTGGGATCTGCCTGTGCTTATCAAAAGGCTGCCAGTATGATTAGCCATTTTAGTCTAGAGTCCTGGCCACTGTGCTTAGGACTTCCAGGTTTTCCAACCTGCCATGGAAACCCATATAAAGATTTACCAAGAGGGAAAAAAAAAAAAGGAAAGAAAAAAAATAAAAGACAGAAATCTGGGAAAGGCAGTAGTGTCCAGGGACAAAGTTTAATCCTCATTAAGTGGTGTAATGTTGAATCTGATTTGCTGTACTGCAGCTTTGTTAGTCAGCTAACGGCTTGATTTTACAACTGTGCTCACATACAGTTAACATTTTTATTTAAGAAATCCCAATAAAGGTAATATGCCCTGTGCTGTAGCTATGGCTTGAAAAATAACTGAGTTAAAGCTGAGTTTCTTTATATGGCACTTAAAATTTAATAGTGTTTTTTTTCTTTTATTGATCTTTTGAACACTTCATTTGATACCAAAAGTAGAAGGAAGCTGAATCACCCATTCCAAAGCCTTAAGGCAAGACTGGGCAGTCCAGATCTAAACTGAAATCTGAATATTGAAAAATCACTTTCATCTACAATGCTAAAACAAAACCTCAATTTCCCCCTCATCTTCCTGAACTTTGGAGTGGTCTGATCCTGTCGGCCTGTATAGAGGCACTGGAAGAGAACACCTGAACTGTGATGCCAACCTTGGCTACAAAATGCTGCCTCTTCTAGACAAGAGCATTTTCTTCTATATATTGCATAACTTCTGCTTTTACCGTGAAATAATTGAAATGATGCAATAAAATTCAAATAGCACAAATCCCCTGCATGGCCTCACCACCTGGGCCAGCAGTGGCTCTGGTGCTGCTGGTGGCACTGTCCTGTTGGGGGCACATTTGCTGTATGTGCAGCTGTTCAGCCAGGATGGGCTTCTGATTTCTCACCCTGGCTATGCTACGCAGTGTGATTAAATTAGATCTCTTACATTGTTCGCTGACTTCTGGTAAATTACACCTTTGATTTCTGGTCCAATGAAAAGGTGCTAATTATCTTTTTAAGTGCTCATTTAATGTTCTGCAGTGACATAAAGCATGAGTGCAGCCGCCTGCATGCCCAAACCTTCCAGAGGTTTCTCCCTGGCTGCTCACTCTCATCAGCCTTTTTCATTTTTCCTTTGCTCCTTCCCTCTGTCCCTCCAAGGCGCCTGCTGTGTGCCAGTTCTGCAGCTGAATAAATCTACAGCGTTGTTTCCTGCAACTGGCTCCATTTTAACCCATTAAAAAAAGAAAACTGGCATCCTGTCTGCATTGCCCAACTTGCATTATGATTTCTCTCTTAAAAGGAGCTTAGCAGACCTCACTTTTCAAATGGCTGCCCCTACTGTTCCCTTGAGAAAGAGGTTTATTTGGGGAAGCGTTTCACCTGTGCCTTACCCAGCCTGCACCTGCTCATTTCGTAAATAGTTTATAAAAGCTCTCTGCTGTAGACTGTGCTTATGTGACCAGCAGCCCTTGGAGGCCAAGGTGCCCAAACCCATCCACCAGGACCTGCACACCCATATCCCTGGGGAGCAGCTGGTGCCAGGGGCTGTTATCTCCTGGGAAGCAGCCCACCAGCAGTCCATCTCCAAAGTGGTGGAACCTTGGCAAAGCCTGTGGATGTGCCTTGGATGTCCCTTGGATCGCTGGGACACAGTTCTGCTCCCAAGCTTCTCACTTCATTCCATGTCCCTAGACCTGGATGCTGGAGACTTCGACCCCAGCATCTCAGTAGAGTCATGTCAAAGCTGTGGCTTCTCCCTGGTCTCCCACATCTCACGTGGAGATATGGCAGCTGTTCTGCAGGGGGATTTTCACAGATGCTCTGTGGCAGCCCCACCTCCCCCCCCGCCAGAGAGAAACTGCTCAGCACTGGCTCTGGGCTGTTTTCAGTGGTGGCTTTACTGCAAGGAAAGCAGAGCCTTAAAATGCAGTTTTCACCTAAGTGTATGTAACTACATTCTGCAAAAAACCTGCCAGATTCTAATAGCTTGTATTTAAACAGTGGAGAAAAAACCCCAAACATTGCTTTCCCTGTTGCTAATGCCATCCCTGCCTGTTCTCCCTGTGCATTCTCTCATGGTGTCCCCAGACCATCACTGCCCCACAACTATACACTGGGCAGGGTCTATCCAAAGCTCGAGGTTACCCTGTCCCTGGCAAATCCCAGCCTTGTGCCATGCTGACAGCCAAAAATATTTCATTTTGGGCTCTATAAATGGTGAAAATCCAGCACAGAAGGAGAGTGGCACTGACAGCACCCAGTGGCCTGCCTCTGTAGGAGAGGCCTGCTGATGAACCCACACTTTTACTACAGGTGGTCCAGGCTGAGGCTGTTTTACAGGAGATTTTTCCCCTCCCAGTTGGAGCACTGTTTAACCTTTTCCATGTTAGCTCTGTTTGCTGCAACCTGTTGGCTATGTCTCAGCAGGGGCTCTGCTCACAACTAACAGGCACAGCTGTGCTCCCGGCCACTCTTTCAGGACAAAATGTGTTTGTGGAGCACAGCAGTGGCCAGGTTCAGCAGGGCTGGCTGGCGTGTGCTCATCTGCTTCTATTAGATTTCTCTTTAAAAGCACACTGGCTTATTTTTTGTTATTACTTCCAAAGAAGATTAAATATGCCCTAGTTTGAACTTGAAGAATTATTTTGCTTTCACTCGAACATCCAGCTATGCTATATGAAATCCAGGCTTGTGAGGCTGCTGCATGAGAACTGGGTTACCCCACCTCCTTTTGCAGAATCCTGCTGCCAGAGGTTTTATTTCCTAATCATTACCAAGACAAATATTACCAGGTGCCATAGTGAAGCACAGTTATTAAAAAAAAGAAAGAAAGAGAGAAAGAAAGAAAAAAAGCTACAAATCAGATTTCAAACAGCAGTTAACTTGCTTTACCATCACTTGCTAGCTAAGTTCCAGGGATCTTGTAGATATTTGTGGGAATCAACCCACAGCAGTTGGTTGATTCCCAGTTGATTCCCACTGCTCCCTCTGACTGAGTGTGCATCTGGGCCCTGCACCTGCCTGACTCTGTTCTGGTCCTAGACTTGGTTTCTCCGGTTGCCCCCACCCTTACACACATTTGCTACTGCACTCCTTCATGGAGATGAAGCCCATACAGAGGGGACAGCTTCACTTCCAGACACCACACCAGAGACAGAAGAACTTGGATTACATCATAGTTTGTTCCCTAACCTGGGGCTGGGCAAACAGTGCCTCACTGGGGTTTGTGCACTCCAGTGCCTCCACAGCACCTCATGCCACACCACAGTCCCCGAGGAAGCAGGCTGCTTTTGTGGCACACTGGTGGCTGTCAGTGCACCTTGTCACTGCGGGCACTGAACACAAGTGTCTGATTTACGTACCTGTGGTGAGGGTACTGCTGGTGTCCCTGGACAGGCTGGGGAAGCCCACAATTATGTATCTTGACGTGGCCAATCCCCTCCAAAGGACCGAAGTCTGGAGCACTGTAGATATGATTTGGTGCAATCCCATTGACCTGTGGTCCTGCTTCCCTCTCTGATGTGATCCCCTGGGATGGGATGGGGTGAGAGCTTTTTCCTGTTCATTGTGATTGATTCTTCCAGCTTACACCTCCCTCAGCCCTTTCCTGCACCAAGCCCTTGCACACTGAAATAGTGTTTGCAGACATATTCTAACGAGGCCAGGAGGATGTAAGGACATCCAAGGACCAAAGTAAAATTATTTTCTGGAACAGCACTTCTCCTTTCCAACCTGTTTTAATATGTCTTCACTGAACAGTAAAACAATATTGACCTAACCAAAGCACTCACCAGAATTAGTCTCTACCAAAACTTTAAGCAGCCCTTTAAAGTTTGCATATCTCTTTACAGGTCTCAAATACGCAGGAGTGAGAATAAAGAAGACTATGTCAAGTGGACAGATCTATCCAGATAGTAAGAAAGATTGTTCTATACATAGACCTACAGAAAAGGCAGATCTCTTTATTTAGATTTAAACTGGGGAGAGTTGGTGGGTAGCAGTCGTGTTTATGAGCTATTTATGGCCAGCTTGTGAGGTGAATTGTTGTTGTTTTTTGTTTATTTTAGAGAAGGGAAACCTCAATGCATAAAAATATGGGAGTGTAGTTGAACTTGTTGGGGGCATAATTTTTCTTACTTAAAAAGCATTCTTACATTTCAAACCATGCAATTTGGTTTAAAGGAATTCTGAGAAGGTAAGTCATTCTTTCAGACTAGGAATTATTTTAGTCCTAAGAAGCTGTGAGGTTAAATTGTTAACACAACATTTTTGACATATGTGTGTGATATATTAATGACCCAATCCATTCCCCCAAAGAGCCATTTGGTTTTTAGCTTTTTAACTACTTTTTTTATTTGTATTGAGGAAACAATCAAACTCTCATCTGCTACTTTTTTTCATTGACATCAGTATGGTTGCTTTGGGCTTTTATAAAGTAGAATTAATTAAGGGCACTGATTCGTGATTGAATCAGCTTCAACTTTGGTGGCTAAAAAGGTTACTGCTGAGGTGATAACCCTGGCTCTTCTGAACCCGACATGAGTCATGAACCAGAGATCCCTCCTGCTGCAGCTCACAGCCCAGCATGTTAACATAAATTGAAATCAATAGACGTTGGAATGAAAACACCACGTGCTGTGAACTGGGATGGCCCAAGAGCAGGGAAACTATCCCGTCTGCCACCCTGCTCCAGTAACTTCTGCCAGAAGGGTGGGATGGACATCAGGAAGTGATAGATTTTTCCGTGGTCCAGAGCCTGCAAATCCCCTCTGTGTTGTACCATGGAGCTACAGCATGAAAAGCTGGATATTAAATATCACATGAAGCTGTATTTTTGTTAGACTCCTGCATCCGCTTAGCTTGGCTAGCGCAACTAGTCTGGTTGATTTCAGAAGGAGTTTTGTGGAGGTTTACGGCTCTGCAAAACAATAAGCTAAATTCTGTATAATTTTACTTTGAAATAAGCCAGACAAAAGATATTCCTCCCAGTTCACATCACCATTCCCTGCACAATAAGTATTTTACACATGATTTTAACTCAAAGGTGGGAAGAGAGCCAAGAATGAGTTCCCAAGGTATATAAAACCTTACTGAATTGGAGCGTAATACTAGGAAAAAAGTGCACATGCAGATGTGAATTAAACTGATCTTCAAGGGGACACCGTTTGCTTTTCCAATCCTATTCTCATTTCTACAGCTGCTGGTGATTAAAGCCTAGACCATTGTAGTTACTGCCAGTAAAAGAAAAGCCTAAATGTAAGTAGTGTCTCCAAGACAGGAAAAATTGAAAACAAGGTGCTAGTGTCTGGCTGTTAACACCTTAGACAAAGACCAGAAATACAGCTGGATAATTTTTTTCAAGTGAAGAGACTTTCATCACAGAGGAACATTTAAAAAATCATAGTTCAATGTCAGTCAAAGTTAATTGTGAATTTTTGCAAAGTTCAGTGAAGTAGGTTCTGAAGATTTTCTTGGAAGAAAACAACATGTGATTACATTCTTCAAATGCTTCTATTTTTGTCTAGAACTTGAGTTAAATATTTTAATAATGAAGGAGGAGAAAGACATCCCAAGTAAACCAGATTGCTTAGGTACTTTTGGAGGAGAGCAGACAGAGACAGGGACCTTATCTCAACTGCTTTTGTTTTTAGGCCCATGACTCATATGCATATAAAGTACCAAATTTCTTTGCCATTCATCTCAATTTCTGACAGTTTTATATGTCGATACATAACTATTTATCTTAACTGAATGTGGCCCAGAAACATCTATAGATTTCACCTAATATCTGCAGACTGCATTTGATCTCATACCTGCCATATAGTCATTTCAGTAAGAATATGTGTGATGGCAAAAATGTATGAGATTCTTATAATTAGGCATCACAAAACATTTGTCACCATAACTGAGTTGTAACTTAGGAACTATATGGCAAAAAAGTGAAATACTCACACAGAAGAGCATCCTCTGTCATTCTTCCTAGCACAGGCTGATTTCTGCCAGGGATTTGGGTCAGGTGTGGGACTGTCCTCTCATTATCTTAGTACTACGTGCAGCCCTCCCTCTGCTCACTTTCGCTGCGAAGGGCGAGGTGGATGAGACACAATCTGCTTCTAACCGATGAATGACCAAACCACCACAAGTCTGTCTGGTTTTGCCAGCCTCCTCAAGACTGCAGTTCCCTGGCTAGTCTTGTATGGATTGCCAAACTTAGTGCCACTGAGGCCAAAGGAGGTTTCTTTAATTTAAGAAATCCTCAAGGTTTTCACTATTTACAGAGGGCTGCCACCCATAGCAATCACGCTTCTCTCTGCAATGAGTGATGATGCAATTCCTACTGCTTTCCTAGCAAAGGGGAGAGGTATAAGGAGTGGCACTTCATTTCTTATTTTGGTTATGAGTCATTAGCTCTCACCTTAAATACTAGGGCGAGGTTTCTCAGTCAAAAAAAATTGCTCTAACCATGAAAGAAAAGTAGCCAAGCCTGGAGAGAAGGTTTAAACTGATAGCTGTGAGAGGCTTAAGTAATCACCACATTAATGAAGCCAAGACCCCTGTAGGAGATGATATTTTGTTAAAAAAGCAGGGCCTCTACTGGTTTAGAAAAGCCATCGAGATTGTGCCCACTCCTGTAACTCTGTGGCATCTCACAGGATTAGAAAACTTCTTGTTTTAAGCTGTATTCTTTCTGAAAAATTAAGCCTTCTGTTTCTCTCCCCATCACCTAAATTGCTGATAATTACAGCAGTACTAGAGTTGCTAATTCTCAGGCTTCTGGAAATAAACTACCACTGTTCTGAAGCAGAGATCTGGTGCTTGTGCAGAGCAGAGCCCCTGAGCCAGCTCCTCCACAGTACAAACCTACACTGAGTTGTGAAGGAGGCAAGAAGGAATGCTGATTTACACCTTCTGAAGAGCTGACCCAGAAGCTGGAGTAAATGGGCTTGATCTAGCAATTGCCAACATCCTCACACTCCAGCAGTATTAACGATCAATTAGGAGGCACTTTGTTTCCATACCCAGCAGCAATAGCTTTAGCCCTCCCTTGAAAGGGCACAAAAGGGCAGAGGGCAATGGCAGAGCAGAGAGATGACAAAATAAAGTGGGGAGAAACCAGGCACTCTTAGGAACTTAACTGCAAATCTTGTAACAAAATGCAATTGGACAGAAGGAACTTGGTTTCAGATGTAAAGTAAACTAAATAGGTGAAAGAGTTCTCTTTAAACTGTCATCATTAATTTAAGCCAAACTTAATTAAAAAAATAAACTGAAACAGCTGGGTGTAGGAAGTGGCTGGCTGACCTCAGTGCTGAGGCTGTTTTCCTTTCTCCTTTTAAACCATTGTTCATCAGCTTCCACTTAAGGCAAACCAGAACCGTCAGACTAACCACAATCAAAACCATAGGCCTTGCTTGCATCTAATATTTCTCTCTGTGTCATGACATCCATTAAAAGAAAGTAAGGAGTATCACTGGAAAATCCCTTTTACACATTTGCATGGTGCCATGCTGTTACCTGAGTGAGAGCACCAGTGAAATACTAAAAGCCTCAAAAGAATCTTCTATTCCAAAAGATCTTTGAATGTGCTAATGTGTTTATAATATTTGAAAAACATGATTTCTACTTCTTATTCTACACAATCTTTGCTTTATCCTGGCCTCTTACCCTAGCCATCCTTTGTCAGGCTGAGATAAATAGTCAGATCTTTGGGGTAGGTACTATCTTATGATGTGTGGCTTCAGAGCCTCTCCTGCTACATTTCCACCTGGTTCATCCATGCACAAATGCAGTACAAGTATGTGCTAATGGCTGAAAGGCAGCCTACCTCAGCTCTGGGTGGAGAACCATGCACTGCTCCTCTGGAGGGCATACAAAACATCTCACTTACTTGATTCCCAAATAGTGGGAATATGATAAGCCTGCCCCAAAAACCTTCTAGTCTTAATGCCACTGTGCTAGTCCAGCCCAGTGGCGGGTTCATTCCTGCACTGCTGTCACAGTGGAGCCCTCTCTGAGGGAAGGACTACTTAGGGCTCACCTACTATTGATTTTCTGTTGTGGGATGTCCAACAGAACATCTGTTTCTATTTGAAAATACTACAGTGTTATTGAAACTCATCAATTCTGCAGTAGGAGCAGATTACTAACATAGAGCACACTCCTTATACATTTCAAATACAGATCAAGTGATAGTTTCTGAGAGAAGTTATTCCACGAGTGATCAATTACCCTTGTAAAGGAAACAAGATCTCTCAGCTTTTTTCTTAGCTGATAGTCATCAATGCCCTAAAGCACATCCTTTTTACTTTAGTGGGACTTACTAATGTGTCTGAAGTTAATAATATGTTTAAGACTCATATTTCAAGAGTCTGAAAAACTTATATAATGCAAATAATCATCCTACCTTTTCAGGGCTTGTCTTAGCTTGGAACAGGCATCAGAAGGTCATTCAGGAGCAGTTATATTTTTACCACACAGAGAACAGAACTTTAAAAAACATTTAACACCACACACAAAGTCCAGGATGGACTAGTGCATATTTTTGTAGAGTTTGTGAGAAACCTTAAACTCTTTCATCGTGGTAACAAAATGGTGGTTACATCACAGCTCCTGGTACAGCAGGGAACACTGTAGGTGCATACACACAGGTGCCATGTACAGACAAGAGGTTACAATATTTTTCAGTATCTCAGTAGCATATTGCCACACTTTGGGATTTCTAAAGGTAATTCAAGCCAAATATCCCAATCTGCAAAACTTTTAAGTCTCTATTTTTGGTTTAGTTATCATGTCTAGATTCTGAGTACCACTGTAACAAAGTAGGAGTTTCTGGTGGTTTTCTGTGAGTTCTCTATCCCTTTTAAATTAATCTAGTTAATTCATTTTTATCTCAGTGACACTTGTCCTCCTAGGCCACTGCCATGGCTACCCGAGTTGTCTAATGGCTTTGAAAAACCTACTGTCATGTCTGGATCATTTCAAACACTTAAAAGAACCATCTATCAATTTACTGTTAAAAAAACACATCAAACTCAAACCCATGGTGGTTCTGTCTGTGGAGAGGAAATGGTGATCTGCCCATCCAACCAGGATTAAAGTTACCTTGTTCCTTTCTGTTCTGGCTAGCTCTTAAAAATCAGCCGTGACCATTGTGGATGCACTCAGAAATGTGCAAACCACAGCAGGAGCTTGTGCTGTAAAGGGCAAAGTGTTCCTCGGTGCTGTGCCTGTCACATCCCACTGTGGGCTGGGGGAGCACTTACCTGGTGCAGCTGCTGGGCTGGGGCACTGCTGAGCAAATCCCAGAGCTTCTGTCCCCTCTGTGGTGGGACTCCAGCCACCTGGAAATGTTGGTGTTGCATGGCCCTTGCTGCAGGGGAGCCCAGGAACCATGAGATGAGTGGCAGGAGCTGCCTTCCCAGGCTCTGCAGCACCTTGTGTAGTTGGAGCGGTGGTAGAAAAAAAACACTGAGGGAATTTTCCCTGAAAAGCTTTGAAATCAATATTCCAGTAAATCATCAAATTGTGAAGAATAAACAGGTTGTCCCAGGATGAAGCAATTAATTTGTTTTACTCTTTGACCTGCTAAAATGTGAAAATTGCTGTGGAATTTACTCTGTGTGACATGTTCAAGCAACAGAGCAGTCTCCATTAGTGCTAGTGTTTTTCTAATTACAGCTATAAATAAAAACTAACCTCCATCCCGATTCAAAATGGATTCCATGGACTGCCAGGTGCATAGGTGATGCAATGCAGAGAGATGAATGCAGCAGCATTTGCATCATCATATTGACTTACAACTCGAGGGTTAATTATTGCATTCTTTTGCCAAGTACTGGGACAGCCATTTTTAGCCATTTCCAAAATGCTAAAAAGAAACTCGACAGCTTCTCATTAGATTACAATAGACAAGATGCTTGAATCAACAGTGGAATTTTATTAGGGATGCTCAAGTATAAAAACAAGAGCTTTTCATTTTGATATTGTATACTTTATGCTGTATTGATTTGGTTTTATTGATTTTTAATAAAAAAAGTGTAAGTGTTTCTCCAGTGGTGTAAATTAATTGTTATTGTGCCACAGAAAACAGAAGACTGCACCACAGTAATTAACATTTCCTGGCAAGGAAACTAAGTGAGCTTGCTGCTGAAATGGGCTTTAAAGCATATTTTGACAGAGCACAAACAGGAGCATATGCCTGTGAGGGGGTGATGTGGCAGGCACAGCAATCGCTGCGAGGACTCGGATCGGAGCAGGAGCCCTCGCAGCTACACAAGGTCCTGTGTCCCTGAGCTCAGCCGGGGCAGGAACAGGCTCCCAGCCCTCCTCCCCTGTTCTTCAGGCAGCAGTCTGGGGGAGGCTGTGGGTGGAAGGTGAAGTGCACTCCTCATGTAGCAGCTATTTTGAAGCAACTCACCAGAGTGCAGAGGTGCAGCCATGAACCTTTCAGCTCTCTTGGCATCCACGCATTATCCTCTGTCATATCCAGGATGCCCTCTGTAGGTGTAGGGCTCTTGAGAGGTCCTCAGTCCTGGCTGGAGCTGCTGGGCACTGTGATGGCCTGAGGAGCTTGGTCCTGCCAGACAAGGCAACATGGAATAACACGTACAGCAGCTATCTCCAGCATCAGCCCAAACAAAGACACTGAAGATAAATGCCTCTTCTCCTCCTCCATGAGGCACCTTTAGAGGACTTGAACAAACGTCAGCAGAATGAAATCAATACAGCTAATTCCTAAAAGATTACTGTTTAACTAACAAGGAAAAAAAAGCACCTTCTCTCTAAGTAATCAGTAAGGAAAGGGAGGTACAGATAGTTGAAGAGATTAATTAGCAGCTGGAAGATGAACACCACTGTGTTAGCTACTGTAACTTAAACCAACTCAATTCCTTCTTTTGAGACCATCTACTTTACAGACTAATTATAAGCTGTGTGCTACAAGACAGGAAGCTCTTCTTAAATAAATTAAAACACATCCAGTGACAGTGATAAATTCATTAATAAAAAGAAAGCTCTCTATACTTTTTGTCACACAACCAAGTTTTCTCCTTTTGTGCTAAATTAAAAGAAACTTTTTTATCAAGTAAATAACATTTTATCTCAGCAAAATGGCTCCACATTAATACATCACCAAAATCCAGGAGCTGGTCTGTATGTACCCTCAGAGGGAATGTAAAAACTGCTGGTGAAGACTAACCTTAAAGCTGGAAGTAGCAGGGCATGGAATATTTAAAGGAATATTTAAAGGAAAATAAATATGAATAGGGAATCTCTGCAGGAAGGGAGAGCCCATAACCATCCTGACTGCTGTAGTCACTTCAGACACAGCTGAGAGAAGAGCAGAAGCCCACTCTCCAGCTCAGGAATCAGCATCCTTCAGTCTCTCAGGCACCTGGTTTATATCTCTTCTCCTAATCTCCAACGTCAGGGAAGTTTACACTATTATTAACTCCCTGGTTCCTAGTTCTCTGGTAAAGACCTTGTATCTAGGCAAAATCTGAAAGACTGTGTAATCAGGCAGAAGATTTCTGTAACTGTGTTTTCTTTTCATTGGATGTGATAAAAAAGTGCAAATTGATTGTGCTTTATGTTTTGTTCAGAGGGACATGGGTAACACGGAAAGGTAAATCTGATCTCTCACCTATTTTCCCAAAAGTGTAGCTAAAGCTCAGGTTATTTCTGGATACCCCATCCCACTGCTATCTTTCCCTCTCATGCAGATCTCCACATGAGGATCTTGCTGTGGCATGCAAACCAGACTCAAAAGGGTGTCCATATGTTATTTAGACTTTGGTAATGTCATCCAATCTTCTTGTGAGAGCACCAGTGTGGTCCAACTATCTGAAACAGAATTCAGTTCCAGGGTGTGTTAGAAGCACCTTTGAAAAGTTTCTATGAAACATGTTTCAATAATTTTGGATATTTGAACTAAATATTGTATCAGAATAAAATTTTCTGTCAAGGTAGTATCTTGCTATCTACTCTTCTTATTGTCAAATTGATTTTTGCATGTAAAGGGCAGTTCTTAGTGTATACATATTCCCAAGGACTTCAGATATCTTGCTTGCTGGTTACAAATGGTTCCAAATCAAAGCCTCAGATTCCCAAACCTTGATATTTCAGATAGATTGAGAAATAAAAGAACGGAAAACTTTATTCCATCAAAGTAATCTTTTTATAAGATTAGTTATAATACAAAAATTATTCTTCATGAGTACCATTTTCCACTATCAGTCAATTTTCCAGAAGTCCTGCTACTGGATGAATGACTCAGGAAGCTTTAGACCTGACAAGCACAGCCTATATGAGCAGATGGTACAAATTAAGGAAGTTGCACTATGTTACTTCAGCCGAGAATCTGAAGTTCAAATTTTTGTCTCTGTTTTCCATATAGCTGTATTTGATATCAGGAGCCTAAATCAGAGGAATTAGCAGCAGAACTCTTACTGGTATAAGTGGAAGACTCAGATGAGCAGGACTGCCTCCAAACAGGCTCGATAGAAGTCATTTGTCACAAAAATGACAGAAGTATAAACAAGCACATGGGCAAGATGAGACCTACAAGGCAAGAGCAAAGCCATGGGTGGTTCTAACTCTGCTTGGTAGAGCACTACCTGATCAAAACTTGCTTTGAATTTTAGGAAATCATATATTCCAATGGGCAGGTAAAAAAATACATCTACACTGTTAAGTGGATCAAGACCCTATGGTGTTAGTCACGCTGATAAGGTTTTGTTAGCCTTATGGTGATGTGTAGGAGAAAGTGTTTGCCTGCAGAAGAGATAAGACAGTAAAACTGCCCTGCACTTGTACTGCTGTGATTCAGTGGTCTATTTCCACTCATAGCTCCATTCAGTGGAGGTATTTCCACTACTGAGAAGCTCAGGTCCAACAAAAATCTTCTGGCAGTCTCAGCTAGTGACTTCATGATAGCTTCAGACAAAGCTTGAGATAGGATATGAATTGAAACAATCTGGTAAAGAAAAACATTCAGTCAGTATTCAATAGAAGTGCAAATATAAAAGCCTCCCCCCAGCAGACATATTTTAATGAATGCATATTTACAGGGTGACTATGTTATCTCATAGTTTTCTTGTGTCATTAACTGAGAAGAGAGTTCCAAAAAAAGTGTCCCCACAGAAATCTTATCCATATGTTTTATTATATATTCCAGCACGGGCACCACTTTAGTTTAATGGTATGTTGGATGATGGTACAAATTTATAGCCAAAGGTTTACATCACAGACAGCTGGAATGAATAACAATAAATTAATTTAAAGTGCTACAAAAGTGCTCCCCATAGTATGCAGTGCTTATGTGCTCAAGACTAATAATTTATAAATGCATGTCTTTTATAATACTGATCTAAAGTCCTGAAAGCAGCTAGTTAAAAAGCAGTCACATGATATAAATTATTTTTATTAATATTTCAAACACATGATTAGGGTGGGCACCATGGTCATTAGCATTAGATAGCTTTCATTTATGACCAAGTGCAATGAAGCAATAGCCAGACACAGAAACCAGCTAAGCAATGGCAAACAACCATTGGGAGTCCTGGGGTCATTCCTGCTGCTTCTTCCACACGCTCTTTATGAGCTCGTGGTCACCACAGCCATGGCTGTTTTGCTTGCTTTTGCTGCTCTGCTGTGTTTGTCACATTAGATACTCAGAAGGTCTGAAGAATAAGAAGATGTGCTATTGAGTGCAGTCAGAAGCAGCTGTGCACCTCTGCCTTCCTTGGCTTTCCTTCCATCCCCAAACACCGAACAGCAATGGTGCAGACTGCACTGAGGGGGCCAAAGGGTGCTCCATCCCCTGCCCTCACTACACCAGCAGTGCTAATTTCAACACTGAGTGAATACTGAACTCTGATACTGATACTACAGTATACTGATAGTATACTGTCCAAACTCTAGCTTGGATGTGCAGGTTACTTGAAAGTCTTTCACTGGCTTTGGGATGACACATTTTTGCTTCTGTGTCAGCGAATAAGAGAGAAGTGATGCCTCCAGGCAAACAAGTATTTGCAGTAAAGAATTGTGGACACTAAGGATCAGGGCAGGCCTTAAGCTTCCCTTTTGGGGCACAGGACTATTATTTTGCTAGCATAACCCAATGTCTTCCTGCAGTCTTCCGTACTGAAAGAGTATATTCACTATTACTAGTGAGGGTAAAAGAACAACCAGATCAAATAACTTGGGTAATGTTGCCTCTTTTTCCCCAGTGCAGCTCTCTGGCATCTGCAGGGATGTCACTTGCTTTAATACCACCCTTACTTTCCCTGGGCAAGTTTGGCTGCTTCTCACTTTTACTGGTGAAAATAATTTACTTCTTAAATGCAGAGTTATTAATCTGAGGTTGTAGAAGGAGTCTTTCACTCTGAAAGAGGGATCATGAATAATTTCTGTGTCTCTTCTTTTGGGCCCTTGCCATATATTAGACTACATATTTGAGTCTTGGCAGATTGAAAAAATATGTGCTACAATCAACCCCATTCACTTTAGTGGTTCTTTAGCAAAGGAAGTGGAGTGAGACACAAAGTGGGCAGAAGTATCATCATCTGGTCCCCCCCTCCCCTTTTTAAAGAAAAGAAAGCTGTGCGACACAGAATTCAAGTTTCTAAATAACAATTCTGATTAATTTTTCTAGTATCACAAACCTTTGCAAATTCATACTCTCTCCTCTTCCTTTCTGGCTTTCCTTGAAAGTACATTGTAATGTAACACATTTTTCCAGAGGTCAACGGGGACATATTTGCATTTTGATACACTTTAAATTTTTGCCTGCAGCATGCCACTCAAATGCGCTGTGCTAATCAGAAGCCAGTAATGATCTCCTACAAGCTTCAAGCGGGTGGCTGGGCGTATAAAAGCACCTCAAAATGCAAAATTCGTGGGAGAGCAATACACGGTAAAGATAAATAAATACAAAAAAGGGAGGATGCTGGCAAAAGCAGTTTGGATTTGTAAGCTGAGGGTTCTGCCTGAAATAAGCAGCTAATGTGTTTATGTGCACCGCTGGAGTGATAAGGGGATTCGGGGGACTCCTGCCTCAGCCAGCTGCACCGATGGACTGCAGGTTTCTCTGAGCAGATCACTCGTATGTCAATATACCCAGATAGGCACAAGCCTTTCTGAAGGCTTTTTATATCGTCAGTGATTCCTCATGTTCTGAACAATCCAAATCCAAGATTAGGCAGGATCTAGTAAAATGGGGCAGCCCCAAAGCATGGGTTTAATCTGTGTGGAGGTCTTTTATTTTTAGCAGTAATAATAGGTTTACACTCAAATTTGCCTGCCCAAAGTGAAGGAGTATGTGAAGCTGTATGGGAGAGAAAAAAACCACCCCAGAACTCAAGAGATTATTTATTAAAAATAATTTTTTTTAAGCATGAATATCTTTGACAGACAGAGTTGCAAGAAAACCTGAGCTGTTTCTCAGTAACCACTGCATCAGGAGAAAAACTCCCGATAAGCAGATGTTACTTAGGCAGCAATCAGCCAGGCAGTGTGTGTGTGTGTGGAGGGGGAGAGGGATGGAGAGAGAGCCAGGCAGCCAGGTATTAAGGCACTGTGGTGAGTGTGTGTGTGCCTGCAAAGGATGGCAAAATGTGTGTGAGAAAATGACATAGGAGCAAAACCAAGCTGCTCCGCTGAGTATTTCATATGTATTTTTAAAAGAAAGCAGCAAGAAGAAACCAGGGGAGAGAGACTGAAAAGACAAGGCAGGAATGACCAGGCAATCGCGTGTCTGGGCTAACAGCAGCATAAGGCAAGAAATCCAGGCGTCAGGGAAATCATTTAAAGCCATATTGATTCGTTTTGGAGGTGAGAAAAAGCAGATGCACTCAGCTACTATGGAATGGCTCTGACAGCAGCTACAGCTGCTTCATTTTACCTTTTTTTTTTTTAACGAGTTTCATTCACAGAAAGCTGGCACTGTAAACCCAAACCAGCCTGCACCCCTCACTGCGTCACCTCTTCCCCCAGCAACGGGAGCTGCCATCAAAGCCTGTCCCAGGCAGGCAGCGCCTCCAGCCAGCCAAATGAACCCTCAGGAAACGCCAGAATGGAAGAGCGAGAAAGAGGGGGACAGAGGGAGGGCGGCAGATCAATGGCTGAAATTCAGCAGCTCTGGCCATTTCCAGTGGGCTGGGAGCGATTGGAGGCAGAGCAGGTTCAGAGCCCATCCATCTCCAGGGCAGACAGCAGCTCTTCCCCGGGAACTCTGCCCGGCCCCTGTCCTCAGCAGCACAAAGCAAGGCTGCAGAGGAGGAAAAGATCCAGTACTGCACCACAAGGAAAGTAGGAGATGAACTGAACATGACACAGGAAAACAAGAGGGCTTAGTGTTCTGTAGGAAATCCTATGATTTGGGGAAAGAAAGGGTGGGGGTGGGGGAAATGCTCTCAGCTGTTGCCTGCACTACTTCCAGTAAAGTAAGCACTGTGCCAGGCTGGGCTTTTGCTCTTTTGATTTGTACTGATGCCTTGATTCAGCTGGTCCTTCATCTATTTATCCAAAGATGTACTTAAAGAATTCATACAGAGACACTGAGGCTGAGACCTTCAAAATACTGCTTTTCTGGAAGCCAGATACCTGTGAAGTCTGCTATAGGTGACTTATCCTCAGTCACAGAGTGAACCTGATCCTCAGCCAAGGCTTCTGAGTCTTCCCCAGATTCAGATTTTTCTCATACAGCTTATTCACTGTGAAGTGTGGTTTCAGACCTACAAGATTCAGTTTAAACTTCATGCATTGTTACAGCATGCAGTTCAAAATTTTCATTTTCTATTTAAAGATAAACCAGATTTCACAACAGGGAGGGTAAGGGACACTCAGGAAGGTTTCCTTAGGAATAAAAAATAGGACTGTTTTATTTAATCTGAAATGAAATTTGGTATGGTTTTATTTTTTCTGGAAACAAAAATCTAGGTGCTCTTCTGAATTAAACCCCAATTGCTTTCATAGCACCTCAGATACTGTCTCATCCTTCCTGTTTTCTACTCCAAGAACCTCCAAGGGACCAGGTAGGGATGTGTATGTGTGTGCTCACTGGCTTGGTCTTTCACAAACCTCTTATTTGTATGAATTGTGAGTTTGGCATAAGGCAGGTCAGAAAATTTCCATCAGGACAGTTTTCCTAAAGAAAATGCCTTTCAGGTAGATGGAATGCTTTGTAACAATATAAAACTCCATTTTTCCATAGAAAATGGGTATTCTGGTCAAAATTTAATATTCACTTCACTGAAGGTGCATGAAAAAATAATCAAACATTGTCCTAACTGGCACTAATTCACATTTTTTATTGGCCACACTGAGAAGTGTAAATCCAGAGTAACTTCCTTGGCCTCATTCAAGTTATTTTGACTTATCCTGTTGCAAATAAATTTGAAATCTCAGTCTCAGTTTGATTGGTTCTTATGATGAATATCTTTACTTTCCAGGTATATACATACAGACAAAAATCGTTACAAAAAACCCAGTGCAATTCAAACCAAGAGGCTTAATGGATTCTGAGTCAGGACTGGTATGAAGAATTCCAACTCCTTGAGGATTTGGTTTCAGTACCACTGGTTAGAACATGTCAAAACGTGTAAATTTATAATTAAAAGTAAAAACATGGAGCCAAGTATTTAAAATAATTTACAACTATATTTTTTATCTGCTATAATTTGAAAATGAGCAGTGTTACACAGAACACTGGCTCAATTTTAAAGGTTAGGTACATCTTCCACTAAATTAAACATACCCTGAAACATCTTTAGATCTGATGACTGAGTAGTTTAACAGCATCTTAGCAATACTGAAACATCTTTGTAAGTCTTTAGATTTATTTGTAGACCAATATATTTTCTTTTTTGCTTGCTAAAATAATTAATCCTTTGCTTAGATAAAGAAACAAAACTTACCACAAGATAGGGTGAGTGTCTTGTCTTCAGAAAACCACAGACCATTCCCACAGAAGCCAAACTCACTGTACAAAGTCATGGTATTACTGGAAGCACTTCAGGACCCGGATTATGAGTCAATGGTAGTTCCCTGCATGGATTCAAGTGGAGAAGTTACTTATTAATATGCAAATGCTACTTTTTATTTTGAATTCAGCTGATTTGCAGCAAGCCAGACCACATCATCTAAAAGTATCAATTAAAATGATCACGAGTGCTGCACTGCTTTAGCATGACAGGTATCACCTTGAGCAGGATCTCTTGTAATTGGCTTTTAATGCTTTTCCAAAGGGGTGCCAATTTCTACACCTGATAAATAACTAAGTTGGGGTAATTCTCTTTTCCAAGGCAAATAAATAAAGTGAAGAAAACAGGATGAAGGCAAATTCATCCTTAGTGTAAACTCACTGACTTCAGTGGTATTACACCAGAAACACTTGCAGATTGGAGTTTCCTATGCAGAAACTGATGTGAATTGTGCCTAATAAGAAAGTACCTTAAATCATGCCTTAGGCAAAATAGCTCAGTTAATCCCAAAATGTTGTTGCAAGAAAATTCCTTCCTTTCCACCATTTCCTAGTGAAGTTATAACGCATGTTACACAGCCAAGCTTTTCCAAGGAATTAAAATAATTTCTTTTCTAGATTCAGATCAGCCTACTATTTTTGTGAAGCATTTATTGGTTAATTTTCATCTCTTTTCCCCTCCCAGCCACAAATCAAATAGATTTACAAGGTTACTTACTGCAAAACTTCACAGCTTTTTCAGTCAGCTCTTGCATATATTAAAGAAAATACCAATTCTGCTTCCTTGTCTGTAAGCCCCTAAAATAATCTAGGCTTCCTTTTAATTCTGCTTGTATGAAGTCAGGAAACATTTCCCTACAGTTACACGAGCACTAAGTAACACAGTTGCACAGAAATTTTTTTTTTTTTAAATTTCAGTATATAATAACACCAAGAGAAAATGAAGTGAAAATGGTCAGTGTAATGAAATGCTGGCACTCAGTCAGAAGTTAGGTGCTGAGTTTTACTTTCACCTTCTTGCCCTATCCTTTCTAAAATAGTATGAGAGAAAATAAACACTGAGACCTCAATATTGAAATAAACCCCAAAACATTTCAGAAAAATCTCTGCAATGACTTTTTCCCCCCTGTAATTGGCATATATACTGGTAAATCTTTCTGACAAAATAGTGTTTACAGGCAAAAAGGATTCTATCAAATAATTTTCAGCCAGCTTTCCAAAGAAACACTGCTGTTGAAAAAAAAAAAAAGATTTTATTCATCCCAATGTGTCTGTATGGTGTGATCATGCCCATTTGTGACTAATCCTCAAGCCCAACACTCTCAGGTTTGCCCCAGTGCTGAGTGATTGCTTTCTTTCCCATGGATTGCTCTCATTTCTGGTGATGACGTGAGGGTCATCAGCTTTCATGTGAACAGAGCATCCTGCTCCCTATTCCCTTCACAGCACTTCCACATGCAAAACAGCAGTGACAGAAGTCTACCCTGCTTTGCTGGTGATGTGCTACACATCAAACCAGCTTGCAGTGCTGGCAGTCTGAAATATTGCTGAGTAGGGGCAGCAGGAGCTGGATCTTAATGATTTGCCCCCTCCCAATCATTTGGGTTCATTGATTTCTCTAATTAAATATGCATTCCTCTTCACCATTATTCCCAATGATGGCATTTAATCTCAACGTCAGGGCCAGAGATATGAGGGCCTTGCTTACAAACAGGTTTTGCAGCCCTGCTGCTCTGTATGTGCTCTTGGATGCCCCCAGGTATTTGTCCAGTGCTCTTTGGCTACATCCTCCTTTCCTCATCAAACTGTTTTCCCCTATGTATTCAAGCCTCTCTTCCTTTCAGCTGAGCCTTCCAGCCTCACTTTAGAGGGCTGGAGCTGCAGTTCTGCCTGACAGTCGTGTATGTAAAGCTGATTTATTTGGCTGCTGTGGCACTGCGCCAGGGAAGAGGCTGTCTGAATGGCGAAGCTGTTAGGAAACTAATTGCATGATGGACTGCAGTTACAGGAGAGTCTTCACTGTCTGCTTCATCTAATCACATTTGCTATGAAGGACTTTTCTTGTTTGCCCCTTTTCCATTGTTTGAATTGGAAGAATACCAGGTTTACACCAGGGATTGGCCGATTGGTTCCCAAGCCTGTATCACTACCTTGTTGGTCCCTTCATTTTTTAAAGAGACTCAAATACTGTCATTGCTGTGAGCGTTCCCTTGCTTTCTCCTCTCCGACTGGGAGGCTTTGAACTTGCCAAGCTCTAAGTTCAGCACTCTGTGTTTGTTCTTCTTGTGCTGATGAAGTCACTAATCTCTAAATGAAGGGCAGGGAGCTGTTTGGGTTAGCAATTTCATCATCTTCAACAGAGAAAACAGAAAGCTTTGCAATACAGGTGCATTAACAAGAAAAGGATTTCCCTTCGCCTCGCTTTCAAATGTATTTCTGAAGAGTAGGTCTGAACTGAAACCTTGGGATACAAAATACCAGCCTATGGAAAGAACAAAATCATGGAAGAACTCTGTGCCACAAGATCACTTATATTTGGGCCATGCTCCATTGCTTTGCAAGCAAACATGCCTCATTAGGCATTTACCTGACAGAAAAGCAGCCATACTGCTGCTTATCTTTACTGTTTCTACCTAGGGAAGGAGTGTTGGTAAATGGTGGACCTAATGATAAGCTAAGTGACTTCCATCCTCAGCTCCCTGGGGCCAGTGCCAACCACTCCTCCCCAGTAGCAGCAGATAGTTTGTCACTCTGCTAGCATGGCAGCATTGATGGTCTTTGCATGCTGTTGGTGATCACATTTTTCATTTGAGAGGTTTATGTTCATCTTCCATATAGGTACCAGGTTCAAGTCAATATTGACTCATTCCAAACTAGGGAGACTTGAGGTGAAAACTCTGAGTTTCTCCTGATTCCACCACAAAACTTTCTCCACAGCCACCACCTGCCTCCTGGGAGATGTGTGCCGAAGCTTGAGCCCAGACCACATGCTGGCACAGGGGAATGGCTGCAAATGGCTTCATGGATATTTTGCAGACCCCCGAAAAGGAATAGTTTTAGAACCTGGTCTTATTTAACTCCCTTTTGTGTAAATTTTACCTGTTACAAGTAGTTTTCAAATTGGATATGTAGCACTCAGCTTTTCATTTTTAGCTGGTGTTACTCTACCTTTTTCTTTGCATAAAACAGAATTACTCTGTTGGTCCTTTCTTTATGAAGTCAGGGGAAAGTTTGCCATCAACTTCACTGAGTGGTGAACCAGACCTACTAAATTTCAATTGTTAGGGAAATTTCCTGCCCTCCTTCATGGTCTCAAAGAGCAAAGCCATTTTGGAAGGTGTGTGCTTGCAGCAGTCTGCCTGAGCTCTAGGAGGTGCTCCGTCTCAAAAGCCAAGAGCTTCGAATGAGAGCCTGCACCCAGCAGTAACAGCCAGCAAGCAAAGGGAAATGACAGCTGGAGCTCAATGCAAAAAGTCAGTCTGACAGCTTTGCTACATCCTCCCAAAGAATTCAGAGTGAAACTGTTGCCAGCTGAAATCTTATTTACAACCCCTGGTGTTCTTTCTGCAAGGACAGAATAATTTTTAAAGCAAGATTGGCTACAGCTTTCTCCATCTCCTAAGGCAGCCACTAGTAAGAGCTCTGCAACTTAAGCAATCTCAGGATGTTGCAAATTTCTATCTAGTTCCCTCATTCATGAATTTCAGCCCAAACTTGAGGAAGTTCAGCCAGTACATCATCTTAGATCTTCCCCATACCCTTCCTTGCATAGGAAACTGAAAACCTTGCCAAGCCCCAGGCAGTCACCCTTCCTTTACAGGGCTGCACTTCTCAGCAATAAGGGGCAGGATGACTTGGACAACAGAAACATTCACAAAACAAGACACCATTGCAGAAGTTTTCATAACTTGGACTTCTGAATAAGAAAAGGTTTGGGGAGCTAGGGTTTTTGGGGAAAGTAGAAAAAAATTAGTAATTAAAACAGGATGATGAGTAGAGGCTTATTGTGATATACCCAATCATAAATTTTAGCGGAGAAGCAGAGTCTGGTGATCCTTGTGACATTGCATATCAATAAGCCAGGACTGCTCTGTGATATTCTGTACAAACCAGACCTTATTTGCCTCTCCTTGCTCTAACCATGAATTTTTCCACTAAAAGAGAGACTGCAGACTTGATAAGCAGGAAAATGATAAGAAAAAGCTAGATCAGGAAGAAACATATGTGCTGCCTTGTGGGGTCATGGTAATAGTAGATGTAGGGTTTGTGGAGCCTGAGGACATTCAGAACATTGAAGAAACACTGCAGAAAAGAGTCAGTGGCCATGCTACTGCACTGCTGGCAGCTTTGAAGAGATCAGATCAATGCAGATTTCTTCTGTGCAGTTCACCAACTGCACAACTGTACAGAAACCCATTTTCTATCAGTCGGTTTTGTGCATTGCCCTCTAAGCCCTCACACAGTTTGAGCTGCACATCCTCCTCACATACCACACTCCCCCAAAAGATTAGCAGTGCTTATCTTGTGTGTGCCTGGGGAGCATGCGCTGGCACGCCTGGGCAGGGAGTTCTTGGCCTGCCCCAGTCATTTTTCTGGGTCCTCCTTAAAAGCAATTAGCAGCTTCCCCCTTTAACTTCAGAGGGCAAATTCAATCATAGAATAACTTTCCTGCAGTCAGTACAATTAGCAGGAATGCGCTTGACCCCAGCTTCACCTTTTCAGAAATGCAGTTCCTGGTACAAAGTGTTGCAGGGCTCTTGAGAGTGACATGTTATGAGTAACTGGATGTCAGGATCATTGTGTGAAAACAAACAAATCTCCAAATAACTGGAAAGTCCTGAACCAGAAATTGGCATAATAAAGGTAGAAATAATTCCTATTTTCATGTTTTACTTCTCCTTTCTCACAATACCAAACCAGTGCAGTGCACCACAGCCCTCACACCAAACATGTTCCATTGCCTATCAAGTCTTATAAAAGAACAGCCATCACAGGGGTTTGATGGCTGCTGCTATGTGCAAATGTAAATATCTGCTTTCACAGAGACAACATCTGAAACACTTCTGGGTGCCATGAGGAAAGTGAAAACCTTTTGTTTCATACATATTTTTCTTTTGCAGCTTGATATTTTAATTTATTTTTCTAAGGAAACAACAACAACAACAATCTGCCTGGGCATGCACTACTCCGCTATTAATATGTAGGAAAGAACCATCTATCTAAGAGCTAGGAGGCTGGGATTCCTAAGGCAGAAGGAAAGTCCTGGACACCCAACAGACCAGCAGTGCTGGCATGTGGCACCCAATCTCATCTGTGGTGTACTCTGGGAACAATATTCTTATTTCTTGAGAAATACCACACACACTGCCCTGCCCTTTCCATGACGTGTGTACAATGACCTCTCTTCTCTATGTCATACATAGTCTAATCTTTTTCCTCAACCATCATTTGCACAGTAATCCTTTTCCTTCTGTGACACAAGCACAAAATTCCCTTTCTTCCACTGTCACTTGTATAACAATTCCTGTTCTAGTGGCAAGCAGGCAGAAACCCGTTATCTTTGTGCCAAACACAAAATTATCATCTCTAGCTTGCCTCTAATATGTTTGACAATGCAGCCCTCATATTAACGCTATAAAGAACACATCACAGTCTTATTCCCAATTTATCCAAACACAACCTTCACCTGACCAGTGAGCAGTATGAAATACAATAGTCGAAAATGCAAGGTATACAGCCCAAATTTTTTAATCTGTTTTAAAAACTTCAACTTTTTCAAATGTTTAAAGAGAGACAAAAACGGGTATATGGATATTCTAGGATCTTACTTTTTTCCCCCCTTTTGTTCCCCTCTTTTTCAGTGACATAATGAAAAATTATCATGGGGAGGGGAACAGGAGGAAGACAGAAATTTGCATGTGACTCAGAACTTGAACCCAAACTTAGCCTTTTAATTTGCTCTGGCTTGTTTACTTACATGTGAAAGATTTTTACTTTTTTTTCCAAGTTCAAAAATGTTTTGGCTTAACACACACACTCCTAGACCAGTTAGCACAGCAAAACAAAGTGAGAAGGTAAGAGAGCAGTGACCAGGACTGCCAGTGTCATCAACTGAACAAGTAATTTAGCCTGCTTTACTCTGAGTCCTATCCAAACTCAAACAGATACCTGTTTAACCAGGGCTTAACAGGAAAGCCCTATCTGTAGCTCATCCCCTGGGAAGCTGAAGCAAGACAGGAGTCTGGTGGGGGTTGGGAATCAGTCCCCTAATTTGATATCCCCTGTACACAGCAGCATTGCATTTAGTGATGATTTGGGCTTCAAGTGATCCTGTTAATTTCTTTGGGATGCCTATTTCCACCCTGCTGCACAGCATGCTTTCCAAACAGGGCTCAATGAAATAAATATTAATTGTGACCTTTTGCAGAAACCCCAGTTTAGACCCATTGATTCTAGATGGGTTTTCCCTGCTCTTGGAGCAATGACACATTTGTGCAGGCATTGTTACTGCACACCACGTCCTTGTAACAGGACTGACCAATACCTCAAGGTGCTCCTGTGTTAGTGACTTGCTCTGACAGCCTGTGTGGCTGCTGAGTTTGAGGCATGAGGTTTCCTGTGTTTGCTCCCAGGGCAGTCGCGGTCGGTGCCTTCAGCTCCTGACTGGTACAGCCACAAGGGCTGCTGAATGAAACTGAGGGTGGAAAACCACCACTGCATTTCCTGAACAAAGATAGTAATTATGGTAATTGTATCACTTTAGCACATTTCTTGCCCGTGTTTATGAATAAATGGTGTGAGCCAACGAGAACTGCAGCTTCTTCCCTTCAGATTAAGTTGTGCTTTTGAATAGCAGCACAGATAGGACAAGGCTTTTTGTTTGCTGTGTTTTCTTCTGCATTTTTTCAGTGGTGCATTACACATCCACCACAATTCTTCACCTCTACTGTCACTTTTATGGCACTGTTTTCCTTTTTCTCCTCTTCAGTCATGGGCATGCTAATCTTTTGTGTCACAAGCAGCACAACCCCTCCTTTATATGGACCTCCTCTTGCCTGTGCACAGTCCTGAATTATACAGTTAAAAGAAAAAATCATTTTGCCTACAAAATGTAAAACAATATGATTTTTGCCATTGCTATTTTTAGTTCCATTACCACTAAATCCAGTCTGGATTGAATAATTAAGCAGCTATTTGTGTCATGGGTTTCAATGCTGAACATAACCCATTAACCCCACATGAGAAAGGTCCTTGAATTCTGAATAATTCTGGGACTAAGCTGTGATGAATCAGGACTGAGATAAGAGCCATGCATCTTTAAAAAAATCTGGAGCATGTTCTTGGCACTCGAGGTTTTTTCTGTGTTGCAAGCAGCTTCTGCTCTTCCTTTTTTTTTGTCTTCCCTCATTCAACCAACTGTCATGGGAAATGCAGAAAACTTCTACTTAGAAAAAGTGTTTGTTATAGTTCCTTCCATTATTTTCTTTTTTTCCCCATTGAAATATTTGTATGTAAAGATCACCTTACCATTCTTTGAGGCTATCTGTTTGTATTGCTTATTCTGTGCTTGAAATTGTAATAAATCTCACTCTGGTCTCATTTTTCCCCTCAGATAGACCCTTATTAGCTGTAACTAGTATTGGACATGATGATACAGCATGGTTGGGTGAGCAAAATCAGTTGCAATATTCCTTGCACCAGTATGAGTGTGCTGGCCTGTCTTTACGTAGCAAGCTGGGGGGCTAAACTGGTCTGTAAACTAAAGGTGGTCAGCTCCCTCCTAATACATCAGCTGCTGCTGGAAGCAAGGGAATGAATGTTTTCTACATAACACAGTCCATTTTAAGATCTCTTCCATAACAGGTACCTGGGAGGCAGAATGACAGCTCCACCCACAGATGAACAGCTCTGCAAAATAATAATAAAAAAGTACCTCCGGGTGTACACTACACCCTCCTCATAGCATCATAGCATAGTTGGAAGAGATCCACAAGGATCATTGAGTCCATTCCCTGGCCTTGGATAGGTTCATCCCCAAAGAGCCACGCCATGTGCCTGACAGCACTGTCCAAACACTGCTTGGACTCTGCCAGGCTGGTGCTGTGAGCACTGCCCTGGGGAGCTGCTCCAGTGCCCAACCACCCTCGGGGTGAAGAAACTTTTCCTGATATCCAACCTAAACTTCCCCTGACTCAGCTTCAGGCCATTCCCTCTGTTCTTGTCACTGTGTCCACAGAGCAGAGATCAGTACCTGCCTGTCCTCTTCCCTCTCGAGGAAGTTTTAATTGCAATGAGGTCTCCCCTCAGTCTCCTCTTCTCCAGGTGAACAGACCAAGTGACCTCAGCTGCTCCTCATTTGGCTTCCCCTAAGGCCCTTCACCATACTCATCAGGCACGTGTGTTGGCATAAACCTCGTGTGTAGTCAGCAATGTGAAAAGGGCTTCCTCCCTGAGCAAGGGTGGTGAGAGCAAGCCCTGCCATGTCACAAGACAGACTCCCAGACAAAGGGCTAAACCCTGAACTGTGGGGAAGCAGAACTTCAATTATGTAGATATTCTTTCTGTACTCTAAGGAAACATGTACAACCTGAGAAAAGTAGGTATAGCATTAAAAGAATGTTATAAGAAAATTCATGAGTATATGCAGATATCTCAGAATATATCCTCAGTCCAAACACCAGACTGAACAAACAAAACTAGATATAATCCATTAACATTAATAATGCTGTGTAAGCTGGGAGCAATCACCATCATTTAATGGTTGGTTGTGAGAATATTCCAGAATATAGTACATTAATAGTGAGCTTTGGTTTTATCACAAGAACATAATAAGTGCTAGGGACAAAATACCAAAGAGGGGCAAAGCACAAAAATGAAACCACTGTTTTTCAGGTTATAAAGAATCTTAAGTTTTTTTATAGTAAATTAACACTTTGCAGAATAGCATAGAAGCAGAGCCTGATGATGGATTAAGGATTGAGGGCTGACTAAGGAAAGGTATAAGCATTTTTAGGGGAGGGAACTTTGTTTCTTGAAGAAAATTTGGCATTATAGTAATAGAGAGATTAGTTGCCTATGATACCTAACATGAAATAGATGAGCACCCTAGTGAAATCTGGTAGTGAAGTTCAGACACCTTTGCAATATCCAGAAGTATCCTTTTCCCTTTGTCTTCCTCTCTCTTCTTCATTATCTCGCTTTCCCTCCCTGAGGAAAAAACAATAATTTAATTCTGATTAATGTACAGAAAGTCAATTGAGATTGTAGACTTACAGTGAAATACTTTATGAGCCATGGCTTTGGCTTAATGGAATGGTTTCTGTGCAGCTTTAGCTTTGCTTTATGGCCCTCCAAGAACATAAGGCCTCACCATTTAAGCAGGACCTGTAGTCAGAGCTGGAGACAGAAAGGGCCTCCTAAAGTAAGATACTGACCTGTGAAAGACCCATTGTATTGGGAAAACTGCACAGGTGAGAAACCTAGAAGAAAACCACAGCAGAAACCAGCTTGCACATCTGTGAGGTGCCTCCAGCTCCTCATAAACAAGAGCTGTAACCTCATTGCCAAAGACTGAAAGAGCCCTAAGAGAAACCTGTTGTTTTACTTGTACAGGAAACCTCCTTCCCACTTTCTCCTCAGAAATAATAGGAGTGGAGAAGTTCTGATGCTAACAAGCCCTGTCCCTGCTATCCCAGCCCACCCACTTGCTAGGGAGGCTTTCAGTGGACTTCAGCCACCCATGGCAGCTGAATAACTGAATCAAAACACTATAGGAACAAACTGCTGGTGTGCCCAACCCAGGATGTTAATGGTCAGTGGCTGAGATGACCAAACTTCATGTACCTGTACATGGCTTGCAGGCTGGGTCACTCTAAGTGGCCTGTGTGCTTGGGGTGAGCCCCTGCTGCCTTCTGTGATGTTGGGAGCCAGTTCATTCCCTGAACCTGTGGAGGCACGTGCTGCTGGCCCAGAAGGACCTTGCCTCAGCCCTGGGCCATGAAGACAGGTGTCACACTGCCACGTCTGCTGCTGCTACTGCCATCATGCTCAAGGATACGGTACCAGGGCATGTTTCACTAAGCAGGGATGTCACAAGGATGGACAGGCAAGAAGCTGTGCTTTCCCACACAGAAATGCCCCATATTTCTGAAGGGTTGGAGACTGCTAATGAGATCTCTGGTGTTGTACACAACCTGCCACAGTGACAGGTTCTTATCTAGCCAGCAGATGTGTGTTTCTCGAGGAGAAAGTTACAGCCTGGGGAGGCACTCTGTGGGCTCAGTGTGTACAGGAAGCAGCAAACAGAAGAAGGCTGTGGTGTTGGAGAGGAACATGGCACAGTTGCATGAGTCAGTCTGGTATCAGAGTAAGAGAAGAAATTGCACTACCCCCACCTTAAGGACTGCAGATAATGCGCAGCAATGAAGTTTTATCTGTGCTCAAGTACATATTTTTTATGCAGCTAAAGCTATGCCACAGATGTTCTTCACTAGAATAGATTTTGCCTTTGCTAATCCTGTATTAATCTGCTGGTAGAGCTATAGCAGCGTGATTACCACTGAGCTCCTTGCAGAGAGGAGCCCCTGGTCACTGAGGGCACGGCTCCTCCGCCTCTCCCTCGGCGGAGCTGCAGCTGGGGTTCGGGTTTGCTGTGCCGGGGAGCACCCCGCGCCTGTTCCCAGTGCGGTGCTCTGCCAGGAGAGGGAGCTAGGACTCTGGGATTCAGGGGCCTTTGATGTTTTCTGCTCACAAACCATGAGGGTGTTACAGCTGTCCAACACTAATGTAGGCTTTGCTGTGTGGCTGGGTGGATGTTCAGGGGCTCATGATTTTCTGTGGAGGCCACCTACTGCAGAGGGGTTTGGTTCCTGCCAGAACTCAGAGGACTCTGCTGCTCTGAACTGCATTTTGAGGCTCTCAGTCCCTTTTTCTGACTGCTTCACCAGGTGAACTCCAGTGGGAGTTTGGACTGGGTGAAAACAGTGAAGTGAAACCTACGGATTCTGGAATCATGCAGTAGGTTCAAAGCCACTGCTGGAGTGGAGAAGGCAACCAATGGGTGCATAGCAAGGCAAGCAACAGTTGGGAGGAGAGAAAATTTTTGGTTAAGGCTACCATGTGGCAAACAGATGTTGGACAACATTTCTTTTAACCTAGAAACACATCAGCCTTCTTCCCCCTACAATATATGTGTTTCATTTTGAACAAGTAACTGGCAGCTGGAGAAAGTTATTAGAAAATGTTCCGTCTATATTCCAGCACTTGCAACAGCAGCAAAATTACCTATTTCCTATTCTGCCCAAGCTTTCTGTCTCCTTTCTTAGATATTGTTGGCCTCAAGTCAAATTTTGCTTAAGTTATGTATCAGAAAGGGAATAAGTGGAGCTCCAACCTTGTTTAAAGAATAGAAAAGGGAGTTTAAACAAAGCTGGCAATGATACTGACACAACTATTATCTGGGTTATGGATGTGGTTGGGCCTGCTGGTAGGAAAACAGGAAATAAGTGAGAAAACAACTCTTAAAAATGTGAAAACCAGCCAATTCTACAGGGCTCCACTCTGTGTTCAAAAGTCTGTAAGTACTGATAAAAGAGCACACGTGATGTGAAAGTGCTGTGTCATTATCACCAGCCCTTTCAGTCTTATTATCGTTTCAGTTTTCTCCAAGTGATGAAGATGAAGAAGTCTGGCAAGGGAAGGAGAATAACCCCATTTCTTCCCTGACTAATGAACTGTGCTTAATGACCAATCTGGCCCCTTTGCCCTCAAGGTAGTGGATAGTGAGTTGTGCTTTCCTCATGTTTCCTTGCCTGATTTGAAAGTAAGAAAAAAGTAATTTGTTTGTGACAATTTTGGAGGTTAGAAGAAGAGCTTCTCAGCCAGAGCTGGGCTCTGTTAGCCAGGAAGGGGCCAAGCTAGAGAAAATATTGTTGAACAAAGCATGGTGTGAGCAGACACTGGAAAGAGTAAATAGTAAGGGAGGCTCCTTCCTAAGAAATGAATTTTATTGGCTCTGTATGAGTCAGAAAAATCCTGTGATCTGTTGCCCTCATTGCACATTACCCTGTGGTCCAAGGGGTTGGCTTTGGCTGCTGGTGGCTGGGAGGCACCGGCAGGCACTGCAGAGCACTGGAAAAGAATCTGCTCCCGGAAGTGTGGCCAGTGGCCATCAGGGTGCAGGAGGTGTCAGTAGCCAGGCCCCCAAGTTTATGGCTCTTAGCATTTCTATCTTCACAAAGGGCTCTAACTGATAAGGATGAATGGTGTGGAGTTCTGCATGCAATAGCTGTGGTTGTGACTTCCTATTTTTGTACCAGCCAACAAGTTATTATAAAAATAAATACCTCAGTGGCAGCAGCAGCATCCCCAAGGGCCTATTTACTTCCACTGGCATGAACTAATTCCTGCAGAGGAGCTCAAGCCGAATCCTGCAGAGACCAGCGGGAATCTCTCCAGGCTCTAGCAAAGGCAGTTTGCACACTGGAGAAAATGTTGGTGCTTGGTCATATTTATTGCCATGTCAGTTAAAACATGTTGTCAGTTAACACCTTCCCTAACACAACATATATTATATAAAGCTGAAGGAAAGTGAGCTTTTTTACCTCCTTTTATTCTTCAAGTAGTTATTCTGATTTATTTCTGAAATTGCACAACACACTAAATGCTGGTTCATGAAGTGGCCAGGGATCAATTATTACCTTTTCATGTGCAAACCAATCTTAAGGCATCTATCAATCTATTATAGTCCTATCTGCAGAAGATATGTTCAATTTCAGAAAACTGAAAACATATAAGGGAAGCTATGGCAGGGTGACATTTGCTTTCCTTGACTTGCTCTCTAGAGTTTGATGGGTGAATTTATTATCCATAGGAACAATGAACAAGCCAATACACGCATTTCAAGGCTTACAGGTGCCTTAATGTAACTTGCTCATTTAATTTGGATCTATATACCTCACGAGAAGGGCAGAAGATTTTCATTTTCAAGGCCTTATTTAGCCACAAAATGTGTATCCTGTTAGCTAAGAGCAGATCTATGAATTTCATTTCATTTGGTGACAGGAGAAACAGCAATTTATGTATCACTCTTTCAGTAACTGCTATTAAAAGGTGCATGTTTCATGAAGAACCAGTGTATTCCTTGTCATAGCATCTTTCATGAAATAAAATTCAGGGCATTTGCAGCATAGGTATATGAAAAGCATCAGTTTGCTCTTGTTTTAAGAGTGTGGGGAAAATACAAGCCCCTTTTGTGGCTGGAGCTGGTCACCTGAAAAATTAGGATGGATTTTGCTGGCTCCAACAAAGTCAGTAAGAGATTTTCTATGGCCTCAATGGGGCCAAAAATTCTACTAGATTTCACACTATTATAGATATTGTACAATTTAGCCACCAAGGTCATTAAAATGCTATAATCCCTCGTGTGAAACATGATGGGGTAAAAGCACTTACAAAGGTATTGCTTTCTAAACTGGTGTAATTATAGTAGTAATTCCCAAAGAAGTATTGCAAATGCATTTCCAGTTCCAGTTTCTCAATTTTTTGTCAGTGTTCATTACAGTAGTGATATGCTTGTGTCTAAATCTTGTTGATGTCCTTCCAGAGGGCACTAAAAACCCTAAAGTAAGTAAAGAAAAATTTAGTTGGTGATTCTGACTGGCTGCTGAATTGCTGCATTTTGAGCCCCGTCCCTCAGGTCATATTCTATAATATTTGCTCTTATACTACACAGACTACTCTCTCTTTGTTTATATTCATTCACTTACACTTTGTCTAACTTAAAGAGAATTAGGAAAAAAAAAAGAGAAAAATTTAAAGTCCTCCCCACACCAAATGTGGATGCTTTGGGGCTAACAAGCCTGAGACAGCTGTCAACGCTGAGCTGTGTTTTCAGTCCCTGGGAAGTTTGCAGCTGGGGCAGTGGGGAGCTAACTTTGGTTGGGCTCTGGTGACACTGCATGGGGCTCGGGCACCAAATCTCAGAGCAGAGGGTCTACCCCTCCTGGCAGAGCAGAGAGCAGGAAGCTTCTCAAGGTACCAAAGAAACATTGAGTTGTGAGCCCTCCTTTTGTGGTTTTAAGAAAGGAATGGACACACAGGTGTCTGAATTATGGCAAAGAAAGATTCAAACTGAGATAAACACGAGTCTTGCAAGGGGTGAGAAAAGGGCCTTACTGTTTCTTGATGGTGATCCTCTCAACAGTGACAAAAACCAGCTAGAGGTAAATAAAATTAAAGGCTGTCTTTATGAGAAATAAAGACAGTTGCACTGTATTCCTCAACGGCTAGGGATGAGGCACAGAGGTGTCGGAGGCTCTGGTATTTTATTTTTCCCAGGGCTTGAAATTAGCCTCATGTGCCCTGTACATGGGTGATACATGAATTTCCATCTGCTCTGAAGATGTCTAGATGTGCATTTCTCTTTGCTTCATAAAGCCACCTCCTTTCTACTGCTTAACTAAGCTCTCAGATGTTATTTGAACAAAGAAATGCTGTTCTTTATGAAGAAAACCAGGAATAAGCCCAGGGTTTTTATTCTCTTCCTTTGAGTGTGTCAGTCCTTTGACTAATGCTGACAGGATTTCTGTTCCTGTTGAGTTGCTAGCTTCTTCACGGGTGCTACCAAATAAATACATCAGTTTGGAAGATGATTTTTTACAACTGCCTGGAAAATTGCAGTGATGCTGTCAACTCATTCCTCATATGCTTTTATCAAACAGATACCAGACTAAAGACTAAATGAACAATACCTACTTTGATCAGATACAAGATTAAACATCAAATGAACAATACTTACTCAGCCTAGATTTGAAATGGTCACTGGGTTCACTGTGGTTTTACATCTCCTCATTAGGCCCTGGAAGTATCCAGTCACCAACAGAAAACATTCCAACAAGGAGCTTCATGTCTTGTAAGCTAGAAAGAAACCTGCAAATAACAACATTTTGATTAAATACACCCTTTGAAAGCTGGTGGTGTCTCAAACAGATTGCCAGTTTGTACTTTCAGAAACCATGCAATTCAGTGTTTCTTAAGAAAGAAATGCATAAAACATTTACATCTCATGATTTCATACACACGTTTCTAGTAAATAAAGCCAGGAATTTCTATTTTATCTTTAACAAGAATTTTTTTGGTGTTTAGTACACATATATAGTACACAAATGGTGTTCTAAATCCATGTTTACAGCTTTGTTGAAAATTAAAGCAACATAAAGATGAGTGGATGTAACATTGAGCTGGGATTCCCCATGCTCCCAGCTGGCTGGGAAAGACCCTGGCAAAGACAGCTATTGCACGGTTTTTGGAATTAATTGTGTTTTTATTTTTCTTTTTGACTTGAGGTCTTTTGGCTGGTAGTGCCAAGAAGCCACCACAGTCTAGGCCAGGATCTCCAGTATTTGCCCAGGAGATGTTGCAGCCCTTGGTGAATGTGACAATCTGTACCACAGTACAGGAAACACAACACAGGTTTATAGCAGCTGTGTTGGCCATGCAGTGCACTTATCAAATCCTTTAACCAAGACTTTATGGAACAGAGGGCTGCAGTATATTTTACTGATATAAAAAGGGCTCCAATCTCTCAACTGGTGGCTTTGGTTGCTATAATAACAATTATACTAAAATTAGTACCTGATATATTAAATCTTTTTTCATGATAAATAGCTTGATCACTTCTATGAGAAGGACAGAAAACTTGATAGGACATATAATCTACTGGGACAGCAGGAACTCTCTGTGGTTACTCATGAATCTACATGGGATACAGGAAAGCAAGAAAATGTAGTGCTTCAAGCATATTCTGAACGGATCATTGTGCAGAAAAATTCTCTCAACACGGAAATCAAAAGGTTTATAACAGGGAGAGGCAGTGCCTGCTCTGCAGTGACAGCTTCATGTTTATTTATTGTAGAAGGAATAAGGAGATGCTAAAGTAAAGACAGGATAATTTTATTCCCAGATCAAATAAAGGAACACAGAGTGTGTTCTCAACAAAGTGATTACTTTAGGGGGAACTAATACAATGAATGTTATTAAATTAAACAACTTTTTTATAGGGCATCTCACATTAAGGATTTTAGTGTAAGTAATATTTCTGTCAGGAAAAGTGATGCAAGACAAAATAGCTTTTATAGAGGTATTTCTTAATAAAGATATTCCTGTAAAAATGTATTCTATCTAGTATGCTTTCTCTGTAGCAAACTGTCACTTTGCTTACAGCTCTGAGAAACACGGATGTCAGGAGCAAAGATGACTATTCTCCTTTCACTAGCTGCCTGAAATCTTTGACTTTAAATTAGCTTTTAAGTGCTAGTATACATAAAGCTGAGGTAAATGTCTGCTCAGCACAGATAGCTGGGAGAAATCCTCAGCTCCATAGGAGCTGTCTGCAGTGCAAATCGCCATGTCTTGCCTGCCTGCCCTACTGTCGTGTGGGAAGCCTTGGGAGCAAACCCTCACGGTGCTGAGCGCGAGGTGCAGCTCAGTTGAATTTTTTACAGAAACCATGCATTCCCGGTATAATTACACACATCAGCTGTGGCAATCAGAGCTAAGAAATGTGGACCTATTGCATCTTTTCATATCCTGAAATGGACATCCGTATATCACCACACTTGAGGACCTAGAGCTAGGTTTTATTATCCTAGAATCTGAGAGGTCCCAAGGGGTAATTATGTATAAAATGACTAAAACATCTTGCCTCAGGTGCAGAGTTCTGGAAAGCCATGTCTTCTCTAAGGGTCGTGAAAGCGAGATGAAAAAGCCTGACTGCATCATCTTCTATTGTTCCCTCCAGTGCCTTTGCTAGTAATTTATCAAATCTGTATTTATCTTAGCATTTATATATGGCTCCCATTGCACCACTTTGCAATATTCAATTCCTTTATTCTCACAAGGGCCCTATCTGGTATATTCTGCATCACATCTCATGCAGTCTTGAGGAGAAGGATCATAGCAACAGAAAATGACAGGAATGTAGTCCCTTTTACTTATTTGCTACCTCAATCTCTAAATTGTGGTTTGATACTTACTTGATAGGGCTTCCATCTCTCCTGTGGGAAATATGAAATGAGTAGGAGGAAACCGAGTTTGTTTAGAAATATGAAGGGCTCAGAGTTGTCCTCTATTTTCTGCTACTTTCTTCCAAAATATTGAGTTTTCAGGAACTAGAGAATTTACACATCGTGTCACTGCAACTATTTGGTTAGGGTCTATAGCTTTTACTATTCAGGAGGTTTGACCACAAAATGCATGTGTGCTTTTTGTGCTGGGGTATAATTTTCTTTCTTAAGGCACTTGTTGAAGAAAGACCTGAATGTTTTAACCCAGTTTTTTGTTTTAATTCTTTTACCTTCTCAATAAAAATCTAAAAAAGCCCCCACAAAATCCCAAACAAAGCAAAGAAGCAAAATGCCATAAATTAATAAATAATCAATGCCCCAACCCTTTTGTTTCTTCTTGTATTGGGGAGGATTTCTAAATCTTTTAATCCTTTCTCTGGCCAAACATTACTTCTTTGGTCAAGTGCTGAAATGCCATCTTCAGTGGTCATATGTGGAGATTGTAGAGATCTCTTCTCCAACCCAACTCTTCTCTGGGACAAGAGCTTTCAAATCTCTGTGGTTCCTGAAGTATTAGATAATCCCAGAGAAAGGCTGTTTGGTTTAGGTAGAGAAGCAAGAGCAAACTGTTGGGTAAGGCAGTGTCTGACTATTTTTTTTATAATTCTTCCAAGGAGGGAAGCATAGCACAAGCTGTTAGCTATTTATGCTCATCCTGATTTCATAGACTCATGGATGGACACAGCCAAGTGACACATGGAAAAACATGGGCTCCAGAATTCTACTGCTCCAGGAGAGCTTAAGTAGTAAAAGCACTATCCAAGAACAATGCAGGATATATTTTGTATGGAAAATATATTTCTGGTGGGCCTAGACTCCATTATTAACCTTAGAACTCCCCAGGTTTTTATTAGCAAAGCGTACTACCTTCAGTCACAGCACTTTCAGGTAATGCCAGATCCTGCTGTCAGAAAGCACCTGTGCTGACTTGAGGGCTTTATTGGTCACATGCACAAGTTATCAGCCAAAGTACAGTGGAATAATAGATGATGAGAAAGTCTGCTAGAACTCTTTCCAAAGAGTTAGAAAGTTACCTACAAATACAGAAAAGGAGGTGCAAGCTCTGGCACTTTCATGTCTAACCCTCAAATAGCCATTCTCTCCCTATCGATTTGATAGTAATACAAGTTTTGAATAATACATTGAAAAGACTCTGATCTTGAGGACTTGTTCCAGACATTTTCTCCACAGTCCTAATCCAGACTGGAGGCTGGAGGCTTTGGCTACAGGCTAATTGTTGATTCTTGTTTACCCTCTGGGCACTTTTCACAGTTCTGGCAGAAAAAAACAGCCTTGAAGTGTTTGTAAAATATGGAATACATTTGCATCGTAGCAAATGAGAAATGAGTCCCAAAGTCTTTTAATGCTAACCTTGGTATGAATGTAAATTTAATAGACCTGCAGTTTTTCCTTAACAGCCCCCATACTTTCTCTTTGTGATTCACAAGAGAAAACAATCCTTCTATTAAATATATTTTTACCTTAGAACCATGAAAAGAAAAGTTATCATCCTATGTGAAGAAAAAGCATAAATTCAGTGTTATTTTCCATTTATTTTTAGTTTACTTTTCACATATAAAAATATAAGCCTTCCCATTTCTCTTGTTATGAACATACAGAAATGTCCAACTGCAGAATTTGCCCCAGAGATGAAATTCTCTGACTTGTTCTAAACCACAGATGTCAACACCCAGACTGCCAAAAAGGTATTGTTCTTTCATTTACAAATGCACATTTATGAATTTCTGGGGATACTGAACTGCCTCTGACTATGTATTTTGAGACAAGATAAGGACAAGTGCTGATGAGACTTAAATCATCCCCTTTGCAGACTTTGTACTAAGGGGTTTGCAATACAATAAATGCTTTTATTATAAATAAATGTACTAAAAAGTGTATTAAAAAAATCTCTAGTATCACATATCGATTTCACATCTTGTTTGAACTCAAATTTAATCATGGCAAGTGAAACTGGATAAAACACTTCTCACCAGATTTGTAGTTTCAGACAGATTATTTAATTTACTTTGCTGGAATTTTCTCACTGACAAACCTGAAGGAGTACAACTAAAAATCATAGACTACCAAATAGCCAGCGAAAATTTCTTCTTGCCAGGTAAAGAATGGACATAAAGACTTTTTTTAGTGGGCTCAAGGGCAGGTATTCTCCAGTCTCATTTTTAAAATTCATTCCTCAATCACAGCAAATGATAGTGAAAATAAATTTAAAAATATATTTAAAGTTTGCTAAGTTCCTGTAATTAAAGCATGTGAGTAGTTTAGCTTTCTCAGTACCTCAAGATGCTTGAAAACTGAGCTATAAAGGAAGCTAGACACCCAATTTGCAATGGTAATATATAAGATGATGAATTGGATTTAATGGGCTCCAGTAAATCATAACATTAATGCTATTGCATGATACTTCACCTTAGCTCCAGATTAAAGAAAATCTATCTCAAGTTGAAAAACATATGCTCTAAACCCTCCAAGTTTGAAAAAAGAGCCAATTACTACGAGATCTGTAAGCATATTAAGCACTTCTGACTTCTGGTTTCAGTACAGATATGAAACATGGATGAAATATCCTTAAAAATTTTACTCTTTAAAATTTAATATAGGAATTTGCAGGACTAAGGCACCTTTATATATTAACATGTTTGTCACAGTTTTAAAAAAAAGAATTGAAGAGAACATCTGTTTTTGGGATGAAGAAACATAACCAATTTCACAAATCCCTTTTATCAAAACATCAATCCAACAGAAAACAGAAATATCACACAGAGAAATAATTAAAAAATGTATGAGCTGTGAATCTTGGATTATAACCAATTTTAAAAAATTGCAAAGTGTTAGTAACTTTATTAGCTGCAACTATATTGTCTGAATTTTCTACCTGGAACTCCTATGCCTCCTTTGAAATTACCTATCATAAAAAAAAATGATAGGTCCTCATTTGTTTAAAGCCCAATAGAAATTCTTCAGGAAGTTATATTTTCTGGTTTGATTTTTTTTTTTTTTTTGGATGACTGTAAGTTAACTATCTAAAATTGTGAGCTCAGTAGAAGCTTCTGTCATGGGGAATGGAAAGGAAAAATATTTTGAAAAGTGACTGAGTAACTAACCCAGAGTGTCTCTCTTGCTTAACATTTGGTCAGGATATTTTCCTAAAATTCCTCTACATGAAAAAGAAAGCACCTTCTTGGGAACTCCCAAGTGTGAGCAGTAAAGGAGCTTCATACATTTTTCCTATGGCCTTTTGAAGGATAAGGAAAGTGTAGTGATCACTTATTTCTGGCCCTTCCTTCAAAACTGCAGAAGACATTTGTTTGAGCAAGTGATGCATATATCATTTAAACATAACTCTAAAAAAGGCAAATAATTTGTCAACCTGGGAATCTAGCAAAGAAAGAGATATTAAAATATACATATATATAACTGTAACAAGCCATAGAAAGGTCACAGAAGTGCAGGCACAATTACATAATATTCATGGTGAGGAGAAAGATAATCCAGAAAATCTCGGTTGTACTAAATCTGCAGAATCAAATGAGAGAACCAAGTAAAAAACAAAGCCTCCAGACCCAGACTGGAGCGAAACAGAAAATTTCATCATTCCTAAGCTTGTGTTCAGAAGGGCCAGACACGTGTCCTGGTGCCCCTGAGCTCCTTTGGGGCACACACAGAGCAGGCATGGTTGGGCAGAGAGAAGTGAACTCCTGCCTCTATCAAGGCGGGCTCTGGCAGTGTTTCTGGTCCATGGACTCCCCCAGGAGCCACAAATCCATTTTTCCCCTTGCTGCAAACCTTACTGAGTTATGAGCAGTTGTGCAAAGACCTGCTTGTTTGCCCTTTGTTACCAGTGTCTAATTAGACACTGCCTAACACACAGGAAAACAAAGAGAAACCTTGGGGGGGGAGGTTTTCAGCTACAATGAAAGAACCAAAGCCCACGGAGGGTCTCAGAACATGGTTCTCCATTTGCACGTCAGTCATGAGGAAACGCTTGACTGACAGCCATGTTTGGGGATGAAGCAGCATCTTTTGGGTGTGTACTTCCTCCAAGGGAATACCTGGGTCCCCTTTAGCAGGACAGGCTTCCTGAAACAGCCTCTTTCCAAGTGTTTGAATGATCGGGTGTGGCAAAGCCAGCAGCGCATCTTAGGCTAAAGGAGTTAGTTAAATAAACATTGCAGAAAAACGAGTTAAAGGATTCACTGTTTCTCACTTTCAGTAGAAATAGAGGAATTTCTTCACACTGCTTCAGAAAAGGGGAATCTTTTCTGGCAGAGAGGGAGTGGGAAATGGGCAGCAAGGACAGAATCACAACAGCTGACTGTCTGTGCAATTTATGGCATGATTTTTCAGAGAGAAGTGCCCCATCTGTGCAGACTAAAGAAGCTGCCAGCAGTAGAAACAGGCAAGGTTTTTTTATATACTTGGAGGTGCTGGTGACATTTTCCACTTGAAGCTAAGGACAGAAATGTGGGGTGCAAAAGGAATGGTAGAAGTATTCCATGACCTGTTTAAACACGGTTTTAACAAAACTAGGTCTAGGGTCACCTAGGCCATCTACATTTTTACTGCAACTGGGCATTTTGTTTTAGCAGGTTCTGAGTGTCATACTGAGAATTTCCATACTTGCTTCCTTCTATACAAATGCCAGCCTGTTTTTCAACTGTCAATACATACGAGTGGGGAATTTGCACTCTGACTTGTGTATAAGAGACATACCATAAAGGGCATGAATTTTATCTTTGGCAGTGCAGCAAAGCTTTTAACATGTGGTTCATTTACTCGTGTGACACCAGCCTTTAAGAGCTGCTGTGGTTATTATTTATCCTAAAAATGCAATGTATTTTCTACTGTCTTGCTGGGTATGACAGAAAAGGAAATTACTCAGATTTTGCCTTCAACATCTCAATAGTTTAAAGGAGCAAGTAGAAAATGATTACATGAAACAAAGGGAAAACTGAAGCAACCCCCATAGTTATTTTCTCCCACCCAAATATCATTACTGGCATTTGGAATTTCCTCCTGCCATCAGGAGAACACCTGAATTTCCCTTTCCATTGCACAATTTAAGCTTCTACAATTTTTGCACACCCAGAGGAGAAATATCTTCTTCTATTCTCTTGCAAATACTATAGTAATTAGAAATGGCCTGACAAGACAGCAGGATGTTGGCAGTTTCACAGGGAAATCAAAGATGGGAGTTGCTGGGAGAATTTGGGTTGTGAGGGCTGTGTCTGCACTGGGCTGACAGCACCCACAGAGCATCAATTGCAGGGTGAGGCAGAGAAAACAAGAGGGAAAGGTGGCTCTCAGCCAGGTCAGAGGTGGGAGCTTGGGTCCTGTGTACTGGTGTGCCAGCCACTGCACTCAGCTCATGTCACCATGCTGGATATGAGGTGGATGTTGGCCATAGAACTTCTTTTTCATGTACCATCAGCCTCAAACCAAGCTAATCCAGGAGGCTGGCTAAGCTTTGGGCAGAATGGTTATCATGCCAACAGATCATATTGTGCTATTGACCTTGATTTAGGAAGATAGTGGGTTTTGTCTGAGTCACTCAGACATTGAAATATGTCCTTGACTTTAAGCCTGGGACTAATTCCCACTAAAACATTGTTTAGGACACAAAATAATTACCATGAACAGTCCTACTTAAAGCCAGGGTAAACTTAGAGCAAAAATATTGAAGTTGTTAATAAATGCGGGTAATGAGACCCCCTCAGAACAGCAGGAATTGTGCCAGATGTGTTTGTGCAGCTGGGTTATGAGATCTAAATTTAGACAAGAGCAACCACAAACATAAACAATGTGTACTAAGTGTTTATGGCCTGCTCATTTATATATGCCATGCTTTTGTCTGAGCATCCTGACCCCATGAAATCATAGAATTGTTTAGTTTAGATCCCAAAATACCAATTTGGGTACTTCTGGCTTTTTTTTTTTCTCCACAGGAACCACTTAATTTTCAGGAGGTGCTGAAAGAGATCTATTCAAACTTATCTTGTGCTGGGCATCCATACAGTAGGGCATGGCAGCTATGGAAATTGTGACTCTGTTCTTATAACTTCATTGCACAGACCAGTTCAAGCCCATATTGTAAGTGAGCAGTTCCGTGATCAGGATGTGCACGTGCATGCCAGCACCACACATCCAGAAATCCACATTTTCCAAAATTATAAACCTGGTTTATAATGTTCTTTAAGAAACAGGTGTTTCTTACAGCAGCCCATATAGAAACTGAGATATTGGTAATAGAGGGAAGACTTCATAGGTACAAAGAAAGAAAAAATCAAGGCACAGTGAAAACTATGTTGACACCTGAAAAATGAAAGGAAGAACTGAAAAAAACAACACTATCTGTATTGTAAATATTCTGGATCTTTCCTGGAAGAGGAAAAAAAAGAGAGGCAAAAAGGCTCTTCTGTAGATGTATGTAAGAAGTTGAAGGTTTTGATTTGATCAGTTACTGGCATGATGCCATAACTGACAAGATTCTTCAATAAGTTAGATTATCCACACTAAAATCCTGATATATAGGGTTATTAAGATCCAAAGTCTTGCTGAAACCAAAGGAATTTAGGATCCAATCCTTAACTCAGTTCAGATTTACAAGGTAGGACTGTCTGTAGAGCTGAGTATAAATCCTGCAGACAGGTAGTTCTGGCAGTGTTCCACCTCTTATAAAAGGTCTGATGTCTTTCTAAGAGGTCCAAGAACCTGGGCAGTTTCTGAGTTTGTTTTTTTGAAGATACCTACTGTGGCCACAAATGTTCCTGCTTCTCAAAAACAGAACAGGAAAGAACAGCACCTCTTAAAAACAATCTGGTGATAATACCAGATCTTAATGGGCACTTAAATGGGCACTTTTCTATAAAGTACAGGAAGGGTTTGAACACTCACAGCTTTTACTGTCTCCTTCTACATGTCCAGTACACACAGTTCCATGATATACCTCTTCTCACACGAACAACAAATGGTGGACTCTGTTGCTTAAAACTCACTGTCCATGCCCTTGCTGTCATTATGAAATGTTATTGTATTTGGAACTTGACATAATGATGACCATAACTGACCTGTCAGTGTAGATCAGAACAAATCATAAGCATGGCAAGTAATTGTGATTAAACCTTGGCCCTATTTCATAATATGAACAAGCATCTCAAGACCTGACGGGGAAGGGTTCTAATAATCAGACCTCCATTTTCAAAGATACAGAAATTCTGTCGGAAGAAGACAATGAAAGAGAGACAAGAATTTTAAAAATTAAAGGAATTAACATGATATATATGCTGCAGGCTGTAGTTTAACCTTTGAAAAACACAGCTATCTGCAGCATTTTAACAGAGGCATATAGGAAATGTTTAAGGTAATCAATGGTAAAGGTTTAACTTCCTTTCAGAACATTATCCAGTACATTTAAAATCACTGCTGGAGCAAGCTGGTGTTTTCAAGCTGCTCTTGCCAAAATGTGCAGCATGTCCTACTGTCTACAACAGTGTGTGTGCTATTCTTTCCCAAATCAAAGGTGGTATGCAAAACTGGACACATGTGAGTAAAAACTAGAATGGAGCAGGGCCTGAATATGTCCCAGGAAGGCTATTTAGTATTTTAGGATCAGAGCATTTTACCCTTTTGGAAGGTGTTTGCGGGTGCTTGTTTTTTGTACAAGAAGATATTGGCAGGTGTGGCTCAGGAGATGCCATCCCCACACAGAGCAGCGAATGGATCCACGCCTGCGTGGCTGCGCTAGATATTGATCGTGTCTTCTGGGAATACGCGAGGAAAGAAAAGGAGGATTTTTCCCTTTTAAATCCCTGTTAGGAATTATGCAGTCCTCGAGTGGAGCCCCTAGCTGGCTGTATGTGCTGCTTTGTTTCCTGTAGGGAGACGGATATAAAAAGTGCAGATAACGAAACCTAACTAGAAGGGTAGGCCTCTTAAAAGTATTCATTGTCTGGGGAAAGAGGGAGGAAGGAACTCACCTGACCTTGACCACCCAAGCTTTTAACACTCAAAAAGACTTTCAAAGCTTTCTGAGGGAGATTTACAACTGTGAAAGGATGCTGGAATTACACTGAGGCAGAAGGAATATAATTCACTTTGACTTACTCCCCTCCCCCAATATCACCCAAGTCACTTCTGCATTTTTAGAAATGTGAATACATCATTTTGGAAATTGATTGACAGAATCAAAGGAATTCCTGGCTTAACATCCTCACACAGTCTCTTCCTCTAAATTTCTAGCACTTCTCTTACACTGGCTGCCTTTTCTGTGAGAGTCAGCCTCCACATCCCAGCTCTCTGTGCTCTCTGCGACAAAACAAACCCATCACCCAGGGTCTGGGGTTGGTGCAACTGACACATTACAGCCATAAGTTCCTAAAAGCACTTACTGATAAAGGGCAAGCCACAGTTCTCAGCCCTCTGGGCTCTTATTACCAATAGCAGTTCAGTCTGGATGCCTCCTTACTAAACTATTGTAATATAATTGCTGGCTCTATCCCCAGGAAGTCCAGACATGGTTAGGGAGCCACAGTGTTCCACACTCAAAATTCAGTCTCTAAATTTTGCATGATATTGTTATTGTGCTAATATGTCCCAACAGCAATAACCAACAATATTTGCTTCCAGAAGCACTGAGAATGACTCCAGTTCAACCCCCTCTTCAGACCTCCAAGAGAAACTATTTTTGTCAGACTTCTTGAATAATGGGGAATATACAAAAAAAGCTCCTTGAATTCTCAGCATCTAAGGCTGCTGTTTCAGTTTTAACTTGCACAAACCTAGGATTGTTCTGGTGGCAAAAAGCAGGTGCTTTTATATTCCTATTGTATGTGAACAATTTCAGGATCTTTGGGTTTTTAGTGCCTAAGGGTACAAAACAATTCAGTGCCTCAGAGAATGTATCTCTAATAGTTTCTCCCAGTCAGAGAGGCTGCAAAAGCAGAAGAAAGTTTTCTTTTTTACACTTTTTTCATACATCAAGAAAATGATTAGAGGCTGGGGCAGCTTCTGGCAGGTGCAACTCCCAAAGGGGCCTGTGCCACTGACGCTGGCGGTAGGCGATGTGTGAGATAGCCCACGGAACTGCTGCGCTAGTCCCAGCCTGTCTTACCGTGCTCCTGCCCAGCGACAGCTCTGGAGTGCAGGCATCTCTGAATCTGCTTTCAAGCTCCTTACTGGAGGTACAAATAATCACTACAAGCTACAGGAATGTGATCTCTTCCCTTCTCTTCTTTCTCTCTGCTCTGATGTGTTATAATGAACACTCTGGGGCAGATCAGTAGAAAACCCCTGAATATAAGCATCTGTACTTAAAATATCAAAATTGCATGTAGGACTGTTTTCCCTGAGCTTTGGAAAAAAAAAAAAGTACCATTTTATTTGCAGACTTTACTGCTAGGATCTTCCTGAATTATTTTATTCATTGTGTTTTTTCTTTACAATCAGTATTCATTTCACAAGTCAATAACATATGGGATGTATCAATACGCTCAAGTGAAGATGACACATTCATAACTCATACAGCTGTTTTTTCACACCTGAGAAGGAATATAATGCTCCATAGCAGTGCTCATCCACAGCTGTACCACATAAATAAAAAACGTAGATTGTGCAGAAAAAAGAAACAGTGACTTAAAAGAAAACTCAGCTGCCTAACTGCACATTGCTGCACTCTCAGGGAAGCTAGGAATCTATTAAGCCCAGTTGTAAGAAGTTGTTCTTTTGAGATTAACTCTTTGGCTGGGAACACTGCACTGCTGACTGTGAGCTGTGACTGGAAATGAAATGTGTAAAGCACCATGAGGAGAAACAGCCATGCCCTGGGCAGGGAGCATCCCTGGGAGCTACACGGCACCCCATGACCTCAGAGCATTTCAGACCAAGAGGAACAGGTTATAAGTTTTGCGCTGCATATTTTACTCTTTACTAAAACTCATTTGTGTGTTTAAGACCCAGCTGCAGCTCCCTAGATGAACTCAAAGAGCCAACACCCACATCCCCCATAGCCTCTCTGCCCAGAGCAAAGCAAACCAACAGCCACCTCTAACAAATGCCAAAACCTCTCCTTTCCTGCCATCTCCCCTCTTCCTCAGCATTTCTTCCTCATCAAGCAGTGCTCAGAGTTAGGAACCTTTGCTCTCCTGACAGCACTCATCCTGGCCCTGTCTGTGGCAGGCACAGCCAGGTGCCCCAGCAGCCCCGAGGTGGCAGCAGCTCTGCTGTGAGCAGGTGGGCACAGAGGGCACAGTGGCCCCAGGTCCCGGTCCCACCCCAGCTCCGGATTTTCAACAATGCTCAGTTTCCCCTTAATATCACCACCTGTTTATTCTGCTTCAGCTTCTTCATGCCATCTAATTGTGGGGGGGGAGAGCTACAGAGCATTTTGTTCAAAGGACAGGAACATGTCAAGATTTTTAAAATGGTTTCCACTCTCTTTTTTTTTCTTTTTTTTTTTTTTGCCAGCACTATCTGATTTAAAAAAAGATCATCTGTAGAAAGAAAGAAAAAAAAATAATCTGTGTTTTAACAAATCTGCCAATTCTGAGACTTTAGAAGAGAAAGAACTAGCCACTGTTTCTCTCAAACCTAGCCAGGACCAAAGCTGTATGTTCCCGCAGCAATTATGTAAATAAATTCCCTGATCCCAGAGAAGCACTGGCCTTTGTTGACCATGTTTGTGAACAAATAAAGTAGCAAACAGAAAGCACAGTTATGATAACACTTCTCTAGGAACAGCCAGAAGGGAATTGGTATTTCCTGAACAGAGTGGGAAGCAGCTGAAATTAACAGTTTCTAAACTCTTCTTTTGGGTCTAAAAAAATAATGGAGGCAAAAATAGCTACTAGTAAAATTCATTTACTTGAGGGTTTATGAAAGTCTTTCCTGTTCCTTGTTCCCAGCTGTCTGTTACAATCCATTGCAGGACTGTGACAGCATTTAGGAGTTTAATGCCCATGGAATAGAAAGTTGTCACAGGTTGATGGGCTCCTGCTGCTAGATAGTGTCCACATCATTAATCACGGACACTTATCTCCTGTGCCTCACAGGAGAGCCATAGTGACACTTGCTCAGTGTACAGTGGAGGACACCAAAAACTATAATCTACCAGAGGTAAATTTACCATGAGATTGTGACAAGGATCACAGACAAATACAGGCAGCTCAGGAACACATTTATCACCCAGTGATGAGGACTCCAGCTGACCTCTGGCCTTACCTCCACATCCCTGCTCCCATCTGCAGACCCCACACGGCTGCTTGGACTTGGGCACTGGCTGCAGGTAAGCCTGGTCCCTGACTGCCACTGTGTCAGCACCTCAGTTTGCAGTCTGATCTCATGGGCCAGTAAAAACAACAGCCAAGCTTGTGTTTGAACAGAAAGGAAGTTTTTTCTTTGCATTAAAAATGCAAACCTCCTTTGCTTTCATTTGACACAGAAGAACTTTTTGGGGAAGAAAATGATTTGATGATTTTCTTAAAGACATTCCTGATGGAATTAATTCAAATGAAAAGGAAAGGTTAATTTCATGCTGCAATCACAAGACAGAAGTGTGTGTAAAAGTAAAACATGAGTTAAAAGACTCTGGAAACCCAGATTTGCTGAAGTTCTAAATAGGACTTGAGTTAACAAGTCCATTTAAAATAGACTATTGTAACGAATGGATTACAGAATATTCTAAGTCCTGTTAGCATTTTCTCTTTAAGCTGTCCAACACTATAGGGAGATGGGGGGCACTACAGTGTAGCACTGTAGAGACAAGTCACTTTGAGATTTAAGATGTGCATAAAAAACAGAGCAAACCTCTGAATCATGTTCTACCCAGCTATCAAGAAAAGATGTGAGCACACACATTGTATTATATTCTGGTTATTTAGCACTGGCTGGAACTGGGACAGCAAATACAATATAGTTAAGAAGAAAAAGGATTACCCACTGCTATGACTTATTGAAGGGAAGGTAGATGGCAGTGTATTCTATTACTTGAGATATCTAAATCTGTATACTTTTATACAAAACAAATATATACATTTTAAACAACTAGATTTGATTATGTAGGGAGATTTTTCCCATGGGAGGTTACCTATCACCCCTCAAAGATTTTTTTTTTAGTCAGCTGAATAAGACTTTTTTTTTTTTTGCATGTCCTTCTTTTCTGTAGATAGCATGATAATTTACCTTGGACACCTCCCTTCACATGAACCAGCATTTCCTTAAGAGCTGGAAAAGTGCTAATGAAAAATGACATATTTGCAGCTCATATCAAAGGGCTGGTCAGTGTTTTCTTTAGTTTCTTTGGAGCAGATTTTGTATTCAAAAGTCAGAAATTGGATATTTTGAGTACCACAGAATATCACAACTGATTATGTAATCTCAAAGGGAATTATATTTTTCATTATTTTCTTCTCTATTGCTTTCACTTCTTTTTATGATCTGTAATGTGTCCCATAAGTAGAAAAAAATAAGCCAATTCTTAATGCTTTTTAAAACTAAAAGATGTTAGTGTTAAAAGTAACAAATAAGAAATCATGATAAATGCTAATACATAAAATAACAAACAAATAAATAAAAGATGCTAGATGTTGTTCATCATGTTAGATGACTGTTCAAGCAAATGAAAAGATGAGTACATTGATAAGGATGAAGTACTTTGAAATGATTTTGCTTAGAACTCAGTGTTACAAACACCGAAGGTGGGATTTTGATCCCACTGTGGCTTAAAATTGGTGTAATTTTGCTGAGTTAATTTGGCTTTATTGAGACATAACTGAGGTCAGAACTGTATCTTGATGCTGCTGTGAGTGAATAAAGGATGAATCAATATTAAGTTTGTTCTTTCCACGTTTGTGGTTTTTTGATGGCCTGTAACAATGAAACACCAGTGTGCTACTATTATCCTTCATAATGAAAACTTATCTTGGCTTGGACTCTACATTTCAGAACTTCCTTTTTTGATATTTTCAGATAGTTTCTCTGTATGTATACTAATGTTATGTTGAAGGGGAGCAATAAGATACTGTTCTAGCTGAGATGCCGACAAAGCTAATTCAATAACTAAAGCAATTAATTTTCTTCTCAGTTTTGCCTTCATGAAATTCATATGGCTTGGTATTATTTTGAAAATGAAGGAAACTCAGTTTCCTTCAGAAATCACAGAAATAAATGATCCTTTTTCCTTTTTTCTATAAACCATTTAACTATTTTCTATATGACATAAAACATGCAAACCACACACAAAAGAAAGAAAGATAAAAAGGAGATGTATGTTCTTAGGTGCTTCTGACCTGGTCTGTTATGATCACCTAGATACAGTGGATATCTTAATCTTTTGTGCCATCCATACTACAGTATTACATAAATAGAAACAAAATGAGTGACCAGAGATGTCTTCTTTAGAGCAAAAACTGAAATATTGAAACAGAAAATAATCATCAACCTTTTGAAAATTTGTGAATATGTGATTATGAACATATTTTGAGGATACTAGGAAAATTCCAGGCACTTTCATATTTTCCTGATTTTTTCACTATTTTTAAGCTATATATATTTTTTTCACTAATTTTTTGGCTATATTGGCCTTCTGCAGGTACACTTGAACCCTCCCCCTGTGCAAGCATAGCCTAATGAAAACGCTCTTGCCACGGATTCACTTTGAAAGATATGATTTTCACATACTAGCCTATTTTAATGCCAAACATATTGTAAACATAGTGATCATGGGCCAGAGTGGGAATGAAACAGTCAAGGTAAAAAGGAGGAATACTCGTTCACCTTGAATTTATTTTGGGTTTATTCATTTTTACCATGTTTGAGCCTGTCTTTCATTCATCTTGCAAACTCACAAATGAAACCTAAAATTAGTGTGCATGAATAATTTGGTGTAACCACACAGAGTATATGAAAGCAAAACTCTTCTTTAGGAAGAAAGAATTACTTGACATGATACGCCTGTTTTTCTGACAGTTTTTCTGGCCTGATAAAATGTTATATTTGTATATTTGCAGTGCACTGTTCCAGTAGCATATGCTCCTATATAATTCCATCCAGTTTCTCAACCTCAAAAAATAGATCTGATGCTTTCTACCTCATATTTTACTTGAGATATTTTATTTACTTTTAATTATTTTCAATGCTTTTAAAGATTAAAATGTGGGATATCAATAAACTGGTAGCATAATTTAGGACAATTTGGTTTTTACTATATTCTGTGACACTCCCTTGCTCTCAGATTTAAGACAGCTGGTGAAAAGCAGAAAAGCTACATTCTGGGAGAAGGAAGAAATGCAAATCTCTGTTTCTCCTGGTCCCTTGCAGCATTTCAAACTCTCTATATCATTAGGAATAACCTCCCTTTACAGAGTGCTTTAGTCCATGGCAGTAGAAGTTAGTTCAGTTACTGTCTATTCAGTTTTAAAACATACAGTTGTGTTTGTTTAATCATGGTCTCTGCTGAGACATGATCTTATGATCCTATAATTTTTTTACCAGACTTCCAGGCAATAAAAATCCCAGAGAATTCAGTGCATCTCACAATGCTCACTTGATTTCAACATTTGAAAAGTCACCATTCAAGCAGTCACTACCCTGGGCTGTGGTAACAAATCACATGTTCCAGGTCCACCTTAGCACAGGATTGCTTAAATCACCTCTTCTCAATGGGTCAAAATAGAATCACTTTCGTAACAGCTACGGCTATTTCAGGGTAAATAGGTGAATAAAACCATAGGGGATTTTCAAAGACACCTGGGAGCATCTTCATTTTTTTTCTCAATTCTACAGGCCTTGAAAACTTCAGTTGTGTGTGCCGAGAAACTCATCCTATATATTTTTAGATATTCACATTGATAAGAACATTTTGTATTTGTACAATATGTGAGTATATATTGTGCTCTCTTAAAGAGAAACCACGCCATGTTGGATGCATGCAGCCCTCCATAACATCAGCAGTACCTATATATATATTTTCAGCTCAAATACTGAAATTTTATCACGACTTCTCTGTTGTTTTCCAGGGAGGCAAGGCTCACTTTCATTACTCCAACAAATGTTTATCTCAAGGAATATTGTTCCTTAAGGAATAAAAATTAATATGAAGCACCAGTAATCTGGAAGTTATTTGTGAAACCCAATCACATTTGCATTTATTCCTCTGTCAGTTGATACAGGGATGTTATGTCACATTTTAAGTTTGCAGATAATTGAAGGGATAAAACCACAATAATGAAATCACTGCTGGATTACATTCTGATAGGTGACAAATCAATTCATTTATGATACTTCCTTTCATACTGAGGTGTTTTATTGTGCAGAGGAAACCTCTCAAATTAATAAAACTGTTAAATCCATAAAGTCCTATGTACCAAATAGCTCATCATAGAAAAAATATCAATCATGAAAAGAATAAAACTGATAAATGTTAGCAGGAAAGATCATTTGGGAAAAGAATCTGGCTTCCAGGAGGATTATGCTGTAGCAGTAATAAACCATGGTACATATGCATGCTTATAACATCAGTGTGCATAGGTCTGTGGCCATGTGCACACACAGCTAGGCACACACGCTGATGCTGTGGCCTCTATTACCTCTTTTGTATTCCATTAGTTCTGCTGGCAGGTACCAATTGCACGCTACACAGAAAGAGCCCAGTGAGTCCCAAACAGTTGCATCGCAGTTGTTATTTAATAATGTTTCTGTGGTGCTTTTGCTTTTTGAATGAAATATGATCTAATAATAAGAAATAAAGCTGTTATTAGGCTCTTTCTAACACGATTTAGCTCAAATGGGATTTTGTAAAATTGCTAAACTTGTGTTAAAAGGAAAGAAATTAGAGAGACTTAAAAATTATATAATAATGTATTTATTCAGCCCCCCCTTCCACCACAGCCTGTGTACATTTGCAAAAGACCCATTCACGTTGCATAATACACTTTAAGAGGTTGTAATGAAGCTGTGACACCAACCACCTTGCCAAAGATACTGCACAGACGACCCTGGCAAATACAGTGTACAAAAAAGCTCTACAGCAGTGACCTTCATATTCATGGTCTCTCTTTAGTGATTGCACCACTCCCAGTCATTTATTTGGTAACTCTGAAAGAAACATTTTCCTTCTTTAAGACACTGAGAAGCAACATGGCACAAAGCAGGCTATGCTGAAAAGTTTAGGGAACTGACAAATCCTGAGGAAACAGAATTATGAATTACTGGAAGACAGAAACTGCCTAGCCAATGGGTCAAGACTAACTTTTAATTAACTATTTAATGCATGTTAATGTTTTTTGCATTTTGAAGGCTCTCAAAGTGCACAAGGCAATAGTGCTAACTAATATTTCAAAGAACAGCTTGTGTGTTTAAATAACAACAACAGAAACAACAAGTAGGAAAAAAAAAAGGAAAAAAAAGAAAAAAGAAAAAGGCTTTTAGTTCTTTAATTTCAGGTTCTGGATGTTCAAATCCTCCAGTACTCTGTGGTGGGGTTTCAGTTTACCACTTCTATTTTAACAAAAGATTGGATGAATGGATGGACACACAGGGGACTAAGGAATCCCAAAGCTCACGCAATCCTGGCTGCACTTCACAGTTGAATAAATGACAAAATCTATTGAAACTTGCTCAGCTTCCAAAAATTGGAAATTGAGGTAGAAATTTCCCAAGATTTCCTGGGAAATCTTCATAGCTACTTTCTCCATTGTTCAGGTAACCCTGTTCAGATTATTTGAATAACCAGTCCCAGACTCAGCAGTGTGAGTCCTGCTGGCCCAGCCCATGTGCCAACTCAAAGGAAGAAGAGCATGGTGAGACAAGGACCAGCCTTAGCCAGGTCTCCCATCCCCTTCCCTTTGAACCAGCAGGAAAGGGTGCCCAGTTATTCAGAGAAGGAGGAGAGGCTCTGCATGCAGCACCTGAGTCTCCTGTGAGGCTGGAGGAGTTTCTCAATAAAACCACAGCAGGGTCTGTTGGACTGACACCTATGAACCTTTAAACAGGGGTGGGATTTGTCCTTGTATTTGCCTTCCAGCTTATGTGCATCCCTTAGAGTGCAGAGACAGAAATCTGCTTGGAGGGGATTCCTACACTTGTTAGAGGCTTTGCATGATCCCTCCTGGATCAGGCATTCTTACGCTCCTTGTCATGTCACAGGTTTACCTTTTAAGAGCTGTTTGAAACTGTCATGTCCTATTTGACACTGATACATCCCCAAGTCAATGTGCATAAGATGAGTAGATAGCAAGAGCAGTGGTTTTTTTTACCTTATGCATAAAAATTCCCAGCACTGGCCAACAGAGAAAAGACAAATGTATTAACACCCTGAATAGGCTGTTAATTTTTTCCCCTCAAACTGGAAACTTTTGCTAGAGTATCAGCAGTTTCACAGTAAGTAAACAACCTGTATTTTCACAGTAATCAAATTATTGCAGTATCTACCTAGCAGTCCTAAAAAAATGGCTTTTAGTACATCATGGGCCACCAAGACCAAATCTTAATCAAACACAATATAGGTTCACTAGATAATGGAACAGCTGAAAGACAAGAAATTTTTATAATAATTTTAAATGAAATTGATGCTCTGTGAATATGTTTAATGAGTTGCCAAAAGAATCTCAGCCTAGCTTAAAAACAGTAAAGGAAAATGTAAACTGCCCTGTGGCACATCGGTTGGTACTGCTGGTATGTGAGGCTTGGCTTGCTGGGATTTCAGACACCAGTGCCAGCCTGATTTGCCCAGGTATAACTCTGTTGAATTTTGAAGAAGCAGAAGCACATATAATTCACAATGAAATATGATTCTGTTTCCAAGTGGCACTACAACGATGGAAATATCTTGATTTAAGCATTTAAGAAACCTTTTTTTGTTTGTTAAATGGAAGCATAATTTTTTCACCACATGTATACTCCTAATGAGGCAGTCGTGGCAATTGATCTGATTTACTGGAAACTATAGGCACATCTTTTATAAATTCTTCTTGCAAAAGCAGTGAGTTAAAAGAATTTAGAGTAGGGAGGTTTTACCTGCATCACTTGTGTCAGCGATCTGAAGGGAGGTGACAAATAGGCATATAATGAGACACATGGCTTTATACCTGGTAATCTCACACATAAAAAGAATGTCAAGTGTATTTGACAGAATGAAATGAAACTAAAATGTTAGCATTAATTGCTACTCAGTGCTGTATTACCAGCCCCACAATCCAAATCAATTATAAAGATTTGTATCAGTTGTGAGACCAAAAAGATTTTGGAAGCCTGTCAACTCTAGGGTGTCATTACCTAATGATGATATGACTGCTCTGGGTTCTGCTCAGAACAAGAAGAGTCACAACCACCCACTTCCAGGACTGCAACCAAAATGGTACAAATGAAGTGTTTTAAAGGAAAGTTGACAGGTGTATTCTTAAACATCAGAGATGTTAACAAAAAGATGTATTTCCCACATTGAAATACAAACCTCAGATTGCTTAGGGGAGTACAGCTCACCCTGCCCCATCTACGTAAAATGAGAATTCTGTGTGCTGCTCCAGAAGCCATCACATTTATTTGATTATCAAAAGTAAAACACTAGCACACTGAAAACTTATACCCTTATTTTTTCATAATAATAGATATATTTTGGTACCTTAAAGAAACGGTCATGTGATAACTTATCAAAGTTTGCTGCATTGGTGAATTAGTCAAGGGAGTAACTACACAAAGCTGACAGCAGAGATGATAAAACCTTTCAGCAGAGTGCTGTTAGATGAACTTCAAACTGCCTTTCTCACCAAGAAAAAAAAAATCCAACTTAGAAGCCACAACATGGGATTTTTGTCACTTCATTCCATCAATGAGAGGCAATAGATGGTGCTATAGGTAACAAGAAGAAATTTCATGTTAAGGAACAGTAAGTAGATGTGGCTCTTTCCATTGGCCTTCCCACTGTGCTTGCAGAAAGATAGAGAGGACTATACTAAAAAAAAAGCTTCCTCAATTTTGAAGGGAATAAATTGCTCTCCCTTTGGAAGTAAAAAATGCACAAGAATGTCTAGGAAGTGTTGCCTTCACCTTTGTGGTAGGCAGCATCTCATCTCTGTGCACAGCACACAACTCCTCTGCATCCCTTTTGAATTGTTTCATTTGAGAGAATTCTTTTGCATACACTGAGGAGAAAATACTCAGTAAAGCAAAATATTTCTGCAAAGCAAATCTGCAGAATGGAAGAAAGATAAAAGCAGAGTTACCCAGAAGCCCAGCAGCCTCAGGCTCTCAGGGTTTCTTTTCTGACTGTACTGAGCTGTGAGAAATGGCAGCACAGACCTTTGTCACTCTTGTCTTGGGTATTGGCCTGATGCATCAAACATCTAGTTTGAAACTGCAGCAGCGTTAAATGCAAATAACTGGTTAAATCCCACAACCCCGAGTCCTGCTAAGAATAACACACCTGCATCCACAGGAGAAGGGAAAGGAGAAGAACCTGTCAATGAAGCATGACTTCCTGAGTTCCAGTGGGTTTTGCTTCCTGGTTTGTTGTTGGGTGTTTTTAGTTTTATTTAAAGCATCTTGAAGTATCTGAGTCTAAATATGTCCCATCTTCTGAACACATTTAAGCAATCCCTATCTGTCCCTGATCTAAACTCTACATAAAATAAAGGAACAAGCAGCGCAAAATGAGTAAAGTCACTGGGTGAAAATATCCACTAGAGAAGGATTCTAATTTTAGAAATAAATAGCTTAAGAAAAAGTATGTTTAGCTTTCCTTCAAGATCATCAAAGCATACATTATTCTTTAATGAAAAAATGACAACTACTTTGTGTTAGGCACAGTTTACCAAATAAGGATGCTCTTTGGATGGTGCTGAAAATGAAAGTATTAGTGTCAAAGCTCAATGAAGCACTCTTTTTACCATATTTGATTCTTGCTATAGGAAACAGGCTCTTGATTTGCATCTTGGGACTGGATCATCAGCACTCGTCCCACCCATCAATTATCAGCTTGCAATATTTTACAGATGTTGACACTATATGTTGGAAGACAGCAGCAGTTCAGGAGAGATCACTGAGTGAAGGAACAGTATCCTTCATGTTCCTTAGCACAGAAGTTCACTGTCTGCTTCATCTCCCTTCACCAGTGTATATAACTGAGGTCAAGAAGATTTAGTACTTCAGAGTATTTTAGTCAGCCAAAAAATGTTAGAAAAGTTAGAAAGAAAATTAAATCAAGAGCCATATAACTTATGCTTGGACCATGTTCAGTGGAAAGAAGGACATGAGCCCATCATATGGAAAAGCTAGGTTAATGTTTATGCATTTTCAGTGGTTTTCCCTCCATATGTAGGCAGTATAAAGATTATTCACATAAGACTTGATTTTTGTCCCTCAAAGCCTCTAAACAGACTAGCAGTACAAAATGTTGACTGTGGAGCCCTTGTGATGGCTGGGCTCTGAGTCTCCTACAAATGTTGAGACTTACTGAAAATTGTTTCTCATTGATCTGCATCACATCCTGTTATAGCAAAATTTTCTAATTCTCCTAACTCCTTTCTTCTAAACTGCAAATTCACCATTCAAAAACAGTTTAAATTGGACAGACAGTAAAACCAACAATAAAATAATGGAAAAAAAGAAGTCATTCCCTTTTCAATAGCATGAAAATAAGATAGAAATGAGCAAAAGTGGAAGTCTTACAGTTATGTCTTCCAAACTATATGCTACTCAGTGTATGAGAGACAAGTGTGAAACCCTGACCTTATTAATTCTAGTTGTCAGGACAAAAATTATGTACCAACTAAAAAGACTTTCAAATTTACCAAATCTTCATAATGTCTGTTTTCACTTACATTTCAGAATACCATTAGCAAGATGATCAGTGCTTACTAGTACTGGTTACCTTTCAAATTTGCCTCGTGGTCAAGATATCAATATATTTTGGGCATGCTAAACAGCACAACATAGCGGGCTTTCTAGTAAAATTTCCTACCTACTCCATGTTCCTCCCTTCCCCCATCCTCAAATTATAATTACCTTTCTGAAATCAATATAAAAGTTAACAGTGTTCCCGTGAAAGATTTTTAATTGTTACCGTGTAATTTTTTTGATTATATCTTATCTTGCACACTTTCAGAGAATCGTATCAGGTGCTTAAAAAGAGGCTTTAGGAGAAAGGCTAAACCCATGTGTCCCAGTAACTTTCCTGTGATTACCAGGTATTTTGCTAATCAAGAACACATTCATTCACAAGTAATATCTTGTTATAAACTTCCTGAAAGAAACTTGTTACACATGGTTAATTTTTCAGCTAATAAGAGCCTACTCTGGTTTCTTCAGTAATTCCTAAAGTCCATGGGGCTCCTTTTTGATTACATCCTTGAGTTCAAACCAAACCAAACAAAGCAAGTACACAGAAGCAGTCCTTCAGATTTGGCTACTTCTCCCTGCACTACAAGAGCAGACTCTGGGGCTGGTTGAATTCTGCCAGCTCTGAAGTTTATGGCCTCTCAAAGATGAATGGTGCACTTCAAGGAATAAGATTCAGAAATGCACCCAGTTCTGAGGAACTGAGCATCATAGCACTGTGAAACAACACACTGGAAGGATGAATATGAATATTCACTCTGGCCTTTATTAAGACAAAAAGGCTTAGTAAAACCCTGCTGGGAGAGCAACTACATTTATCTTTTCCATTAGAGCATTTAAACCCTGTGCATCTTAGAATTCCTATTCTTCCTTGATAGCCGCTCAAAGACAACACCAGTTACTGGTGTTGATATCATTGATAGACAGCATTTATATGTGTAAAGAAATAAGAACTTTACCTTCCTTCACACACAAATCCTTTACTGCAATTTTTGGTTCTGTAATTTGTAATTGCAACTCATGGTTGATTCACATGCTCATAGTCTGCTACTTAAGTGTTTTCCATTGCATTTTTGGGCATCATTCAAACACAGTGGGTGGCAAAACTCAGTGCAAGCCTATTCCAGGGAGACGCCAACCACTCTGGATCCCAGTGCTCCAACACTCAGCCAAAGCTGGGCAGGGCTGGGACCAGTCCTGGAGAGGCACCTGCCAAGGGGTGGCTGCTCTGTCCTGGAGCACAGCTCTGCCTTGTTACTGCCTCAGATCACCAGCAAGCATTTAATTCCTTCAAGCACCTGGCTGCTTAAGATATATTCCCTCTGAATTTCATGTCTTGTTTGAAAAGATTACTCAAAATCAATGAGGAAGACAGGCTAGGAAAACAAGTGTAGCCAAGTAATTTCTTAAGCACGGTTGTCTTTACATGGTAGAGAACACCAGGGAGTTACTAATCTTTACAAAACAAAAAGGATCCCTGAGACATGCTGCTTTTCTTTGCAGCCCTTCAGCGGATATATGAGCCCAAAGCCTGGTCAACACTTAAATCCAGACAGCTTCCCCCTTGAATTCTCTGCACTGGCTCGCTGTTTTCCTGGCAAGTTGCAGCAGGTCTGCATTCAGCACAGACAGAATCTTGCCTTAAATACATTTTTAATCCTGTTTTGCCACATAGTCAGCCTACATTATTTGAATCCTGAGCCTGGGGAAGCAACCCAATAGAATAATTACCGAGTCTTTCCTAAACGATGTGTCGGGCCAGGCTGTTACCATAAAATCAATGTTTAGCATCAGCTCCCAGTCTCTGCCCCTCCTTTCCCCCAGACTTCAAATCAAGCTAGTTTTTCAATAAAAAGAGGCTCACATAGCATTTCACAGACAACCAAGGATTAGAAACCAGAATTTACCAACCAGACCTGGTTTGATACAATAGATACTGACTAGGATGTACGAGCTTTGCTCAGTGTCCTCACTGACTGTTCCTGGTCATTAAAAACACCTATTCCCAGGAGCATCAGTGCCTTTCCTACTCTCCCATATATTTCAGTGCAGCTCCTGAAATTCTCCCTTCCAAATCTGTCTGTTCTCATTTCAGCAGGTTACAGTATTTATTTACTTCAGGAAGGAAAATTCCTGCTCAAATTGACTGTTGCATGTCAACAGCATTTCCATTTGATTCCAAGGGGAAGAAACACATACAAAGATATTCTCTTATTTCGAGAAAGAAAGAGTCTTTAAATTCTGTACAAAGAAAAATGCTGAAATAAATAATTTCCATTAAAATGCCCATTGCAAAGATTTTGATCACAACACAGGCAGATTCAAGAGAAGTTTACCTTTAGGTCAACTAAGTGGCAAAATACATTGCAAAGTTTTAAGTGATGACACAGAAAATGGACTGAAGAATGGGTAATGTTGATGTACAATTTATTCAGCAATGTTATCCTATTAACTTCGGAATAATGGGTTTGTGCATATACAGGACTTTATTGCTTCAGACAATATTTCTTTGTGGATTAAAGTATGTTCTATATGGCCTATAATTTAAGGTACTGCTCAAATGCATGCACAATCTCAAAGAGCCTACCAATAACATTTTTCCCTTTTTCTTTCTTCCAAAATGAGCCTACAGTTTTTTCATTGGTTCTATTCTTGGTATTTAACCAGTTCCTGGTTGAATTCTTTGGGAATTCCCACAAAGAAGAAGAAAAAAAGGTGAAATTCAAGTTGGCTCCCATATCTCTATTGCTGCTTAATCTTTCTGTGTTTCAGAACAGTGATGGTTAGAATAAACACATAGTGCAGCATTATTTTCACTCAACCCACTAACTATATTCTTTAAAGAAATTAGAAATTGCATTTTCTTGTAACAACAGCACTAACATAAATGCTGTAATAATAAAAAATAGCTTCTAGATTAATAAAAAATAGCTTCTAGATTATAATCTTAAAAAAAAAAGAAGTTTAAAATCCATTGGAAAATGCAAGTAATTTAAAGACCCTTTTGAAAAACAAGAGCTACTCTGGGCAGATCAGCATTGTATTTATATTGTAACCATGGAAACAATATAAATTCCCATCTGCCTGCAAATGATGACTATACTGTACTCAATAGGTGAATGAAATAGTTATAATTTCAATGAGTAGCCAGATATGCAATTTTTCTTCTCTGTAAAACACAGAAGAGAGCTCCTGCATGTGATTTAAAGCTCCATGAAATGTTTGGAATGAAAGCACAAACCCTGGGAAATTTGCCTGGCTCCAACATTTTGTGACAAACCAGAAACTCGGACTCTGCCTTTATGAAGGTTCACACCGAGTTTCGAGAACCTGGAGAGAGAGGGGAGGGGGGGAAAGGAAAAAAAAAAAAAAAAGGAAAAAAAAATCAGGGGGGAGGAATAACTTTTGTGCCATCGCAAAGATGTGTTCAGTCAATCTGGTCTGCTTGATTGAGTCCTGATTCAAGGTTTGGGCTCATGCAGAGTGTGGCTACAGCAGAAGTATCTGCTCCAAACTCTTTGAACTTTGCACATGCTGAGAGCCAGATCAGAGTTTGGGATTTGAGCTCCACAGCTCGATCTGTCTCTAATGGGCTGCAATGAAACAGTTAAACCCAGCACTACAGAAACACACTTGATTGTGGAATTCAGCCTATTTCTGGTTCGAAATGGCACTCAGAAATTCAGCTATGCACTTTTTATTGCTCCTTCGTGGGCACACTTTGAAATATGTGGCACCTTCCAGACATTCAAAAAGGTGTTGATTTTGTCTATCTGACAAAGATAGACTGTGTTCATCTGACTCTTTTGTCCTAAGGGAGCCAGAAGCAAAAAGACAAGGAAGCTGATAGAACTAAAGAAAGAGGAGAGAAAAAAAAAGTTTATGACAGTTACTAAATTCTATATAAGTCTAAATGTTTCTTTGACAGAGATTCCTGGCAACCTTTGGGATTTTGCAAATAAACTTATTTTAATACAAGTGCAATATGGAGAAAAGGGAGAAATGCAGAAAGCCCAGATCTGTTGTATAATAATCTTTCTGACTCTGTGTACATCATTATTTTTTATAGTATGAAATAGTGATACAAGAAGGAGGATTTTCCTGGACAAGACTTTTTTTCTTTGAATGTTTGAAAAGGTCGCTATCCAAGTGATCAACAGCCTAAGCTTTGAAATAGAGTATTTTTACTTCAGGGGGAAATCAAAGCTGCCAGCAATGACTCTGAAATGGTCAGAAGATGAAAATATTGAGAATGTCTGAAGAACATATTAGCCGATAGTTTTTTTTCCTTTCCATAATATGCCAAATTAGACTTAAAAACCAACTTTAAATATACTGTGAGATGTTATGCACTACTGTCTTACAGAGTATTTTAAGTTAAGGAAAATATATTCAGTGTCAAAAAAGATGAAATTAAAAAATAATTGAAAAGATACAATGCAAAAGTGATACATTTGTTACGTGTAAAGCCTCTTTCCATGTGTTTTTGAGTCAAACAGCCTGAGAGTGAAGTCTTGGGATGATAGCAAGTAGCCCCATATAAAAATCACAAGTATAGATTTGCAAACTGGAATTGCTTCTGCTTTTCACATCAAATCAGTGGAGATCAGAAGTGACAAATATTTTTGGTAAAAATTTCCATTATGGAAAGAAAATGGATCGGTGTTCAGAAATTTAGGAGAACCTGCACAGCCAGAATCTATGGAAAAAAACCCACAATAATTGGCTTTTGTGATAGCTTATGGGAACTGAAGAGCCATTTGAATATAAACATGCATTAAAAAATTTAAGGGTTATTAAAGGAACTTTTTAATTTAAGGTTAATTTGAAAAATCTTTTTGCTTGCTTTTACCATGGTTTTAGTCCCTTGGGATATTGGGAATCTATAAAACAGATCTTAGGAATCTAAAAATAGTTGGAGGGAGAGAAATTTAAAAAAAAAGGCCATAGGAGTGCTGAAATACACACCCAGATTTAAAGTTAGAGTGGGACTTAAATTTAGAGGGTCCTTTCTGAGCAGTTTACTATGAGAGTCATCTACATCACAACAAGCCAGAGAACACACTAAGATCCTGCTGGGTTTGGCCACACACATAAGCTATTAGGTTAGAAAACATTTGCCTTAAATATTTGTCAAAATTTTCACAGAACATCTTTTCAGAATTTGTTGAGCATCTATTTGTACATTCTCTGTGAATGCAAATGGTACTCATGTGTTAATGTGCACTTTAATGTAGAGAGATGCATTCGGGGAGCAGCAGCAGCAGATTTTGTGGGCATATTTAAGAATGTTAATTTGAAAATGTGTGCTATAAACTTTGATAATTTTGGAATAGACCCTAAAGAACTCTCAAGTGGCAAACATACAACACCTACTCAAAAAAGAAAGAAAAATAAAGAGCGCATCAACTCCATTATAGGCAAGCAAGCAGAGCAGAACAGGAAAATTACTGGGAACAATTTCACAAGACTGAATACCAGAGTGCCTTGAAAGCCATCACCGACCTCCCAGTCATGACTGATTTATTGTCTGTGGAAGGACATGTTTAACTAACATAGAGGGAGGTTTTCTTTCCAGTGATAACTGGTACAGTAAACATGGACCCAACACACTGTGCATTTTGATTTTCAAGAAACATCTGATATTCAGTTTCAGATCAGACATTGCTGGCTTCTGCACTGGGACATCAGGAAAGGTAAAAAGCCACCTGCTAGGTAGGGAGCTCTATTTAGCAGCATCTTTCTTGATGGAAATGTAAAGAAAGAGGAACTAAGAATGGCTCCCTTATCTTTGGAATAAATACTAATGATTCCATCAAAGAATGACACTGTGAGCTGTGAACTATGAGCTAATGACAATTTTAATGCTACAAAGGAAACAATATGGCAGAATAATCTTGCCATGTTGTACCAGGAGGGCAAACATAGGAGACTCAATGTTTTATATACTCCCTTCACTGAAAAATACTCATGCATTTTAAAAGAGGAACAAGCACAAAACTTGTTGAATTGTAGAGATTGAAACAGACAGTCCAAATAAATAACAAATATAGAATTAAAATGCACAGAGGCTTTTCTGAGAAGTCCTATGTATTCTTCTTAGAATTAATACACCATCACCATTTCCATCTAACTGCAAACTAGAGGCTAAATCCAGGTTCATTTGTCACATCAGCAATGTAGACTTGTAGCACTTTCAGAGTGAATCCAAGGCTGCCAAACCTTTTCTTTCACCACTTTACAAATCTTTAAGCATATGCTAGGTATAAATAATAACATCTTTCTTCAAAGTAACTAGAGAGAGAAAATCCCTTCTCAGTCTGTGAAAAAAAGGATTATATTAAGTTAAAGGCTTTTGTCTTGACTGCTCTGATCATGTGTTCTAATATTTTTTTAGATTTTATAAAACATAGCACTTGTGTCTTAAATATTTATTACTAGTAAAATAAATTACTTA
>VZTN01005307.1:120032-148675 GCA_013400515.1 Erpornis zantholeuca | reverse complement strand
ACTGGTGCCATTGTTTATCCAAAGAGATTTGACTTATTTTGTGAGCAACAAAAAACTCACATGGTACCTAGGAACCTCTTTTCTGCTATGAGAAACCTTTATTATTATTTCTATGACAAGAGAGATCTATTTCAAGCTTAAGGCAGGCTGGATAAAAGCAAAGAGTTCAATCAATAGCAGGATCCTTTTCGCACTTATATTAAAGAATGATTGAAGAGGAGTTAAAGACAGGTTGGTAAAGACAATTTCAGTAGTATCACTGAACTCCTGAGACACAAAGCTTGGCTATTTTTCCTTCCTCTGACCAGGAATTAAATATCTTCTATTTTGTCAGATCTGCAGTGCAGGAAACAAGATTGTGGAGGTGTCCTCAGATTTACATCAGTGTGATTGTGATCTGTATTATTATCAGGATAGTGTATTTATATTGCTGTGCTTCTGTAATTCCTATTGAAGGACATCTGTTTGAGGTACAGTAAACAGTACCTCTTTTGAGAAGCTCTTTACGTTTCTTCACTTGAAATATTGATGACTATTTTAAGCTGCTATAATAGCATATCATATTTCATGAAAGTATTGCAAAACTGCTCATGCACAAAACTGCCTAAAGTGATCCTCAAGGTAAAGACTGCAGAGGCTTTTAAGAACAGCCAGAAATTGCAAGAGCTGGTGCTGCTGGTGTGACTCATTTCAGAACCTCCTTTCTGAAGTTTTCCTCCAGCACACACATTGTCCTTGACTCTGCCGTGGTGGTGCAGCACATCTGGCACATGAAGCACCACTGCCTGGAGAACTTTCCCAGTCCAGCCTAACAGAGAAACAAAGGGTGCAATGCTGGAACAACAGAACACATATTTGGTCTGAACTGTGTAATTCTGTGTTTCTGTAGGTTTAACACTAACATCCATTCTTCTTCCTAATTTCTAACTTGTGATGCTACATGTACAACTCAGTATTTCAGACATATTGAAATGGTGGGTGGTTTTACAGACCATATGTGCTGTAATCTCTAGACACATCGCAGCATGTTCAAGATGGAGAATCAGATGCAGTCCTCAGATTGAATTTTTGGTTCCCTTGTTTTGTGGGTTTTTAACAGATTTGCCATAAAGTTAATTGAATTCTGCTTTCACTCGGCTTTAAACAGATGTGTAAGTAAGAACTTTTCATGGAATTTGTTGTGACTTGAAGTGAGAGGTGAGATAGCCAGCAAAGAATTGTTCACAATTCAGTGAGACTCAGGATTAAGCAAGAGACTAGTTCTCAATTCGCTTTGAAAGTTTCAAAGTCACCCCCTCTCTCCCATGTTGTGCAACATCAGAGTACAAGATGCTTACTAGATACTATTAACTTCTAGTTTTGTGCACTCTGGCATACATGATTGGCTCATGAAGTAATGACTGTTTCAGACTATGATGTAGAAGGAAATGAGTATTACTGTGAAGCCTTAGCCAATTTTAGAAGCAGTCTGTAGCCAAATCTTTCTCGAATTTTTTTGTGGGAATCTCAGCTTGATTTTAAAATATTAACAATGTTAAGAACTTCACATATGTTTTAGAGAACCAGCTGAAGTGTACAGGGTTCTCTGCATGGATCCAAGTTTGCTTATTTTCATATTTGGCTGCATGGAGTTATAGAGGATGGTCTTTTTCATATTTTGCTTTTTTCAATGCTTATTAAAAATAAATAAATTGACAATTAGCCAAATAATTTTAAATACCTTTTAGTTATCTCCACAGATTTAAAGATGGTGTCTCTGAAGATTTAAAAAGAGCCAAGCAGGAAACCCTCTGTTGGAAATAGAAGCTCATCTGATAACAATTTTGAAAAATTGTTTCCCATCACCATTTCATCATATTAAGCATATCAATGCCATGCAGATACAGCTCCAGTCTCTGCCCCAGACTGGCCTGGATGCTAATGGTGAATTTTTGTCTTTTCTTGTTGGTCCATTTTAATAGTCTTTACTCAATCTAAGTAGTTCTTTTCTTCCTTTCCAAAGAACTGTTTCCAGAAGGACACTTCCAGTGTGGTTAAACAAGGCTTAGAAGAACACATTTACTTCTTAATTTAACTAAGGGCTATAAATATTGAAAGGAAGTGAATTTCAGATTAAGTAAGACAAACCCAGAAAACTTCAAGGATATTATCATAAAATTATAATCTCGGCAAATTGCACAAATCAGACAATTCTGATCTAAATGAGTGTTTAGAAGTGCAGTCACTACCTGTTTGTACCAGACCATGACCACTGAAGGCCTGAGACAAAAGCTAAACAATTTCAATTAATACAAACTCTGCAAGCACAGGTTTGAAATGTGCACATCTAATATTGCTCATTTAATGTTTTATATCAAATGGCACCAAGGTAGTGTTAAAATGTATGTCTCAGCTGGATTGGGGTTTTCCCCCAAAACCTTCACTTATAGCTCTCTCTCAATAAAATTCTAAATTGCACAATTTTTTTAGGCTAGCAGCCTGTCAGATGAGTGATACTATTTATAGTGTCTTTAAATGATTACCAGTGCAGTCTTTTGAATGAGGAAATTACACCACAGGATGTTACAAATCTGGGGGTCCTGACTTACAGAAGGTGACTAAAAGGTATGTTTGAACAAGACTGACTGAGCACACAATTTGCTGTGGAAAGCATTTTGCTTTAGTTTCAAGACCTTTGTTACTCCACATTCCAAAGTATCTACAGAGTAAGGCAGAAGATATCATTGGTATGCCGTTGAGACATGACATGCTAGCATATTATGCATCAAGTGTAGTTTATTAAACATGACCTCTGGTAAGAACTCTGGTGCAGAGTTTGTGTATTTATTACAAAAACCCAACCCAACAACCAGAACAACAAGCCACCCACATCTTCATGATCAATACCTTTCATTTCATTAATTGCCTTGGATGCATATAAACACAGTAAAAAAAAATTAAACAGAGTAAAGCACACCTACTCAACATTACATGGCCACCACTGTAACACCATCAATGGTATTCCTGCAGGTGTGCTGGGAATAGGAGCCTAACTGGGATCCTTTAGATAAGACACCAGAGTGCTCTCAGCTGAGCTGATGTTGCATACCAAACCAGAGCATCTGCTTCCTGCTAGGTGACATCCACGTGCAGGTATTCATAGACAGAGATTTGATGCTGCTGTGCCAATCTCCCAAAAAGTGCTACTAAATAAAACTCTTCAGCTGTAGCTTACCAGTAAAGACTGACATTTCTCTCCAGCTTAAGTACTCGTAAGGCATCTACCAACCTGGTGTGCAAGCAGTGCTTAGCCATCTGTGAGCCAGCGAGACATTTGTGGACCAGTGTTATTTACAGAAGCTACAGGAGCACTTTTGCTGAATGCATACATTTGGGCAAGACACTTCATGGATATTCTGTATAGGAGATAATTTTCCTGATCATGCAAGAACACTCAGAACACAATGCACATTTATTTCCAGTGAGATGAACTGGCAGAGCTCCCTCCCCCTTGCTGCACCCCAAGAGATATGGGAAGCCATATAAGCAGAGAGGATCATCCCTGCCCCCAGCTGTACAACCATCCATCTTTGGAAGTTACAGGGTGCCTGCCAGCTTTAAACTGGCTCAAGTTACCTAAACCTCATCTGATATTGCTATCATCAAGAGAGTCTCTCCTCTCCCCACACTTATCTGCCCTTAGCTCCCCCTCATATTGTTATAACATTATAACAATATAAACAATAAAGTATAGCTAGTTAAGGCAATGGTCTTGGTTTTAAATGTTATTTCATTTTAATATATGACAACTTCACCTTAGAAATAATTCTCCTTCCTTTCCCCCCCCCTTCATTAGACAGACTCTTAAACTAGATGCTAGGTCTTAAATTAGTACAATTTGTTTCTCTGGAGATGTAAGTAAAACTACTTTTTGAAACCAGAAGAGTTAAGTCAGCAAAACCCCATATGGCTATTTTTATTTTAAGCCAAATACTTTAGAAATTGTTTTTGGCTAAGATAAAATATGCTACCCTTACAGCACGATCTAGGGGATTTACATCTGTTGAAACAATTCCACAGAAAAACGTAAAATGCAGATGATGAAGCAATAGATGAGTCCTTAGTGCAGTTATTTTCATTACTCCCAATGTTGGTTCAGGTGGTTTCTCACAGTGTAACTCTTGTCCCAAAGTACATAAGGATGTAGAAGCTTTTATTCTGGTGATGGGAAACCAAAGGAAAGAAGCCAGCTAAAGAAGATTCATGAAGAAAGAAAAGAATTTCAGGGAAAAAATTGGGCTAAAGACTGTGTGGTTGCCCCCAGTATGTTTAAACATCTGTTTGTCACGTGGGAATTTGGGAAAAAGGCAAGTTTCACTTAAAGCATGAAATGAAATAAAAACATTAGTTGTAAACTATGCCCATTGTAAACCTAGCCCACTCATTGCACTTGTGATCATTAACTTTCTAAGTGAGAGCAGCACATTGCGATAATGCGTAGAGAAAGATCATTCCCCTGAGAGCTGTGTCTCATGGCTCAGCTGTGAGCTTCTGAGCCCCACGGATCCAATACTTTGACAGAAACAGCCGTGGGTGGGTTTGAGGACTTGCCCTTGCCAACTGGTGCTGGAACTCGGAAATAACTCATCAAAAATATGGATTCAAAAACTGGAGGAAAAGGAGAAAAAGCAAGAACAATTCTACCAATATCCTATACTTCTTGCTCATACGTACAGCACATACAGCATGCTAATTATATTAAATGCTGTAAATTAAGAAAAGCACATATAAATATGTACATGTGTTTATGGAGAGAGATATATTTAGTCTAAGTTGAAGATACAACATTTTAGGAGGGATTGGAAGTCCACAGTCAGGAAAGCACTATTGCTTTTAAGTTTAAATAAGTGTTCTAATGATCAATATTTAGCAAAGCTTACTGCAACACACAGGGGGTCCCAGTGGTGTTAACACAGACTTTGTAAGTTGCTTCTGATCTAAGCACGTGTTTAACTGACCCGGATGCACAGAAAGATGAAGCTTGCAAACAGGTTTACAGAACATATCTTTTAGTGGTTTAGCACAAAAGAAAACACAGAGATGGAATTAAATTTTTGTTCAGTTTAATATTCTTTACCATAAATCCAAATGCAAGTTAAGTCCATACTAACCAAAAAGAAAAAAAAAAGGTAACATGAATTTGAACATTTCCTCCAGACTTCTCTCCTTAGAGGCAGGTTCTTTGCTGGTGCAAATTTCCATAATTTAAATGAGTTACAACTGCTTACACCAGCTAGACTTCGTCCCATCTATCACCTCTATTATCTAGATAATGTGGAAAATAATCTGTTCAGAGCTTTCATTTTGAAAACAATGTCATGTTACAATTCTCAACAGAGTCAAAAGGCTCCCCAAAGCCATGCATGAAAAATAAACTGTAACCTTTTAAGATTTCCAAGCTGTATGATAAATAATACTGAACTAATAATAACTCAGAGAGAAAGAGAAGCACTGTTTATCTTATTTTTCTGCTTTAGGGGAAAGAATCTAGGTAGCAGATTTTGTCATGATTTTATTGCTCATTTTCTGTTCTGCAGGTTTCTTTCTTTGTGCTCATAGATTGTAATGACTTTTACAAGAGAAATAAATTGTATTTCCATGGGAGCCGGGGCGTTAGGCAAATTGCAAAAGATGATGATGAAATTTGGACTAAGCTCACAACATGCTCTAGGTCTTGATGATGTAAAAACATTCCTTTAGCAATAAAAATCAAGTCCTTAAAGTGCAATCCTAGCAGCCTGCATGAAAACAAAAACATACACAGGATTATTCTGGTTTGATTTATAGTGCTTTTGCCTACTGGAAAACTTAGTGCAAGAAGCTTGCCAAGGTCAGTGCCTCTGCTTTCAGATTTCTTTATGAAGAAGGAGAAAGCAAGCTGCATTTTCAATTTTTTTAAAGGCTCTGGCACAACGCCAGCCACTAGGCATTCAGGAGGTGTTCTGTAATCCATTCAACTGTAACATAAAGTTTTGAAAAAGGTATGCTAGCATATTCTGCACTGGCTATGCTAATCAGTAATGTTCCATTAAATTGGCCACTGTCATATTAAAGAAAGATCTACACAGTTTGTGCCCTCTTGTAACAATAATATTTGACAATAATTATAGTGATAGCAAGGTGTAGGTGGTCCAGTTGGCAAGAATAGCACAATATTTCTCTTTAATAGTGACTTGATCAAACATGTGTGGGTGCTTTGTTGAGGCTTGAAGAGGATTATAATAGCTGAAATAAGATGAGATAATTTGCTGACAAAGTTGTTTCTTCTTTAGGAGAACACATCCTTCTGTGCGTGTGTGTGTACACGAACATCCCCCCACACAACCACCTCCCAGAGAAAATAACCCTTAAGCAGCTGTGCACTGAGAATGCTGGTGGGGTGGAGCACTGTGCCAGAGGGAAGAGGGAAAGCATGCCAAGCTTTGTCTGTTTGGGAAGAGGTTTTAAAAAACAAGGGCACAGCATTGAGGTTTCTGCCCTCAATGAAGAAATGGTGACTGTGACATGGCAGACTTTGTTCAAGGATAAATTTTGTTTAATACTGCAGGGCCACCTTCCCAGCTCTGGACAGTCGTGTCTGCCACGTGCTACGATTTGCCATACAATACTTACACCAGCACAGCAAGTAAAACAAGCCATAGCAGTGAAATGATCACTATTTAAGAAGACAGCAAACCTCTCTATCCTCACTGCCTACAGAACACAGGAGTGAGCCACCAGCAGCAGGAGCTCCCAAGCCAGATGTCCTCCCAAGCACCCACATTGGTCCCTCCTGCGCTGAACTCCCAGCTGCAGGGCCACATTATTCACTGGGCCAGACAGCTCTACAGCACAGCCCCACCAGGGCCTTGGGGACAGTTCTTACCAACAGCTTAGCTCAGAATTCTTAATGGCATTCTTGCCAGACTATCATGTGACATGGCCCTTCTGCATCCTTAGCCTGCCTTGGCATGGCAGGTGAGGCCAGTGAAAAATGGCAAAACAAGAGACTGCTGCTGCTGTTGGCATAAGCAGCAGGAAATGGCCAGTGGTGGGAGCTGGAGCTGTGGTTTTGGTGTTGTACAGAGGTGTGTATGTGTGTGCAAAATGAAAGAAGCCTCAGCTTTCAGAAATAATTCTTTGAGAGGACACAGGAACACAAAATGGCTGGGGTTAGCAGGGATCTCAGGAGATCATCTAGTTCAATGTTCCTGCTCCAGCAGGACCAGCTAGAACTGGTTGTCCAGTCCACTGTTGTCAGGTTTTGGGTATCTCCACAGCTGGAGACTTCCCAACCCCTCTGTCCACCTTACTACAGTGTTTGACCACCTCCACAGCTAAGTGCTCTTTTGTGTTCAGATGGAGTTTCACATGTGTCAGTTTGTTGCCATTGCCTCTGTCCTGTCTCTGGGAACATGCAGCCTGAGCCAGATGAATGATCTGTCAATTCACACTGTGAATTCTGGATTCATGGAAGTCAGCACGGACACAGCAATCAGCCTAATGAAGAAAACTGTGCAATTACAATCTGTCTGAGGGGAATTGTATTTTTTCCTTCATTTCTCTCTACTCCTTTCCAGTATCCCATCCAGTTTATCAGGAAAGCCTGGTGTGGACATCTGCAAAGATGACAACTCGAAAATACTGAAATGCATGGAAGAAGTGAAGCGGGGCTGTGGGATGGTTATTTGCTGGAGCAGTGTGGTAAGGATGCTACCTGGGCTGTCTGTGGGAGTGTCAGATTTTCTTCAGCTGTACATGAAAGGCAAATATAACCAATGCTTCAGACTTCAACTTGCTTAGCTAGTTCACAACCTAGAACTGAACTTTAACCATGACAATTTAAATAATTCGGTAATTTCTTTTTTTGTGAGAAGAATAAAAATTAGCATTCAGTCAATTTCCAGATGTTTTAGACCCTTCTTGAAACAATAGCATAACTAAAACTGACTGCCCAATTTCAATGAAGCCCTGTATTCAATCCCTGGTAGTGTGTACCCACCGCCTCTAGCATTTTACAATGCAAACCAGTCATCAACAATCAGAAAAGAAGCCAGAGCATGGACTAGTATTTCCCACTGCACTTACGGGTGGTACTTTATGAGGTTATGAAGAGATAATGCACAAACTCCCTGTGATTTCCCCTCCTTTTCCTCAGTGTCTCTCTTGTGTACCCTTGGTGGTATTCAGAGGACACCAGGCTGCCCACAAGGGTTCACCCCAGAGGAAAGCTTCCCCCTACGCACAGAGTGGTACATTAAGACATCGATTCAACACAACTGCTGCATGCTCCAGCACGGCCACCAGCTCCCGGGCGGCCCCAGCGCAGCTGCTGGTGTCCCGACCCGGCACAGCACACGGGGCCACACAGGATCACAGCCGGAGCTAATATGGCCACAGGCACATTCTCTGTGATTGTTCTCTTCCTTCACCCCCACCTTCCCTTCATGCTGAGAATACTTTCATTTGAGACAGTGGCAAAGACCGGCAGACCCCGGAAAGTCACCTGTTGCAGTTTCTGTGACTTTTCCCTTACGGGGTATAGCTCATTGCTCCCCGCTCCTGCCCCCCCTCAAATCTGGAAGACTTCCCTGGATAACTTCCAGCAACTATCCCATATATGAGAATAGGCTTTTCTCTCTTTGTCCTAGAATATGTTGAAACGAACTGACAACAGCAAATCAAAAAATTAAATAACTAGCAGAGAAACTAGAGAGAGACAGCAGCTGCTAGTGAAGGAAACTGCAAGATGGTCACTGGTTAAAACAAACAGACCAAGTTCTAGTTAGTCTTCAAAGATTTAAAAGAACCAGTTTACAATACTAACACTATATGGTCAGTAAAATGATTTCTGAAAAGTTCTAGATAATTTGGAAATACAAGTTATTATCCTGTCCTTGATTTCTTAATTCTCAGTAACCAGGTGGTGTGAACACAAATGTTACTAAAACCACCTGAAAACATGTAACAGAATTTAATTAGATGATGTTACAATTGTGTGCTAATTCTGATAAATGCTTTGATCACTTCTCATAAACAACAACAACAAAAAAATCTTTTGTTTCTCTTACATTCTAGTGTTTGATACAGTTTTCAGCTCAGTAACTCCAGCCCATGTTCCTTCTCTGTATATTATCTAGAGATGAGCATAAAAAATAAGTGAGCATTCATTTCCATAGGTGTAACTATAAAATAGTGTGAGAGACATTTTAATCATATTAAATAAAGTAATTTGCCCTCTTACAAGATAAAACACATCAACAAAACAGTCCAGTATTTATAATTTGGAAGAAGTATTTGGAGAGGAACATGATTCAGAATAAAAAGCAGTTCTAAATTCTTTCTCCCTTAAAGGTCATACCTGCTTTAGTAGGCTAATTTTAAACACATCTGAGGCACTATTCAAACTAATGAGATCAGAGCTAAAGGGTTCATTCACCCATCATCTCTTTTTTTTCTGTCCTTAATGAGTGCTGGAAAATAATAAAAAAAAAAAGGATTTTTGTCATCCCAAGAGGAACTAACAGTGAGGATGAAAGAATAAGCAGTTTTCACAGAGGAGGAGATAGTTTGATTTGGCCTGACTGCCTGCTCAGCTAAAGGATGCTGGAGCCTCCACTCTTCACAGCACTGGGTATCTTCTTTGCATAGGTGGTTAAGTTTGATGTGAGGGTTGAACAGCCAGCAGCCAAGGCACCCAGCAGGTGTGAAGGCTCAGCACAAGCAGGGGGGCACCCTTTACATGCCAGCAGAACCTGCCTTTGCTGGGAAGTGAGAGCAGCTCACCAAGTGCAAGGCAAAGCTTCTCAGGAAGTTTACCCTGGTTATTTCAAAAAGAGCCAGCTGGCCACCCTCACTGGGAGCCAAAGCCAACATTAAATCAGACCACAGGCAGAGATTTATCTGTGCTCCATCTGTAATGTGGGGATGAAATCGAACTGCCCAACTTTGTGTTTGCGAGGTACCCTGAGACTGCGTGAAGGCCAAGAGGGAGTGCCAAAGATTCTCTTATTATGAAAAGCCATTCAACGATAAGCAAATGTTGATGTTAGCAAAAGCATCAACTTCCAAAGCCTTTCAAAATTCTTCTATGAAATGAATGAATTTACATATGAAATACCCCAAATGTATTTTCTTTGGTAATGGCAAATTATCTTCCTATCAAGTAAGTACAGATTGCAGAAACCTAATTGGACTTTAACAACTTGTGAAAAATTATGGATGTTATATTTTATAGATGTAAATGTTTGATTTTGTTTAAAAAACAGTCCCCTACCAAAGAAAAAAATCAATACATTTTATGTAAATGAAACTAAACATAAATGTTCCTATTGTAGCTTCAATTTGTTTATGTAACTTCCTTCGGCAGCAATGGATGCTGTGTACATATCCAACTGAGCGACATATTGTGTTAGCAAGAATCTCACAATTACAGACAATTACCTCTTTTTTGCACCTGGTGCTTACAAGCATTCTTTATTTGAAAAAGGAAAGATTTTTATGTAAATCTCTAATGTCTCCTGAAGTTAAATAACCCAAAACCAAACCATCACCACCACCACAGCCCCCACAACAGACAAGCAGAAGAACTACAAAAAATCACAAACAACTCTTATAACACCACCATGTCACGTCATGTCACCTCATGGCATTTTAAATTGCACAAAAGTAAAGAAATTCTAGGTACAAACAGCTTCTCTATTCAGAAAGAAACATAAAAAGGAATACCGAAATAATTATCAGTGGTCTGAGTGTCTGGGTTATGCAAACATGTACTGCAGGGATCTGGTTCAAGAAATCCTTTTCCACCCGCTCTTCTGCACGTGTGCCCCCTGCAGCAGTTTATAACAAGTCACATTTGAGTGCTCAGGTAACACAGGAATTACCCTTGTTCTTCAGAGCATCAAAGAGGAAGGTCTGTCAAGAGACAGAGACCCTTATTCCCCAGATGCTGTTACACAGAAATGGCAGCAGTCCCAACATCCAGGCTGAATAATAATTTCTGTTGTTAAAGAAACCTGTGGTGTTTTTTGAAAGGCTGCAACACTTCCACCGCTTAAGGTAAAATGCTAAGCAGAGACTGTGACAGAATACCAGAATACACAGACAATGACTAGAGACATGCTCTTTACTCAGACTATATATTCCTCTTTCAGTTTGGATGAGTTATTAACTTCTGAACTTTGCCACTTCCTTTAAAGCATTTGCAGCATTCTAGAAATTTTGTGTGTTCAGCTGAAACCCTAACAAACATTGCAATTTTTGGCTCATGTCTCTGCCAAAGTATCAGCAGTGCCACATGTTAAACTGGGAACACACGGACACTGATGCAGCAGAGAGAAATACAGAATGTCTCCTCACTGCAGTTTCTGCTCACCTCTGTCCACTTTGACACAGCTGAATCTGTGGGCTGTACTCCTGCTACTCCTGTAGTTCTCTCCCCCCCACCCCTCCAACAAAATGAGCAATTCCCATTGGATTTCCTCAGTGAGCATCCAACACTTACACAATACCAGAAGCTAATGGGTCTCTTCAGAATCCTAGTTTCTTTCACTGCAAACCAATTTCAGTTTAATTGAACTAATTGCAAATCAATAGAATACTCTGTCTTTGGAAAAGTACAGAACTACATACACAACAGTATATTCAAAATAACTTTTTTAAAGTAAGTTTAGGTACTTGAAATGCACAAAGTGGCAGATCAGTCTGGCACTTGACCTCAACTCAGCCCTCTTGCATGTACAGGGTATGATGCAGTCTTTAATTATATGGTTACATAATTATATTTCTACAGAAACCCAGATTTCTTCAGTGAAGTGGGATATAGAATGAAAGCATATGGCTTTAAAAATGTATTTATGGTAATTTAAAGAGATTAAAAAACAACCAGTACTGAAAAGATCATTTATCTCAGCAGTAGCAGATGGGGCTCCTGCTGAGATCAGGACTTCATTGTGCTCTGCTCCGTACATGCACATTAGATCAGACAGCAGTTGTTCCAAAGACTTTACAGTCTAAGTAGGGCAGTCAGGCAAAACTACAGGAAAAGGAATTACTTCCTTCATGTTACTAAGGGGGAAGTGGACGTACTGTAGCACAAAAAAGTTAAAGCAAGGTCAAGTGACTGAATTCAGCTTTGTTAAGGTGAAACCAATTTTAACCCATTACTGCTGGCTTCCTGATCTTATACTGATAAGAGCTACTGGTCTGTAAGAGGAATATACTTCTAGGCATTCACAGATTTAGAGACTGGAAAGTGTTAGTACCATGTGCTAGGTTAGCATTAACAGTTTCCAATTATTCCAGATGCCTCTAAGTATCTGAAGGGAGGAGTCAGAGGATGGAGCCAAACTCTGCTCTGTGGTGACAAGCAGTAGGAGAAGAGGAAGTGGACAGAAACTGATGCACAGGAAACCGCACCTGAGCATGAGGAAGAGTTTCTTTACTGTGCAGATGACTGAGCATGGGAACAGGTTGCCCAGAGAGGGTGAGGAATCTCCCTCACTGGAGATATTCAAGAACTGTGGACTCAATCCTGTGCCATGTGCTCTAGGATGGCCCTGCCTGAGCAGGGAGATGGGACCAGATTCACCCACCATGGTCCTTTCCAACCTGGCCCATTCTGTGATGCGCTGCTGTATGTGTTTATCAATGGTACCATAACAGTTTTGCATTTCCCTTCATGGCCAAGTCAAGCCAAGCTGCTCATTAACCTTGCCCTAGTAGATAATTTTGTTACATAAAATTAAAAATTATCAACTAACATTTCCTCCTAAGAGAGAAAAGTTCAGAAACGGCTTCACAAAATAAACTAAGTTTAGCAGCCTTAGAATCAGCAACTAGCTAGGTAAGCATGTTACACAAGTATGACACGTTTTAATTGCATATACAAATTCTTTGCAGAAAAGAGGCAAAGCACTGCTAACAGAGTGCTGAAGGTCATAACTAGGGATAATTTGTCTCTTCAAGTATCAATAGTGCCTAATAAAAAACATGCAGCAATCTAGACCAACTAGAGTGGATTCAAGACTTTCAAGATCTGAAAATATCTGATGAGAAAGGATCACTGAAATTTTGCTTATCCAAGAAAAGTTTTGTCAAAGAACAGAGATTTCCTTTAGGCTAGTAAAACCCTCCAGCTGACGACTTCTAGACAACCTGCCAAAAGATTTCTTAATTCTCCTTTGTCTGCTTTCTCTCACCCAAATATGCTGCAGAACAGATAGTTAAAGGGAGTTCTTTGGAAAGGTGTGTGTGGGTTAGAGGAGATTTTGAATGGAAAATCACTTAATAATGTAATGTTATTTCAAAAGAACATTATTCTTGGTTGCTTATGTGGTCATCTGACCTGCAAAATTCAGTGTATTTCTTCTTCTGTGGGAAAGATGGAGAAAGGGTTTTTTTATTATGTGCATGTGTGTGTTCCAGGTAAAGTAATGAGATAAAACACATTATTCAATTAAATTATTATGGTTAAAAAAAAAAGTTTTGTAACACAGATCTCACATTTCCTTTACAGATATGAATTTCTAAACAAAATTTTCATCTACAAACCAATATAAACAGATGCATTGCTGTCTAGGCCTCAATGGTACAGAGATATATACAATAATATAGAGAATGTAGCTAAACTCATTTGTTGAAGCAGGAGAATCAGTCTCTCATATTCTGCATGCTTTTAGCCATCTGTAGGACATACCTGAAGAAACCCTGCCATTGTAATATTCTATAATTTGTAAACAGTACTACATAATTCAAAAGAGCAAAGCTGTTTCAGTGCACAAGGAAAGCCTGTAGTCTGAATAGACTTATTCAGAATTTTTCTAATAATCTCTGTAAGACCTTGACTCAGAAAGAGCATTCCTAATATGAATATCTTAATGAAACTCTTAGAAGATTCAGGGTCAAGCCTTTGAATCTACAAGGGGAATCTTGAAGCCCAACTCTGCTTCTTTCTCACAGCTCTTTGCTATAGTTCATGGCAATAGAAGTGGCAATCTTCTTTTACACTTACTCTGAACAGCTCTGAAAATGAGACTAGCTGGTTTAAATAGAATAGGAAAGGGCGTGGGGAATGTAGAAAGTCCCAGTGTTGGCAAGCATTTCTAAGATGGATATATAAAATTGTTACTTCTGGTGCAAAGCGTTTCAATCAAGAGCAGACTTCAGAAGACAAGAAAGTGACAAAACCATGTCTGATGTCTTGCAGCTGATACACGAAATAAGACTAATATAGAAGAAAGAGGAAAGGCAGAGACAGTTATAATGCACAGTAGTCAAAAGACTTCCAAAACTGAGTCATCTTGAAGCAGCATTAAAACAAACAAACAAAAAACCCCTTACCACCAAATTAAATCCCTTATCTGTCTTTTTTATATGTTCAAAAAACTAAGCCTGAAGCTCTTGTAATAAGAGGCCTCCATTGTTACAACAGAAGTTCTAACAGTTTTACTTCTTTGTAGAATTGCTGGGCTGAAAATGTCTATAAAATATTAGAAAATACTGTCAAATTGCTAAAAGTTGCAGACCATTACAGAATAGCATTGTTATGCACAGTGAAGTTGCATTCTACAAGATATTCCTGAACAAGAGTATTTGAGCCTGTCCCTCAAAACTGAGTCCTCAATGCAAGCCTGAACAATTTAGCAAGAAAAACACGAATAAAGCCTTCAAAAGAAAACAGATACAGCACTGTCTGAAAAAGTCACATTATTGTACACAGGTGGTTAATTTCCCATCACAGAAATAGAAAAGACAAGACATTCTACTTGCAGAGCAGCATAGTCATTGTCTTCAAGCAATTTGGGACTATATTTAGTTACGTGTATATTTACCTACGACATTGAAGCCAACATCATCATGGTACTACTTTGGTTTTTACTCTGAAATTTCTGCTGATTAAAAAACTTGAAAGACTACGTTTGTTTTCTCATAAACTTCTGTCTTTCAGATTATAAAAACAAAATAAACACTGGTTATGATTCATATGCATTTGATTCAGAACTATGTGACTCCTTAGCAGGTAATTAGATGTAAAACAATAAAGGCTGCTCATCTGGCTGAAGTGAGGAAAATATTATCCTGAAAAAAATGTATGATGAGCTCCTTGAGTAGCAGTGCAGGATATGAGTAGAAAAAGTCAGCTTTGCAAAAAGAAGCAGAGACACAGTCTCATCATGATGTGTAGTTCAATCTTTAACTTAAAGAAATAAACATACATAATGTATTAGGCTGCATATGAATTAAAAAGAACTCTTTTATCCTCAGTATAACTTTTGCTTACTAGAAAACCCCCAGCACAGTCTCCTTTACAGTGCATATCTGTACCATAAGTCCACGTTGCTTTGATCAGCCTCTCTACCAGCCAAATGTTTCAGGTGGTTTTCAAAGGAACACATCTGCTCACAGAGACAAAGTCACATCTCATGCTCTGATGAGGACAGGGATGTCAGAGCCTGCAAGCGAGTGGCTGCCCACGACTGCTGCCAGGAGCTCTCCCTTGGGGTCATCACACCAACTCTCTGTATTAGAGATTAGCTTGTTTTGAGGGAAGCTGGGGAGTTGAGGGGCTGATGCAGAAAACCAGAGAGAAGATGATGGGGGTTCATTTCTGATGCCTCAGTCCACATTAACTATGCCAAGAGCATAAAGCTAAATAGAGTGAGCCTTATATTTAGAGTATCTTTTTTGGTCAGTTTTACATCCTGCTCCGTTTGTACTATGGGATTTTATTCACTCAGTGATGTTTTGATAGTTGTGCTGGTTTATATAATTGCTGCCCTTAGCTGTTCATTCCTGCCCCTGTGTTACCCCTCTCTCATGCCAGCACAATAATTTCTGCAGCTGATTTTCTCAGTTCACTTTACTGTGCAATCTGGCTTCTAGTTAGCAGGAGAAAATGTGGGTTTTTCAGGAACCAGTTTCCTCATCTTGTTCACTCTGAATATGCAAAGAAGGAAAATGCTTCTGAATACCTAAATTCTTCATGACTGCAAAGGGAAAGAAAAGCTTTTCTAGTATTATCCCATAGGAAATGTTCCAAATTCAAAGTAATAGCCAGCCTGCAGAACTGACTCCTGAAGCACTACTGCCTTCAAACAGCACACAAATTTCCCCAGAGCAGGCCCATCTAAAGGGTTAATGGTTATCACACCAGTTACAAGTGCAGCAATGACAGTGCCCACACTGTGGAAGGGAAGACCAGAACCTCAGTGGAGCTGGGTGCCATGCCACACAGAATGTGACACGTACCAGCGATTTGTACCAGCTCTGGATCTGAGTCTGCATAAGGGAAGGGAAAGGTTCTATCTGCATGAGATTTCTCAAGTCTAAGAAGAGCCAGCTAAGCAGTGAAACATGACAAAATGCCTAATTCCAAGGCTAGCATTCCTAACCCACCAGCAGAGCACTAGTGAAAGCAATCTGCTACAGTTGGCTATGTATTCATCCTGATATTTGGAAGACAGTGTGCAGAGGGACTTCAACAGGAATAAGCCCTTTCTGTACTATGCCCTTATTTCATCCCCTACCTCAGCTCTTATAGATCTAACTTCTCCTGCTAATACAGGTTAAAAACATGACTGTAATAAGAGCAGTGTTTTCCTTAAACTAAAATGAATTTTAAAAACAATTCTCTGTATGTAAAGTCTAGACAGATTTATTTTTCTATTGAAAATTAAAGTTGACTTTTGGCAGATGGTGAGGTAGAAATGGGTTAGTGGAAAGCAAAGACATATTCTACCCTGGACTTCTTTTGTCTGCTCATTTTTCCTGCATTTGCCAGAAATTACAAAGCAATTGAGTTCAAAGGCACCTCACATTGTGAGTCAGAGACTGGATTTCCAGCGTGTTTCTGTTGGATGCATCCGCATACTGGTTGTAGTGAGCGCTGTGGCCCCACACCACAGACAGACATGCCTGCACTTCCACTAACAGCTTTCCAGAAAGAACTCTAACAGGAATTCCTTGCTGGGATTCCTCCCTTAAACCCCGCATATTCGGAAGAAAACAGTTTCATATTGGCATAACAGATTCCTCATTAGTGTGTTTTCTTGTTAAAACACAAGACCCGGGCCAGGCTCTGGGCTGTTGCGCGTACTCTGAGCCGGCTCGGGCGGCGGGGCAGCACTGCTGGGGCAGGTGGGCACGGAGCTCCTGCCCACCGTTCCTGCCCACCGTTCCTGCCCCGCCTGTGCCGGCACAGGCTGGCGCTGCACAGCCTCGGCTCCGGGATGGGCACAGCTGCTGCCAGGGCCCGGGGGAGCGGCGTAGCAGCAGAGAGAGCCAGCGTGCAACTAAACTAGACTAACGAGGAGCCTCGCCCTGCTCCCCGCCCCTGCCATGCACCTCTGAGCCAAGCCTTGCACTTCTCTAACCCCACAGTGAACCTGCTCAGAGCACTACACTGGCGGAAAACTCACCCTACCAAAGGAACAAACAAAAATTTGACAATGTTTCTGCCAGATTTCCTTCCTCCACCACTTTAGCCAAATGCTGCTGCTGCAGCAGCCAGCCAAGGGGCAAGGAATGCAGTGTACTAACCATTAGCTGAGTCCCATTTTGATAGCAGCCAACACTGGATCATTTTGGTTAAGGTGTCAAACCACATCCTGATGAGACACAAACATTCTTCACAGCCTTAACGAGGGGATGGACAAACATAGCCTTGAAAAAGCTCCCCTGACAAGACTTGAACATATAGAGGACATTAAATCTGGCAGATAAGCTCTGCACTCCCTTTCTAAGGAGGAGGAAAAACCAAGATCTTTTAATAAGAGGGTTAGAAATAGAGGAAGTGCTCATACATGACACCAGATGCTATGGCAAGGCCATCTTAAAAAGCTTTCAAATCTCAAATTCTTACAATTGTATTTGTGCCCCAAGGATGCTTGAGAGAAACAAGAAAAAACTCAGACGCAAAGAAAGCAACAGTCAGAAGTGCGACTCCAGGGAAGGGCAGGGAGGGAGGACTCTGTATCATGAAAGTAGGTGAGGAAGTGAACATGGAAGCTGAGAGCACAAGAGTGCTCATCTGGGGCATAAGACACTGTCTTTAGTTTTGGTCGATGAACAGAGCCACACGGGAGAGACACACACAGTATGCTTCCCTTCTCCATTTGAAAGGCATTCTTAGGTCAGGAGCTCTCTCTGGGCTAATTGCTTGAGACTGAAATGGCACTGCTGGTGTCTGGGAAACTGTTTCTATTTATTATAAGTCTGCCTGTTCTCCAAGCTATAACCAGCACAGACTCCACAGGCAGGATCAGACCATTCAGGAAGGGGATGTCACACTGCCTTGCCAGGTAATTGATGTCACTGCTTCCTCTGTTTGCCATCAGTCAAGTTAAGGAAAGTTAAGGCTCTCATTTCAATTTTTTTTTCATGCAAGCTGCTTGTGCTAACCAGCTGCCATTTCAAATGGAAAATGTGGTTGGTTGGGCAGGTTAGGGACTTGTGTTGTCCTGTTTCTAACTGGTATCACATTATCATGTGCTGGTGCCTGCAAATGTGGGTGCAAATGCACTTTATGCCAAAACACTGTATTAATCTTCGAATTCCTGCATGGTAGCAGTACTAAAAAACAAAGCTTCTCTTTGTCTCCATAAAAGAAAGAAGGAGAGTTAAAAATCAGTGTGGGGCAAAATTCCCCACCTGTAAGGTTTTTTTCTTCCACCCTGGCAATTTTTGCGTGTGAACCACAGTAGCTTTTTGTATCAAACACTGGCCACTCCTAACTGATGAACTCACTGCTGTTTGCATCCTGAAGAGACATTAGGGCAGAAACTCAGCAACAGCAAATCTGTTGCTTCACCGAAGAAAAGCGAGCAGTGGTGATTTATGTCAGCTGAATCTAGATTCATCCTGCTTAAAGACACAGCTCGTTCCAGTAAGGAACCTCACTCGGCTTACAGGGGATGGATGAAGCAGCACTTAACCAGGTTAAAGGGCAGGTGAGAAACTACAGATATTTCCAAACATACAGAGGAAAAAAGCCTCACCACTGGGCTTGAAAGATGTGTTGTAAAGAAATCACTGATTATACCAGTACACTAGTCCTATGAATTTTTCAGGAGGAGAGTCACACAGGCCAGGGCACATTTGATTACTTCACAGTGGGAGTGTAAAAACACATGCACGGGAGCAGCAGCAAAAGCATAGCTCCTCAGACACCAAAATGCCTTCTGGAATTCCCTGGTATTGATGGAGCAAGCAGTGCAGTGACTGGAGTGACTGCAGATTTCTATATTCACTGAAGAGGTGCAGTGCTTTTTCCTCTGCAGAAGGAAAGAAGTATGTGGAGGTACAGCCTTCTCTCATCTGCTGTCTGCTACCCCTTCCCTTTGGAAGTCATACCTTGTTATCAGCTCCACCTCCCCCCTTCCCAAAATGCATATGCTGCAGTTTATACATGTGACACGTGGCATAAGATCTTGGGAAAACAATACACTCCTGTTGTTCAACTGATATTAACTGTGTGTGCTCACTGCACTCTATGAATCCCTTCTTGGATCAGTGATGCCATTACTGCAAATATCAGTAGAACTACAATAGACTATCATTCTTTCCTGCATTTGAATTTCATCTTGTATTGGTTGGTGCAACTTTTTCCAGGAGGCCACAGTTAGTTCCCACTGTTTTACTCAATACAGTTATATTGGTATTTCTAACTCTTTCCAGACAGCAAAAACTTGTTTGCTCTTATTTCATCCTCCACTTATGTATGGATGCAGCCATAGGTTTAAATGTGCTATGGCTCACAGTTGACAGCTGTGTAGGTTACTTTTCCAGTATTCTAGAAATTACAGTTTGCCTTTTACAATTCCTACTACATGCCACTCCTACTGCTCAGTTGTTAGGCAGCAAAGCACATTAAAAAAAATAAAAGAGAATTAGAGGGTGTCAATTCAGTTTAAAAGAAAAAAAAAAGCCACTGAAAAGCCACATCACTCAATTCTGATTCAGAAAAGATCATGTTCATACCTGGGCAACAGTGCATTTAGTATTGCTACACTGTGCAAGCACTCTGTGAATCTACACCACAAGGCAGTATTTCCCTGCCGTGCTATTGTAGGGAGATGCCATGACATACTGTGAGAGGCAGTCATGGTAAATGTATCTCTTTGAAAAGTTAGTTTTTTCAGCAAGTAGTTAGAATACTAAGCACTATTCTATTTACCTGGATTTGAAAAACTTGTTTTGGCATTTGTCTAGTTATAGGACTGGCTGAAATATTCTGTAGCAGAAAGAGTGAAGTATGTGGCACTGCTCTTTAACTGAAAGGTTTTCTTAGGTCAGAGACAGTAAATACTTACTCAAAGTGGGGGGTGGAAATAAAAAAAACAACCAAACACACAAAGAATTTTGCATTTCCCCCCACATTCTAGGATTTTTTTGTCTTGATTTGTTTTATTTAACAGTTATTTAGTAATTATTCAAGTCTGACATTATGAAAACAAATGTTATTCCATAGTATAAACTACCTTTGGAGGTCAGGTGGGAAAAGAGGTTATAATCATATCTTTGAAATACACAGTTTATCATGCCAAATTAGAACAAAACCACAATTAAAAAAAGTTGAGAGAGTTCTCAGAGTAACAATTTTACCTCCTGACTGATAATTTGTTTTTAAGACCTCTGTGTTTTTTGCTTCATGAGTGATCTGCTGAATGGCTTTGTACAAGTCACTTACCCTCTTTGTGCCTCAGAGCAGATACAGCAGAGAGAGATACACATGAGCTATAGCCATGTGTCATTATGCCAGAGCAATGCACTGTGTCAGCCTGACTATTATCTTATTCTACCTACATGGGGTGCATCCATGCAGATGTTGCTTACCTAGACAAGTCTCCCATTTGCAATTTCTAATAAAGGGGGTGAGGAACATACACTGTAACTGCTCAAAGTTTAGAGAAATAATCCCTCTCTCCCTGCCCCAAACAACAACAGTCATTTTCCCTCCATCTCTTGTGACTGCAGTTCTTGGAAGCAGAACTGCATACATGATGCAGCTAAAGGCAATTGGTAGTTGTTTTCAAATATCTGAGGTACTGTTTTCAGATGCCTAAGATGTTGTGATTTCCTGTTCCATGACAGCAAGAAATTCAGTGCCTGTTTTTATGCAATAGCAGAGAGATGTGATTGAAATGGCAAATACACTCTAAAAAGAACAGCCACATCCAAGGAGGGCAGGGCACACAAATGTGTGGGCAGCAACCCTGGGGTAGAGATCTGAGTGGCAAGACCACATAGAAAACATTCTGAGATGCATTCTTTTTAGCTGCTCTGAGATTGTCAAGTTGCTACACCTCTGGTTGCTGCAGCCAAAATGCACCCCATAGTTAAGATGCTTCCCTTCTGAGGAAGCTGCAGGTTTAGATGAGTGAAGACCTTTCTTGCTAACTACAGATCTATATATGTGTTATCAGTTGTGCCACCCTGGAAGCACTTAATCTATTAACAGCAGAATGTTAGAGGATATTACTGCTCACAAGTGCAAAGTCAGAACGATTATAGTAAGCACACATTAGGATACCTGACATTACCTACAGCATGTTTACACAGTATATCTTCCCACAGCTTGTCTGCTTTAAATGCCTTTGCTGAAGTGGCAGGTTTCCATTCCACAGTTACCTGAAAGAGATGTGAGCAGGAGGAAACTCTCCAAGCTGCAGCTCCATACTAGCCATATGTTACTTGCAGATGCAGAAGACCTACCTATTAAAATTCAGAGCATCTGTGTTCAATGATAAAATGATAACTAGTATCAGCTCTTTCTCCAGGGAGCTGAGCCACCATCATCTGTGCAAGAGAAAAATAGTGAACTGTTTCCAGTAAACTGGATGGAAAGTCATAGATAGCCAAAGGAAGGACACAGAATCCCAGGAACTGGTTTTGTTCTCAGCATTTATTCAGGTCAGCTCACAAGGTGAGGAATCCTTAAAGGACCTGCACACTCCACAAAATCAGACTTATTCTAGTACATCCATAGCACTTTCTTCACTCTGCATGCATGGGAAGCTCCTTTTAAAGTTGCCATTCCTATTAGAAGCTTTTATAATCTTATCCCTTCTAGTTTCAGCCTCAGCTCAGCACCCACTATTTAACTGGCAGCTGATCCTCTGTAGCTGTGTGAGCAGCCAACAAAGGTCTTCCCACTTTTTATCTGCTGCTCTTTACTACAACTGGAGCTGGAAAATGAGATGACATATCAAAAGGATTTGGTTTGGATTTCAAATTTTACAGTATTCAGGGTTTTGTTGATTCCCTCATTTTGGCTTCAGACCACTTAAAAAAGTCAAGATGCAACAGCTCATTTCACCTGTGGATACCAAGTTCCCTCACACAAACTCACAGTGTGTCTGGCTGCACAGTCCCAAACCATTTTACTCTGAATTGGCTCCTGCATGCTGCCCCTCATGCTAATGACAAGTCTCTGGCAGTATTTGACAGAGGCTTCCAGTATTTGCCCTAACTTTGCTCTCACAATTGCTGTTGCCCTTCCCACCGTGGCAACAAGAGGGTGTTGCATGGGCCAGCTGACCTCTTTATCCTGGGCTGCACGCCCTCCACACTCCTGATCCATCTTCTCTTCAGCAATATTGTTTTTATTAAGGATTCAAATCTGTTACTGGAAGCAGGCTAGGGACTTTAATGCATCTTCAGTGTTTCTTTTTGTGAACACTTGTTTTTCCTTCTCTCTTGTAATACTTGAATTTACTTTAATTAAGCCCTGAAACAAAATCACTCGGGCTTACTCGGCAAATGTGACTGGTGTTCTCAAGACAAATCCTCTTGCCAGTAAAGCTACAAGCACACACCCCAGTGGGCACAGATGTCAGCCTCCTGCCAGTGTGTCATGGCTCCCTGCTGTCAGGGTTGGAGGAGTAAGAAACCATCTCCTTTTTACATAGCAATGCATATAGGTGCACTTTTTCCTCTCAGAATTCTGGTAATTTTCTTTTTTCTGCCCCTTTTAGGCAGTGAGTTCAGAGAGGGGTGGCAAGAAGGCAGAATGAATCCTCAGATTTTCTCTCTGCTTTGGGCACTACAGTCTACACCAGTCCCAGTGCACCTCCATTTAGTTTTCTTCAAGATCTACACTCTCCTGCTAGGCGAAGTCTCTCCCGCTTGCGTCTCACTGTGAGCTCCAGATCCAACGATGCCCTCAATCAGTGCCTGAGATCATTAAGTCAAGATCAACATGCTTTTGATCAGTGCTTAATCAACTGCAAACCTAAAGTCTCGGAAATGAAAGATTTCCCCCACATGCTGTGTTTTTGCAGTTGCTCACATAAATGCGAAAGGCTTCAAGAAACACAGCTAGGGATGAATGGCCGCAGTAGACAAAAGTCTGTTCCCACAGATACATTATATATGCAGTGATGTTGCTTTTTAAAATTCTCTTCTTATATAATAATAGGAGACTTACAAGCTTTTCTTCATTTAAATATGAGTCGTTGCAACCAGATTTCAAAATGATAACCTAGACATTTGCCTGTTGGTAGTACCACTCTGACCCAGATGGGAAGGTGACACACCATCCTCTGCATCTCTTTATAGAATGATCTTTTCATTCATTAGTTTTAGCTGAAAGCTGGTGTGGTCAGGAACCTTGTTTCATTTGTCAGCCAGTACCTACAAGTAACTGACTAGTAATTTGGGACTGGGAATAATGGCAGTTTTTCTCCATCATGGAGTCAGTGGAATTGCAGCATGGCAGTGGCCAGCAAAGATGTTTCAGAGCAAATCCCAGCTATCAAAAAATGCCAGAAACTCTACCAGAGCCCCAGTGCTATCACAACCACAAGCTCTTAGCAATTTTATACTTGAAGGCAGTTCAAGCATCCTATGCCAGTTTTGTGCTGGAATTTACTAATGTTTTGTGGCCGTAATTATGAAGATCAACAACCTTTCCTTCATATAAATATATACCCATAAGCTGTTGTCCACTCTTACTAGCCTTACTTTTCTCAAGACCTAGGTATCAATTTTACTTCTTGTATTTTACCCTGGAGACATCCCTAGTTTTCATTCCTGTAACTGCTCTCTACAATTTGTACTGTCCCCTCAGATGCTTCCAACCTACATGCTATTTCACTTAACTCCCACCCTCTCCTTGTAAATCAGGAACATTTTCAGAAGCCTGTCTTTCTTCCATGGTCTGGTGCCAACACACAACCTGACAATGAGAACTCCACAGCTTTTTGGTTTTCACAGCAAGTTTTATCACTTCACTCTGCCCTTACCAAACAAATAAGCAGTGCAAGAAAGTCTTCATTTGTGCTTTCTGAGACAGGGTTCAGTACTGCTGTCTGTACAAAGAGTCACTATGTGCACAGAGAAGCCATAAAAAATAAAAGAGCAAGACAGAAGGAACCAGCATGTGCATTTAAAACCAGGGGAGCAATGAAAAGGTAAACTGAGTGACTAGTTAGGACTAATTAGTACAGAATCTGACCAATTTTTCAATTCAACATTCATTTTATGTATTCTTAAAAAATATTAATTTCTAATCATCGGAGAAAACTCCACTAGCTGTTAAATAATATGTTCAACAAGGTCTTTTGCCTTGCAAGCTTAGTAATGTTCCCTCCTCCTTGCAACACTGAAATATGAAACCTGAGAAATTGCAGATTTTTATATGCTACTGAATCACTTCAGAGGCAGAAGGACAATGCATCTTCCTTCTGAACAAAGTTGTAATAACTAGAAAAAACTGAACAGAATTTAAAACTAACATCTGCAAGAGCAGGCCATTTTTATTACATTAAACGTATGGGAACTGTTGGTTTTGGTTTTGTTGTTGTCATTTTTTAAAGCAGGTTCCATGTAGGAGAATTCCTATTTCCCTTTAAGGCACAGCTAATCCAAAAGTTAACATTACAGGGCACAGCATGGCAGGGAAGATGGGACACTAGCCTTGCTAAGACCACAGTTACATTGAAGGAAGGTGAGAAGATGGAGAAATGGGAAACTCACTGATTATTTCCATTTGCTTTCTCTTTCTCAAGGATAATCATAGAAGAGATGGATACATTTTAAAAATCATAAATGTAAGGTGCAATGAGGCAGCAATCCACAGTTGCAGAATATAATAATACAAAACAAGGAAAACATAAGTATAATATAAATTGCTGTGCAACCAGTGAAGATGGAAAATATTAAAACTTTAAATGGGACAAAGAGTGGAAGAACATGGATTACTAAATCATTAATGTGCAGTAAAACTAGTTTTTTGTATCAGTTAAAAGGAAGGTTGAATTTTTCCAATTGTCATTCTGGTTTTGTGTGTAGAAAGTAGCAATTGCTGTTTTAAAAAACAAACAACCCCCCCACAAAGACAAAAACAAACCAAAAACCCAAACAAGCAAATCTCAACAACCAAAACAAAAAACCCCAAAGTCCACCCAACCTCCCCCAAAAAACTGTTTTAGTATGATGCCATAAAATAGAGCCAAGTTTTATGATTAGAAATACAGCCCTTAGTTTTGATCATACTTTTTTCTGTTTCATAAAGTGCATAGAAGACACTTAAAACCTTTGGGAAGGAGAGAAAAAGAACAAATCAACTGTTGGTGTTTCAGAGAGCTCTGGATGTAGTCAAAAGATCTTGCAGTTCAGACACAGAAGAGTTTAGAGGTGAATGTTTTATTTGCTCCTGGAGATAGTCTGGATTGTTTAGGAGCAGAAATTTATTACTGGCAGTGAGGAGGCAGCTGATTTTCAATTACCCGCTATTACTGGGCAGGGGAAGGGTCACAAGCAAATAAAAGCTTTCAGGTCTGCCACATATCAGGTGAGTTAACACCAACATGAGCATGTGGAATTTCAAGTTTTGAAGAAGATCAATAGCCTTGTGGCCTCCCCTAGCCCTGCACCTCCACTTCCCTGCTTGTGTGACAAGGGCAATAATGAAACAATGCTTCATTATCGTAGGCTGGGGAGCCTAGGCTGAGGCTGATTTAGAGAACAGGAAGGGAAACCCATTTTATGAAACTGGGAAGCCACACTCAGTGAGCACAGGATGCAGCATGAATGACTTTGTTTTCCTTATAAGAAGGAGCCAAATTCTTTCATAAAGAACATTTGCATCAGCCAGCAGTAATAAACTCCCAGGCCTCGATGCATCACTCACACTATCCTTACCCCCCTTAAACAATGGGCCACACTCCAGATCCTCTGAGGAAAGCAGAACACCTTTGGAGAAAGGCACAGGGGCCTTAAGCCATATGACAAAGTCTATATACACAGCAGTAGCCACTAAGGCTACTGACGAGTGTCCAGGCAGCACAGAGAGCTCTGCTCCCTAAATAGATCTAAGTTGCAAGTCTAATGTTTCACAGTTTCCATCCTATAATAACATCAGTTACCCTCTACCCTTCTGAGTTTAGAAAGGAGAATTTAGAAAGAAAGTAAATGGACACTAATACAATTGAAATCCAAAGGCACACAATATTAATGTTAGTCTTGTATGTAACACCAAAGTCTCTGTACATTACAGTTTGCACGAGTGAAATCCACCTTGCATCATGGCAGAGCTATTTGAGCTGGTGGGCATAGATGCCAAGTTAACACAAGCACCAATGTGCACAGTTGCAGCAGGGCTGAACGCTGCAGGCAAGTATCTACAAAGAGTGAGGCTAATGGCAAGTTTACCATTAATAGCAATAGGAAAGAGCTTTTTATCTGTATGTTAGAAATTTTAAGGCTCAATATCAGCAGGAGATGCAGTAGCAGTGATGCATCCCTTGTTCTGTGTGTTCTGGGCTTTCTTTTGCACCATCAGCCCTTATGGCTCAAGGTCTGGACAGCTGTACCATGCTGGTGCCCACTCTTGCAGATATACCGCAAAGAGGTGACCCAAGATTAGCTCCCCATCAGTACCATAGGACTCTGTAACAGACCAGCACTTCTATTAATATCCATGTAACAACTCACAGCATTATTATTAAAAGTATGCAATCACCAGTAAAATAAGAGATACATTTAATTTATTTTTTCTCTAAGACTTTAACCAGTGTTATCTCAATCTATGGTCAACATGGCTTTTTGTACCCACTTGCAGTATCACTTCTTTTACATGTCCTACACTGCTAGAGCATACTATGCTTCTGCTGATGTCAGTAACAGACAAAACAAAATGGTATGCAACAAAAATCTACACCAGATTCTACACCAAAAATCTACACAATCAGACTTTTGCCTCTAGCAGAGAAAGCCTGCATCTACCCCCACTTAAGAGCATCCACCTCACAGCAAGCAAGAGAGCTCAACAAGCAACTGTTCAAGATGAGATTTGTAGAAACTTTGAGTCTCTTTCACCTTCCGCTTTACTCAGCTTGATTTCTCTCATGCTTCAAATAAAAAATGATATATGAAAACATAAAGTATTCCACAATAAGTTTCACAGCAAAATATATCACTGGGCACCAAATAAAACAACAACCAATTCAAACAGTTTGGTAAGATAGATAGAAATCGGATTACTTACAGCCCTAGCAGACTTCCATCATCTTCTACAGAGAGTGATTGTCAATTAGAGTTATATATTTTAGTAAACTTTGTTGTTTGTTCTAAAAATGAGCACAATAAAAAAAAGGGGGGCGAGGACAGAAATCTGCCCTATGTCTGAGGTTGCAGTAACAAAAGTGTTCCAACTCCCTACCTCACACTATGGGCCTTGGAGAGCAAATGATCTGTGTCATCTTTCTAACATGCAGGGCAAATTCACAACATCTGGTTAAGCAAAAAGATATCCCCCCACCAGAACCTCATCATGCAAAGCAAAGTTCCTGCAATTAAGCCAATCTGCATTAACTCACTACTGCTGTAACTCAGCCCCACTGTTATACCCCTTTCTTGTTTGTATTCTTTGTCTTCTGTGGCTCTTTTTATACAATGTAAATATGCATTTTATAGTCAATGAGTACAGCTATTTTTGATAAGGGATTGGATCAGTTTTGGAGAGTAAGAGAAATGTAAAATGAGCACAGAGGCAGAAAAATTGAAATTACATATCAAAGCATACCTTAGAAGGGCATCCTCAAGGTTTAAAGCCAAGTACTTAAAAAGCTAAAAAATACTAAAATTAAGCTTATTTATGCAATTTTTGGGGGGTCCTCTTGTAGATATATGGTATACTAAAATCCTTAAAAAGTGATCACATGCAATGGATTCTTCTGANTGTGGTATGAGAATGGAATGAACCACACTGCAAATACAAGAGTGGGACAAAAATTGGTAAAGTAGAAAATACCCTACATTTTCTGGTGTCTGGTTCAGGATGTGTATATTTTGATTTTTTCTTTTTGATTCCCTTCTCTCAGTGACTGTTTACACTGTTTAAAATGGAAGGTGGTGAGGACAGATGCCCATTTAACCATCTTAATACTGAAAGTGGAGTTTCAAATGAGCCAAATGTTACTGTTGTATCACTCTTATTTTGCGAAAAGAGGAAGCAAGTTTAAATTCCAATTTAGGAAAGCTAGTGCAAGCTCCTATGGGGATATCTCAACAGCGGTGCAGTAGCCTTTAATATTTTTATTGCTCCTGCAACATTTGGTGTTCACACTTCAACTTTTATTTCAGACCACTATAAGGAAAGTTCAAATTGCTGTAAGGATTTC
>VZTN01005307.1:80589-120024 GCA_013400515.1 Erpornis zantholeuca | reverse complement strand
AAATTGCTGTAAGGATTTCCATAACCAAAATACATTTTGAAAAATAATGCATAATTGAGATTGATTGATGTGACTCTGTATACACCCTGCAAGATTGTTTACTTTCAGAATCTCCTCTTAGATCAGTTGCTGAATTCCCACAAACTAATCGAAGTAAGCGGTTCCACTTTTGATCATTACTTACTCAAATCTACTTGAGCTTGTAGTTTCTTTATTCTTTTCTTAAAGCCTGTTTCTGATATGGGACTGTAGCCAATATATCAATCACAACTTCCCTGTTCCAGCTGCTGTTGGAATAAGTGTCACTGGAAGCTCCAGCCTCATGTGCTGCAGGAGCTCAGGTCAGCCTTGCATTGTACACCTGCAGACTGGTACACTTCAGTTCAGCCAAAGTATTTAAGACTTGTGTTTGACAGAGCCCTTGATAAATGGGTCTCTGCCAGAAGCAGCACAGTGAAAATCAGAACACCAGCGGAACACAGAGATTGCTGGTAAGGTAGGAGATTGCAGAGGTTTCTGGGGATATTTTCCAAATGAAATATTTTCATGTCCTCTATGAACCTGGCTCACCTCCTGAACATGAAGACTGGCTTTAGTCATCAGTGACTTATGTGGTTTTATATTGATCCAAAATCAGCAGCCTGCAGCTTTTCCTGAAAGATCATTTAAGTACCACAACTATGTTTTCATCTCTGCCTTTAGTCTTGGTTCATCTCAGACAGACAGGAACAGCTTTCAGGAAAATGTCTTTTGGGTAACAGGGAAAAGAGGAAATAACCTCTGCTATCAAGGATAAAATCATTGAATCATAGAAGCTTTTAGACTGAAAAAGACCTTTAAGATGATTGAGTCCAACCATTAACCCAACATTGCCAAGTCCAGCACTAACTCCTGTCTCTAAGCACCATATCTACACGTTTTTAAAATACTTCCAGAGACAGTGTTTCAACGACTTCCCCAAGCAGCCTGTTTTAATGCTCGATGAGCCTTCCCATGTAGAATTTTTTCCCAATATCCAATCTAAACCCCCCCTGGTGCAACTCAAGGCCATTTTCTCTTGTCTTGCCATTTTTTACTTGGGTGAAGAGGCTGACACCCAGCTGACTACAATCTCCTTTTAGGTAGTTTGTAGAGAGCTATAAGGTCCTCCACCTCCATGTAAGCCCATAGTAATTACAGTTGATCTTAATTTGTGTATCTTAAATTTAATGAGTTATGTGCATAAAATTTAGAGTTGAACAATTTTGAGTGCACTGGTTCATTAACAGAGACAAGCAAGTCAAAGTCCAATACAAGGTCATACCAGCTCATTGTTTTAAATATCGAGTTACAACATCCTCAGCCATCATGAATTCCATGTCTGTGTTCAAGAACTTATATGGGGGTAAGATAAAGCTTTTGCATAGGACTTAAAGAAAATAATTTTAAACTTCCCAACCATGGGACCTAAAGCAGCAAAGAAAATTCACTGCTTCTCAGTACAACTTGTTATACAATTCATTTGATCTAGGAGCAGAGTATTTACAGGGTAATTTGCAATATGTAAACTGTTAAGCACAAAATGGCACTCTTTAAGTCATTAAACACAATTCACCTTCATTACAGGCACAGTTGGGATCCAGGGGTTTCTTTTTTTGTGAGTGTGAGCAGAAAAAAAGGTTGTTGTCAGGAGGATGACTTCTGCAGAATTTAATCAGGTCTAATACCAAGTATAAGTGATCAAAATTATGTCTGATCAACACAACTCACAAAATATTTTTTCTTAACAAGACTCTGATATTAAGCTTATTAATGCACTCAGGAATTCACCTTTAATGTGTAACTCTAGGACAACAAAGCAGTTAATGTGATCACAGTCAAATTGCAATTAGGTTTCATCAAGACTGATATAATGATATTTTCCTTCATGCTAGATAAACTGTTAGTTAAGAGACTATATTACTGTTTCCCATGCTTTCTGGTTTTAATAAGCATACAGACTTGAAAAAGCTCAAAAGTGGATGCTTTTTAATATGTTTTAATCATCCCAAGTAGTAATTCCTCAGCTGAAGTCTAGAACTACATACAGATTTAACTGTTTCACTGAGTGGTTTTAAAGATTCAAATTCAGTTTTTCTTCCTGTGATTTATACATCTGTAAGGGCAAATAACATTTTCCCTTAGATTTTCCTAAGGATCCTGGGCCTCATTAAGTATAAATTTCTTTTCCTCCTGTGAACTGCATGCTGATTTCTACCAGCAAAAAGTTTGGGTGCAAGTACCAAACACTACAGTCTTGCCCATAATTTTGAAAAGATAGATGGACCAATGGGCAGGTTCATTCTTGTGTGCAGTTTCCAAGAGCTCTCCCAGACCAGGTAAGAGCAGCTGATGCAGGGGACTTCCCATCTGTGTTCACAATCTAAAGAATAAATTCAACAATGACATTGTTTGTACCAACAGGAACAACTCCTATGTCAGTACTTCTGTAGAAGGACGTAGGCCTTACTCTTACTCATGTGGATGATAAGAAGGAAAAAGAAAAGAGTTTCTGACTAAAGGAAACTCTCAAAAACCAGGTCAAGCCTTCTGTAAGGACTCAAGAGAATTTTACACTGCAGTGTAAAAGGTATAAGGAGAAAGTAGAATTTTCTTTTCCTGAGAGATGTGAAGTTGGAGTCACTATTATCTTACCTTATTTAGAGCAGATATGATCTAGTGAACCTATAGCACACAACTCAGACTCAAAAAACATTACTAGACAAAAATTACTTGCAAAAAGAGAAAACTGACAACTGACAGGGATTTTGATTAAGAGAAAGAAATACCTTATTTCCCAGCATCCAACTGAAATACAATTCTTAGAACCTGCACTTTAGGAAATAACAGTAAGAATTTCAATACTTTCCTTGATTATTTTTTAATTTTAGTTGAACTGTATTATGTATCGTGAGACTGTATTTCTTAGCTCACATGATTATGGCAAGAGAGCTTTTAAAAATATTTGTAACCTAGCTCATAGAGTTATTCACCCAACATTTTTGTTTGATGTATAAAAGATTAATAGAAAGACCTAAAATTTTTTTTAGAGTTCCATATAAATTAAAATCACAGAAACAAGGACAGAAGGGATCTCAAGAGAGCACTTAGTCAAACTCCCTGTATGAAGGAAGCATAAGGAACACTTAAATCATCCCTACCATATTTAAACTGGTCTTAAAATTGCTGGTTAAGGAGTTTACCAGAATGTTTCTGTGTAAACTGCCGCAATTTCTGAACACAAAGAATTCAGAAGTTAAGCACATTTCTTTTTTACATCACTGTAGGCCACTGAGCATAATTATTCACAACTTAAAAATATCTGGGTTGTATTTTAAAGTTCCGTATTTCCTGTAAGTCTTTTACAGTCTCTTTACTTTCTGGGGTAGTTCAGCAGTGTTTATGCACAATTGCTCATATGCTATGCTTTATAGACATCTTATCATTTTTCTATATGTATACACCTTCAGTAGAGTGTGGTGTCCAAAATTATTTACCAGCTAAAGCCTCAGCCATGCTTAGCACAGCAATACAGATACCTCTTATTTCTAATGTGACACTTCTGTTAGTACACCCCAAAACAAGTTCTGTCTTTTTCTCTGCAACACTATCCAATTCCCTGCTTAAAACTTAAAGCTGTAACCCCTAGCATGTATTCTGAACTTGGTAACTGCTCTGTTTCTGACTGTACCTATTGATTTTACTCTTCTTGACACCAAGCCATTTCCTCAATTTATCAAGATGTCTTTGAATTACAGTTTTGTCTCTCCAAGTGCTTGCAGCCCTTGTGTTTTGGTGTCACCTCCAAGTGATGTAACTGTATTCTATATTTCATTGTACAAGATACCAGTGAAAAGAATATAAGAGCTGAGTGTAGAACTGGTCCCTGTAGATATCCACTTGAAATTTCCTAGTATTTGAGAGAATCTTTTAACAAGCTGTGAATTCCCATTATGGTCATCACATCAGAACTGCCCTTTTCCAATACCCTTTGAGAAAGCAATGCTACAAAACACCAGATTCTTTATGAAAGATATATCCTATCTACCATTTTCCTCTGAATCGCTTATCACAATCTGATAAAAAAGGGAATTATATTGTTGATGTGACTTATTTCCCATGGACATATCCACCTATATTTTAATTGTACTACTGTCTTCCATGAAGAAAATAGTTCCTTCTAAATAGATAATTTTAGAGTATTGGTGGAGATTGATCACTCTCTACCACTCATATCTTCATTTTTCCATTTTTTTATTTTTGAAAGGAAGATTCCATGTCGTCCACAAGCTTGCCAGATTACTCAGAGATTAGTTTGGTTAGTTTCTTCAAGTACTCTAAAATTAACATCCTCTACTCTTGAAGCCATATCCTGCACAAACTAGCGATTACAAGAGTACCTTTCAATTTTCTTTTCTAGTTCTCTCTGGTCCTGTAGAAAAGTGTAAATAAATATGAAATGGCAAATTGTTCAATACCTGTAAAATGATATATATTTACACTAATGACTTGTGTGACGTGATGTAAGGACTCATGAAGCAAATTACTCTTTAATTCCTATTTTAGTAATATTGTTGTTGCTTTTGCACTCTTTTTGCAGTAAGAGCACAATAGACAATTTAAAACAATATTAGTTTCAAGTCCAGTTAATTACTGACTATGAATAAAAGTAGTTTGATCTGATGCATCTGCCCCAGAATCCCTTGACATGTTTATGTACTGCAACCATACTTTTTTCTCTCTTTGAAACCAGTTTTGTCCTCTGAGGTTCTCCTGTCTTCACCTTGAACCACAGGGAGTATACTCACTGACTGAACATGGAAGGTAGTAAAGGTAGAAAATTTGTCAAGCAGCAATTGTAAGGAATCTCTTTTTAAACAGCAAAGTAGAAACTTCATTAAAGACAGGGTTTCTGTTTCCATTCCCACTTGCAAGAAATTCTCCTGGAAATGTCTGGACTTCTAGTTAAAGGAAAGTATTTTAATTCCTCGTGGTTTTTCTCCCTGAATTATACCCTTGATAACTGAAAGTTTGGCCTGAATGTTAAAGTATTTCTAAGTGTTACAATGTCCCTTTATTAAAAGACAGTCAAAGTGCCAGAATTTCTTTGCCCAGTGAGTAGCGTACAAGTGTGCACAGGTAAGAAGTGGAATGTTTTGTACAAAAAGATTTCTAGATAGTAGAGAGGAAGGGGGAGGAAAGGCAGGGATGATAAGAAGATGGTCTGACTCTCTTCATTGTGCAAATTGATAAGAAAATTACCTCCTTCTTCCTCTCAAAACCAACCCAAAGTAAAAGCAAAATCCAAGACAAAGAAACACTGCCTGAAGTGTTTACTAGCTTTTTTTCAGTACTTTTTTTCCAAAAATTATCTGTTTGCTTTTTACATATCTGTTTCAAAGCCTCTTCTTCTACTGTAAACAGTATATGCTGAAATGTAGGTCCATGTGTAGGGCCTAGTGATATCAATACAGGTATGCTTCATGTGGAATTGCAGTCATACTACATAGACAAAAAAACCAGGGATGCTTTTCCAAAGCAACCAGAAACTCTTAGCATTTGGCATTAATTGTTAGCTTTTTTCACAGCCAAAAATACAGTAACTTTAAAGGTCTAATTCCTCATGTACTCATATCATAATTCTAGTCATGTAATAATAGCTTGTTGTGCTAGCCCAAACCAAGTCTGTGTAAGCAGAAAATGTGTCTGGTCACATATTCCATGAAGTTAGGAATGGCATGTCCTTGCATTCAGTCCTGTACCCCTCTTTGTTTTGCCATAAAATGGCAAGTTTCATAAACCTGAGAGTGGATATATTTCAGAGAAAAAAAAAAAGTTATATTTATATAATTCTCTAAGAAAAGTTGGAATCCTAGGAGTACAGAAAGGGATATCAGCATTAGGAATTAATTCAAGGGCTAAAGTCACAGTATCAAAGATATTGTAGACTCTACAGACTTTATAAATTATTATAATTTCAAAAACCTCTAAATAGCTCATGAACTAAATTGTATAATCTGGCCAAAGTTTACTGTAAACCAAATAAGTAACCAAGCTGCCCATTAATTCAGAGAGCAGAGTGTGATAATAAAACTGCTCTTAAAAATGGGAGTCGTTGTGAATGACTGCTTTTAACGTTTTAATAAGCATCATTAACTTCACATGAAAGGTTTATAAACATTTACTTTGCAAAACTTCTCTACTAGCAATAGGACAGATTTCATTGCTCGTTCTTACAGAGGTTCCTTTCTTAAATCATGAACTGAAAGTAGGCAATGTGCAGCCCAAACTTCACTGCAAACCTTCAGACCGTATAAAATATTATAAACCTTCTCCCATTCCAGAGATCTAGTTCCAACACATTCCATAAGATGGTCACTTATATTCCACAGAGTTCACTTTTCTTTGGCTATTTTCCTTCTTTGTCTGTTGCACTTCAAGCAAAACTTTCCTTCTCCCCATATTTAATGGAATAAACCTATTAGCAGTCAATCATTAATTCCTAGGGGCTCAATTCGGTAAAGAAAAAATTACCTCCACAGTTGTCTGCTGTGATGGCTCCTGATGGCTGTGCAGATGAAGAGTCTGATCAAAACATCTTATGTGGAAGAAATAAAAGGAATATGTTGCAGTTACATGGCACTTTCTGACTTAAGAATCTTCATGTATTAATTAGTGAAACTTCACAACACCCATGTGAAGCAGGCAAAGACTATGAATGCTTCATGAAAGGATGACCAAGGCATAAGGAGTTGGAAAGTACTTCCAAGGGAAAACTGTAAACTGTTGCCAGAGCAGGGATTAAAGCTGCTCAGGAAGACACTTGGTCTGTCTATGCAGCTTCTCACACAGCACTGCACTTCTGCAGGTAGAAGTTTGAACCACACACAGTTCTCATCCCCACACCCCGGGATGAATCCCAGTTCTTCACTGTTCTTTCCTATGCCCCTTTCTCACCCATGTTCGGCTCAGGGTGGGTGCACTGCCCCTGATGAGCAGAGGAACCTCACCAAGTATGCTTGGAACAGAAATCTACGTATCATATACTCAGCATTTCCTGATGAATGTTATGGAAACAGCAAATTTCAAGGAACACTGGGTGCTTTGTGTGCTGGACTAGACTGGAAACAACTAACACAACTAAGTTTACTGTCAGAGAATTTCTAATTAAGTCATTGCTCTTATTTGTTCCTTACAGCATGGTCTGTTATTGCTGGGGAGGCATTTTATCTGCTAATCAAAATTAGGCCAGAAGTGCATTTTGCTGGCAGTGAGGACAAGATCTTTTAAGAGATTTAAGAAATACTGGCAAAAGACTTACTGCAGACAAACAAGTATCAAATTAAAGGCACTTTTGTCCGTATCACTTATTTGTTCACAACACCTAGTATCAATTATACTGTCAAACCCACTTTTTTTAGCCTGGTTTCTAAGGAAAAGAATAATGAAATCATGCTACCAGCCTGTCTGTCAGCCCTGACTCTAATGATCTTGAACATGCCAGCCAATTTCAGCCATGTCTGACAATGCCTTCAGGACACAGGTCTCAAAAATCTTCCTCTCCTAGGAGCTTAATGAAAATCGGGCATTGGTAGAGGAGAGAAAATGGCTGCATTATTCCTTTCTCTGAGGAAAAGACACGGAGAAAGGAGGCTTTCTTTATTCAGCTGGCAGCAGCTAGCTGGGCAGTCTCATGTTGTGTGGACTGCCTGATCAGCAGAGCTCGCCAGTCAGCACAAATAGCCGTGCTCCAGGTTTGCAGAGCAGAAAGCCAGAATGTAAACAGAGGGAGGGCAGGAGAGGGTGGGAGTGGCACGGAACGGCAGAGAGCAAAGAAAAAAACGTGCAACATTGCAATTGGGGGTGATTTTAGGAACAAGAGATGGAGGAGGGGTATGGACAGGGATTCAGGAAATGGGGGGGCAGATTGTAAGCATCTTTGGGAGAGGGGGAGGAAATGGGGCACTGGGTTTATGGCAGAGACCTGCAGATATTATAGGCAGTGCTGCTATGGGCTGGCTTACTGAGTGGAAGAGGTGTAGGTTAATTAAACCTGCTGCTTCTGGAATCATTTATTAAATTACCTGCAGCTTCTGCACTGGAAAGGTTGGCTGCTATACGCCTGGATAGCATATTGTTTAGGACAGGCCTTACACGGGAGTTGCTTAGAAATACAAGAGGGGCATTAAAGGACTGTGCTTTTTGCTTTTTTCATGGTGGGCAAATAGGCAATGAGTCAGTTCAGCTAAGGGGAATGATTTAGTGATTGATCTAAGTGTCAGGTTTGAAATCACTGCTGTAGACTCCTTGAAGTTACAAGGTCATCTCAGCCCTTCATCGTTCCAAGGAAGAAAAATTAAGTGCCACGCAGTTACCACATCTGGTCCTAGCCTTTAAAAATGAAAGCCTATTTGTTCTACACGGATTTGAAAGAACCTGAGGAACCTGCTCACATTTTCCCACCCCCTAGTGCTATGTAGCAACCTGCACAACACAGATTTGTGTGTTTATCTACATCCAGCTGATAAAGTATATTACAAACAGATAAAATATATACATATATATATATTCCAGAAAGATCTATAATATAGATTAAAACATGAATGAGCATACATTTTGCACTGAAAAAAGAAAGAACACTGTTAATACCAGTGCAGAGCACCACTCTGTGTGAAACGATTTTCAGACCACTGACGATTCACCCTTGTTGCAGTACACACATGAAATACTCTTCTTCTCTTACTTTACTCAGAGTAACAGTATAATGCTCAAGAAAAATATGAAAAGAAATTAATTTAAGACAAGCTCTGTGCCACAATGACCATCATAGAAATTCAGCTGAAGTTAACATCCTCGCAGGGAATTTTATCTGAATTTCATCCAGACCCACATATTTGGGTGCTCATGAACTGCCACGTTCAGAGAGAATATCTTGACTGAAAACACCCAAACAGCACCTCTTCATCAGCTCTGCACTGACTCTATGACAGCTGAGCTGCACACTGGCCAAACATGGAGTCCAAACTAGTCTTACCACCAAAGGTTACCTTGCCTCTGTCTGTTCTTGCTTGTTTGTACAGCATACAGGGTGCAATGGGGTCCTCCTCCATGGCTGACACTACACTGTACTGCAGAAACTGTACCTCCACTACAGTGCTGATAATAAACATTGGCCTCTGCAACTGTCAGTGCATCAACTTTCCATCCCAGCAGTACATTCACAATTGTCAGATTCTCTTTTTTAGAGAAAGAAGTCAGATTCAACCATTTCACACTGAAAACTAATAAAAAAGAAATAACCCAAAGTGGAAAAATTAATTTCATGCCAGTTTTAAAATAAACTTAACAGAATAGAGAGGAAGCCAAGTAATAGCTACTTGTGTTTTCTGTAAGCTACTTTGACAAGAAATCAAATCAAGTCAGGAAAGCATGTTTCTCCAATATTGAGAATGTAGCTATAATAACTGTTACATTAGCTAACACAAATTGAGAAAGCCTCCAAATCTGTGACTTGTCTCCACATGTCAAAAGGAGCATCTGGTCCTGTGATTTGCTGAGAATGAAAAATACAGCTTAGTGTAGGGGGCGGGCTGCAAGTGACTTCTGAACAAAGGACATAGCTATTTGAGTGCAGAAGTGTCTGGTCTAAGTTCAGTTTAATCTTAGCACTTTTGCCTTCTTTGTTGGAATGGATCCCTTCAGATGGGGGAGGCGAAAAAAAGTAAAAGAACATCAGGTACTGTTGAAACTCATTTAAAGCTCAGTTTGCAATAGGCAGGGATTTAGATTGCTGACAGAATTATAGCATCTGAGGGGCCTGGAGAGAGGGGCCTTAGCAAAAATGTGTGTGCTTTCCATCACAGATAAGCCTTGACTTTTTTCTTACATGGTCTGTGGTCTGTACAAAGGCATTGCTCCTGAAAGAGATAAACTAATAGTAATGAGTTGGGCAAGGCACAGAGCAGACAAGGAATGTGCAAACTACACACACAGAGCCCCACAGGAACCTGGGCTGCTCCTGCTCTGTTCTAACCCAAAGGCTCATTGAGCTGGCCTGAGCTTCCCAGCTCTCCCTCTAAGGGGATGGCTGACATGAGAATTTTCACACAGACTTTTGAATAAAGTAAATGTATGTTAAGGTATTGCCAGTTTATCCACAGTTTACTTGCTGTCTCTGGATTTCCAAAACTCATCTTGAACTACCTCTATGTAGTCTTCCCAGTTTTGTATTACTTAAAACCCACTTTTTAATATTGACCTATAATTTCTTTGCCTTTATAGGTTATTGCTCTCATCCTTTTTTTACTACTTATCTGCTAAACACCTTCTCACCTTCCTATTCCAGACCACTGAGCTAGTTCTCATGTACAACTTTCCTCTTTGCTTCAACCAAGGACTGGCTGACCCTATTCATCTTTCCTTTCCCTTTCCTCTAGCTTGCAAAAATGCTACTTGCAGTTTTTGTTCTTTGAAAACTTAGTTTTCTTTCCTTGTCCTTGATTCAAGTTTTCTCTTGAGATGTTTCTCTACTTATGCAAAGTTGAACTGTGATGGGACCAAGTCTGCAGAAGTGGTTTTATTCACTCACTCACTTTGTGAAGGAACAAGATCTCTGTTCCTTACAAAGTTGGTGGGATAAAAGGCAAAAAGCAAGGGAAATGTAGAAACATCCCATATGGAACATGAAGGAGGAATGCATCTTTCAAGGAAAAGGAGAATGGAGATTTTTCGGCCAAGAAGTCAGAATATGTGGAAAGCCCAAGAAAGATGGATGTGGTTGGTTTCTTCAGTAAAGAGCACATTCATTTTTACAAACATGGACTCTTCTCATGCTATATCCTAAGAGGGGAAAATTAGAAAAAATGTGGCAAGGTATGTACCATAATCCTCAGCATACCAAGCAACACCCTATCCCTGAATTTCCCAGCATATTCTCATCTGATTTCATGTGGTTTTGACTCAAAGCTAAACTCCAAATAAAATAAATGTATGCATTCTTTTTCTGCTGTCCTCATCTGGGTCTCTGTCCCTTTTCACAGGCCCATGGAGGTCAGACACCAAGACTTCAAAGTTTAGCTGTAGCCTAGCTTGTGATAAGTATTTATTCCCTGCAGTACTGAAATGCTTTCAGACTGAGACTTGGAAGATGCCAGAAACCCTTGAGTGATTTGAATGCATTTTTTCAGTCAACTTTGCTCCCAATATCCACAGTCTTAAATGTGCAATTGTTTTTATTAAAAGTGTGTCTGTATTGTTTATCCACGTTGTAATTCCTAGTGATTTCAAGTAAGAGACTCTGCAAAAAAAGAGAGAGAAACGAATACACTTCAGATCTTTAGCTAGTGTAAATAGCTATTGATTTACTGAAGCTTTACTGAAGCTGACAAAGCCAGGCTAATTTACTCCACATCAGGATCTAAACCAAAACTGTACAGGGCATTCTCCAGCTGAGTGGCACTGAAATCCAGGTGTTTCTGGATGCCCTTTGATATGGACAGGAAAATATTTCATGTGCAGTGAAGATACTGTGACTTGAGCAAAAAGCACACATAATGCCTTTGGAGTTTAGATGTGAAATCACTTTGTGGCCTCATTTAGGTAGATTTATTTCACTGCTGACTCCCTTCCTGCACATTCAGTCTAATACTATAAAAACCTGTCTTATGGAAAGAGCTGATGTCCTCCAAAAATACCTGAAAAAAAAATAAATTAAAAAGTCCTCCCCTTTGTCGCCCTGATTTTTAGCCTTCTGATTTTGTTTGCATTTTTGCAATGGAGTCTCTCACACATTTAATATAAACAAAGCAATGTTTCTGTAACTGTTCCTTTTTGCTTACATTCTTCTTTTGGGGAAGAAACAATTGATGAACTTCTAAAATGACCAGTGTGGCTGGAAAAGAAGCAACCTCATCCTCCAATCCACAAGCGCATATATAGATGAGGTCAAAAATAAAGGTCTCTCTTTTTGCTGCTTGAAATGGGCTGTCTCCATGGTATTCATTTTGTGCTCTGTAGCGACACCCCTCCTTCTAAAGCAAATAGAAAATGGAGCCTATTTTCTAAAGATTATTTTTTGAGTTCTACTCATTGTTTTTATAGCATTCTTTGTGAGTAGTAAGTTTTATAACAGATGGTCATTAGCCTGTGTCTGTTTTGAGGAGAAAAGATAGTGCAATCTAACCTCCAGTAAGTTAGCAAACATCTTTATGCAGAGAAGTAAGACAATTGAAAGTAGAATAATTCAATGGAGTGATGTTTCTTAGTACATTTTAGGTATGCATTACTTTGTCTATACATTGATTGCAGTGAAACAGAGCATAAACAATTACCCTATGTCTAAGGCACTGTGAGTACTTGGTATTCTTTCACCAGCATGTTATTAACCAGTCAACACAGTGTAGAAATAAGATTTTGTTTGAATATAGTCCCTTCTTTTTGAAAATGCCTGGACAAGCAGCACCTCACCCAAAGAAGTGACCACTGAGAAATCACTGTCACTTCTCCAATAAAATGTGCAACAAGCCAGGTCCTTCCAGGCTGCTGCACGAAGTGATCTGGCTGGGGACAACTGGCCAGAGAATGGGAGTCCAGTATTGAAAAGCATCCAAGAGAGACCTGAGATAAAGTATTAGACCTCACCCCAGGTATGTCAGCCCTACGTTCATCACAGAAATTAAACACAGAAGTAAGGTGAAGGTGAATTTAAGGTGAAATGTCTCTCTTCTTGAAGCCAGTGTCAGTTTTGCCATTTGTTGAGTAAGGACAATGTTTCATCCCAAAGTATACTAAAAGTTTAGTAGACACTAAAATAATTTTCTGAGTGCTTGCCTTTTTAGGCAAATACAAACCCTGCTTTTTAGTTTGGGTTTTTGGTTTTGTTTTTTTTTAATTCCCAATAGAAGATCTATTTCTGCAGCCTCAGAATCATAATACTGCTTTTCTCATTTTCTGGAGAGTTCACATTTATCTGGAAAGTAGCTAGCACTGAGACTAATGAGAAACATCTGAGAAATGCTGCTTTCTTATCACAGTAGAGCCAAAAAACCTTAAACAAAACAAAATAGCTCCTTTTTTGGGTATGGAGTGTCCTCTTTTATAGGAATGGTTTCACATTTTATGTGTTGAATGGAACCAGTCAAAAAATCCAAACTGATAATCCATTTGATAATTTGAGAGAGGGCAAGTAATCACTCTTTAAATATGCAAGTAAAAAGCAAATAGATTTCATATGAGTAGTCAGTGTAGCCTCCTCATTGCCAGTACAACAAAATTGATTAAATAGCTAAAATTATGGAAGCTAAACAAAATAAGAAAAATGCTATTTCCAATATTTCCACTTTCCTATTTCCAGCCCACATGTTCCTGTTACCTCAGATCAATTCCTTTATCCTTTATTTCAAATAAAGAACATCATTATGCTCTTCCCATATTATTATGACTCTCAAATTATTATTTTAAAACTGAAGTTCCATTAAAGCACATGTTAAAATAACCTCCTTAATCAAGAGTGACCCAATAAGATCTTGCATGCTGAAGTAGCCATAAGCTGCAGAGCCTTGCCATCCATTTTGGAATGTCTTTGAGGGGGCTGAAACCCTCCGGTGCAGCAGCTCCTGCCATCCCTGCCCACCAAGGCTGGGCACAGTGTGGTCTCTGGGCTGCATAGGGAGCAGGCAGGCAGAGGCTCCCTGAGGCCCCAGCCCCTCCCTGGGGCAGGGCTCTCCCCTGGCTTCCTACTCCTTCCCTTTGGTTTCTCACACAGCCACTATAAAACCTGTGCCATCTGTACTCAGAATCATTTTCAAATAGGCTTTGAGACATTTACTGCTATTATTCCAATTTAAAAAAATTGTATTTTTATATTGCATTCTTTTACGCAAAAAACGACTTCTGTACTTAAATTAGTTAATGCTCAAACCAGATGAATTTGGAGAAAATCAGTGAGGTGTGCTCTGGAGATTTCAGTGCAAAACCGATGAAGCTCCTACTGAGTTCAGCGGAGATTGTTCTTGCTAGCCTACAAAACTTGTCTCCCACTAACCAGTCATCTTTACAATACAGCCAAGAGCAAGGACTGCTCTTTGAAAAAGTCTTAACTTTAGAAAATGTCCAAGATTTTGAAATAATTTATAGTCTTGTTATACTTACTATTAAAATTTCATGTTTATAATCCCCAACCTTTTCACACCACAGGAGGTTCAAATTGCTCTGTACACTGTACACATCTATATATTTACATATATGAGCCTAAAGGCTTCCTCCTGAGCATGGCCTGAGGCCACTGCTGTCCATACAGTTAACTTAAATCAATCAGAGGTTGTTTGATTCAGCAACTGTATTTAATTTCTCTGGAAAACAACAAATATTTTAATTTTATATCTTCTAGTCTCTGCGGCCATTGATTTGTCAGTAGAATGGAATGAAAAACACTATCAAGCTCTGGCAGCTGAACTGCAGTGGTGATGAAAGGTTGCCCTGATTTTACTCTTTATTACACCACTCACTACCCTTCCAGTGATGATTTGTCTGCACTCTCGTTTTTATTAGCTTTGGTGCAAAACAAAGAATACTCTTCTCAGGTCATAGTTAGAATGGAGAAAAAAAGTAATCCTTTCATTTCCATCAAGGAGTTTCCATAATAAAAATAGCTGAGAAGGAAAATCCTTCCAATTTAATTTCTATTTAATCTTTCCTGGCTATACAACACTTAAAATATAAATGATAGCTGAGGTTATGGATAAATTAAGCAAGCTGAAAACAGGAGACAAGGGGAGAAAAAGCAACTCTTCGCAAGAGTTCTTAGCAAGATGTTCTGTGCATAAACATTGTGACTATTCCTTAAAACCTGATCAATTTTCAGTAAAAAACCCCACATACCCCAAAACACTGCAGAACATTTGCTTATGTATATTTTTCATACAACAGTAGCAAGAGAAAGAGTTGGGAAATCATTCATACTTGTTGCAAGTAGTTCATGTCCATAGGGATCAGTAATAGTCTCCCTGCCTGGAACTTGAGCCAAAGTTGTTCTTTATTTCACTCTACATCTCCTCCAAATCAGAATCTCTTACTAAGCAATTGAGGAATGTAATAAAAACAGGGTTTGGGTTGATTTGTAGACTAAAACTGCTTCCAACTCTGAGAAGGTCTTTATTTCATACTGTATGGACTTTTGGGGAGTGGGCAGGGAGATCGTGCTCAGTATGAGAAGGAGGAAAGGTGGAAAAAGCCCACCCCACATAGGGGTATTAACAGAGCTGGCCACTCTGGGTCTGTTGCCTGGCTGTTTACTGATGCTGTGAAGCAATGATGGAGATGGACAGATTTAAGGTCCACCGTGCTAAGGAAGATAAAGCACTCAGTTGTGTCAGGATGAACTCACTGGAAATTTTACTTGTGAGAGCAATCCCAGCAAATGCAATGGACCTGCTCAGAGGAATAAAGCCACCACTGCACTGCTGCTGGGCTCAGACCCATGCAAGACTCCCATGTAGAATAGCTGATAGGAGAGAGGCACGTGTGCTCAGCAACAACTGATAGTGCTTAATGAAGACCATGTGCACTAATAGGCCTGAGCACAGGAAATGGGAGATTTCCCCCTGCTCCTCTAATGATGTCTAAGAGCAAGTTCTGTGTAAAGAAATATTTCTTTAGGAAATAGCTGACTGACTGGAATCCTTAAGAAAAAAAGAGACAGATTTCCATTACTTTTTTTTCTTGGATTAGATCTAGTCTTGGTTTATACTCCCTTCCCAGATTTCTTAAAATTGTTTTCCAGACATTCCCACGGTGCTAATATCAGACCAATATCTAATAACTTTCTCCTGAAGGCTGATATTCTAGCACAGTATCTTTCAGCTCAGAGTGCATAAGCCAATTACGTTATTCTCTCAGCCAACACTCAGGACATGCAGAAAAACCTTCCTGCTTCTGATTAGTAGCAGATATGGTTTTGTAATGGATTGAGACAAAAGTTTCCAAGTGCTAACAAGTTTTCATGACATGTTACCGATGTAAATGTTTACACTACAGAGCCTGATCCATGCAATTAGTTTATAATGTAAATTCTTGAGCAGTCCAGGTTTAGTAGTACAGAAAACTACATTTGTTGCTATTCATAGTTAATTATTGAACAGAAGCTGGAATGTTTATTCTTGTACAATTGCCTATTATCACAAGTAAAACTTCAAGTGTAGTCATAATTTTTTACTGTTATTATTTTATTGCTCTATCAAAATAACTTTATTTTCTTGAGATGTGTCACTGCACTACCAGGAATTAGATATAATTATATAAGGAAAAAAACACAGCAAGTTATTCCCAACAGCTTATTTATTAGACAACACATCAAATTTTGCTAGCAAATAAGACAACTTATTTTGGTTAAGCAAAGTTGTACACAATATCTATAACACTACTACATATGCAATTTTAGCACACCTGCTAATAAAGAGATCTTGAGGGAACCCAAAAGCCTGTGTAGCACATTCTCACATATAAAGTGCCACCTATCTTGGAGTACTATTATCTGTATTAAGATAGTCTGATGCTTGTCTGCCTTTCATAGCAGATTACCCAAACTTTGTCTTAGAATAGTTCTAAGAGGTCCAAGAATTTCATATATGGTCCTACCCTAAATCAGGAGTCATGTGGCTTTCCTCTACAGACTGTTTTTACCCCTCTCTATACATTACATGTTTAATACATTGTGAATAGCATGAGGCAATTTTTGGGAAAAATGCTATCTTTTCACATGACTCTTCATAGAACCAATTGCTCCTTAAAGAAGATGTTTTATGTTATCTTCAGGAGCTAGAAAAGATATAAAATGTTTATAGTAAAAATGATGGAATGCAGTTTATTTTAAAGTCTCTTAAAAAGCTACCAACTGTCACAAAGAAAAGCTAAATCAAACATGGTGATCTTCAATTTTCTGTTGCCAGCCTTTAGAAAAGCACTTTTGAAGCTACTCCATTCAAGTATTTGGCCATGTCAGCCTTAGTCTACATTGTTATGCAAAGTTCCTAATAGCACTTGGCTTATGTGATCATGATGCTGACCCAAGTAAATGGTTGCTCATATGTATTACAGATCTTAATCAGATTTTTATTCCCTGCATTAAAAGGAGTATCCAGCCCTTTCTCGATTCCTTATCGTCTGCATTAGCTCCAGATCTGGGCAGGGAAGATACCCAGTTTTCTTTGGAAAAGTGATCCTTCAGAAGCAGATTTTTTATCTTCTGGACAAATCACAATCATGGTTGGTGGTTTGGTGAATGGAATGGTTTGTTGAAATACTTTTAAAGAAACTGTTTTCTTAAGAAAAGAAAGAATTTTGTCCAAACTTCTGAATAGTGTTCATTTATGGAACTAAATGGAGGACCTTTGCTTTTTAGGATGTTTATGCCACTAATAGGAGCATCTCTACATTTTTTAGTGTGTTTCTGCCAGATATGACCAGCTGAATTGTTCACCAACATGATTCCCAGGAGGATTCTAGATTAATTTCTTCAGAAAAATTTACCAAATATGTTCCAAGACTTTGAGATCAGCTCCTGGTAGTGAGCAAGGCTGGAATAAGTAGAGCCTCTGTTTTCATGGCATGAACTTGTAGACTGTCTTCATATTTCTACAAGACTTTAAAAGCATAAAAATGATGCAATAATGCATCAAAATGATCAAAGAAGATAAGGGCTCAAAATATAGACAATTTTAAATGAAGTTTCAAAAATAATGCATTTTCAAGTTTCCATCTTTTAGTATTTTTGCAATTCAGTTACAACAAATCTTTTGTTGTTTTTAAGATGCTTTCATTTGAATTTTGACCTCGTAAGTTTTTATGAGGTTGAGATAGCTTCATGTGACCTTTATTTCTTATTGTCCCTGCACAGGACACACCTCTGTGTTTAACTTTTGCAGTGTCCTGCTGTATAACTGAGCAAGCAACTGGGGATCCCAGCCTGAACCACACAGCCCTGTCACTGCTCTGGACTCCAGGAGCTGGTTCAGGCAGTGTGTGGGCCAACTGGCCCAAGGTGATGAAAAAGAACCACCAAAGTTCAGAGTAGGTGTGGCACATTTTTTCAAATATTTTAGGTGTCAGAGATGTGTGTGTGTGTACCTACACACATGGGACACACTAGAGACAAGAAGACAGCAACAGCCCAGAAGGTGAGTCTATGTTGTTTCATTTGCTCTTGCTCTGGAGACCTGGGCTGTTCCTCAAATCCCTCAGTGATTGGGAGGTTAGCGTGGGCAGACAGATTCCCCGCTGGATGCACTGCATGGAGCGAGAGGTGCACCTTCCTCCATGCACTAACCCCACTTCCCTCTGGGAGGAACAGTGCCCTCAGATCTCATAGTCTTTTTACTGCAAGAAAGCCCAAATAATTTTCAACATGATGGCAATGAAAAATTAGCTCACAGCCTCATCTAAAGTATGGATCTGCAATTAGCAAAGGAAACTTAGTCACTTACTGGTTTCTAAATGAGAAAATACATGGCAAAACATTCGTCAGGCTGAAATCAATTTGTACTTCTGCAGTGTGAGTGGAAAAAAGGCATCCTCAGATCACCACCTACACAGGCAATAGAGCTCACGCAAAGCCTGGGGCAGACAAATCCTGCAGTCACATGGAAGCAGCAAGGAAGGGCCTCAGGACACTGGGTGCCAGGGAGAATGATATTCAAGTTTAGGTTTCCAGAAATCATCCTCTCTATTTTAGGTGGATGACATTGCCCAGCCTGAAGAATTAAGAAATATGTCATTCACTGGAAAAAGGTAGTAGCATATAAGACTAATGAGAAATAATATGAATAATATGACTGTGAACTCTGCCATGCACGTGACATGGAACCACTTGACATGGATCACTTAAAACTGTAGGCAACAGCTTGCTTTCATGCCACCAAGTGTTTTGCTGTAGCAGAAAGGAAGAGTAAAGGGCTGACAGGTTAAAGAGGAACATAAACCCTACAAATGCCCTGGCATAAGGAAGTTTTGGTGCTGGCCTTTGGGTTCTGCCTCCCACAGTCTCCACCCACTTCCAGCAGAGCTGCTAACTGAAGGAGAGATGTTTTTTGCTGCTCTATGCTTCTGAAAAAAACTGAAGGGCCTGAGTTGAGTGGAAAACATTTTAGTTAATGCATCATACTGTGCAGAGGTTTCTCCTGAAATGCCAATCAGCTGGATTGGCTCCATGTGCCAGCTGGGGACGGGCAAAGGAACCTTTCGCCTGGCTCCAGTTTGAAATTGTTGAAAATGCTCAGTGCATTTTTATGACATTTTCCAGGCAGGGCTGCAGCAGGAGGAAAGGAAGCAGAACATGTGCCTGCACACAAGCCACTGCAAAGTTTAGCAGCTCCTCAGCATTAGCCTGCCTCAAACCAGCATTTTCAGCTAAGGCCCTGAACTTCCTACTAAAGAGTTAAAGTACGAGCACTAAATTCCTTCTGCTGAAAGTAAAGGGAAGTATCAGCTAGAGAGGCAGACTATAAAACTGAGGTCAATAGACCTTAAAGTTCGTTGGCAAAACCTCTGAAAGTGTATTGCCAGAGCTAAGGCTGGTCAGACAACAAGTCATGGAGTTACATAAAACTCACCTCTAGCATGTTATTTGAACACTCACTGCAATTAAAAAGACAACCCTGCCTCTAGTAGGATGTAATGTTTGAAATTAAAACAGGAAAATTTATCATGGTATTTCACCTTGCAATTTGTTATGGTTCTAAACTAATTAATTAGGCCTCTTACTGCAAAGATAAATATTTTCAATGATGTTTTAGACAGTCTGTTTATAAGTGAGCCCAAAAGACACCTTGACTTTACTCTTTTTTACCAGCAGCTATTAAATGTATAAACCAGCATTCTAGAGACTTGCCTGCAAGTGACTTTGCCTGTGCAGTTAAATGGAAAGTATTATTTTTCTAACTGCTGCTTGCAGATGCTTTCTTTGTGGTTTCACAGCTTGGTCATAAGGCAAACCTTTTTAATTTTTATTTTTACAGCTGTTTAATTGGGATAGTCCCTGCTCTGGTATTTATTTGCGGTGTTTATTTACACAGAAGGCTTTTAGGTTTGCAAAGGCCGAGTTTTGCTGGGAAGGGCCAGGTAGAGTGTTTGTGCAGCTGGTCACCAGGTAACCCTCCCAAACACTGCTGGAGACCACTGGAATCAGGCACAGGGACTGAAATGGTGCTCTCCCCAGGACTGTTTTCATTGCAGCACAAGTTCTGATGTTTGCTCAATTTTGTTTGATATCATGCAGACCCATAATTCTACTTTGAAAAGATAAAAACTGTGAAGCAGCAATTAACTTTCTTCAATAAGCACATTTTAAGCAGCAGAAAATTAACAGTTTTATTGCTGAGTGTGGCTGGGGAAAACCGTGATGGCTTATTAATAAAATTTCAATACATGGTTAAACCAAAGCAGTCAAAAATCCCAAATTAGACACCAAGATGCTTAAGAAAGAAAAACTTAAAAAATCACATTCATTCTCAAAGAATGAATTTGCAACTTACTTTGATATCATATTTGGGAATTTAGGCTTAAATTACAACACATTTTTGAGTTTTTCTCTCTCTGGCTGAGGGAGTTAAGAACATGGGCCTGATTCTCAGCACTAGATTTGTCTCCTGTCCCAAGGATCAGGCACAACATATGTGCAATTAGCAGCCAGCCCTGCTTGAGAAGTGAGCTCCTACTGGAAAGCAAGGCCTGGGGGTGCTGGCAGAGCAGGGGGAGCCTTTCTGGAGGGTCACCAGTACCTCTGGCTGTTGATAAAGATCTCTGAAGCTGGCAGTTCTGCAAACCCATGTGGAGCACTAACAAAAGATTCGAAGTTTATAGCAGAGTGTTACAAAGCATCCAGAACAAAACAAACAGACCAACAAACCAAACCAAAAACCCCACAACCAATTGCTGAACACGTTGAACACAATTTAATCTGGTTATGATTGTTCCCAGCTGGACATTCATGGCTCTGGGCTGCAGTAAAACTCATAAGAGAAATATCCTATACCTTCATGAGTAATTATGTAAATATAATTAACCCATAATGTAAATATGAAGCCCTCTCTTTTCTCCCTCCTTTGAGCCTGTTAGAAGACATTCCCTCCCAGAATTACTTGGGTGGGTTGGGTGTGTGCTGTTAAAGAAAAATTGTTGAGATTTTCAGATATTTGCTAAACTTTCAAAAGCTACAAATGTAGAAGACCATTTCTCAAGTAGGCTTGAAATTGGTTAAGCAACAGGTTTATTTGGAACCACTGGAAAGCAAAATAAATACAAATGATATTTTCTTTGGTACCTTGTAACAATGAAAAAGGACCAAGACAGTATAATGCACATTTATCAGGCCACTTATTTTCAATTTTGGTAATGTCCTGAATTTCATTGTACTTGACATGTTTACATTTGTAGTGCATCTGTAGAATTTCTAGTCATCCATCTCTGAAACCTGAATTGTCATAATCCCTGCAATTCTGCACTAAGTGCAAGATAGGCAGTCTGCATATGGAACTCTGCCTTAGAACAGAACTTATTCTATTGAACATGTCTGTGGGCATCTGTGAGACAATAAAAGAGAAGGAAGGCCTTGTCCTTAAGGAATATGTCAGACATACTCCTTACCCTGAATAACCTAAATGGTGAATGTTATTTGGTCTAAATTTCTATTTTCTTTTGCCTGGATCAATCACTGGGAGCCTTTTTCATCTTATAGTCATCTTCTGTCTTTTCATCCAGATATAACTTCAAATAATGGATTCCACCTTTCTCCTTTTCAACATAGAGAAAGAAGTTAAACAAGGAAAAAAGATTCTGAGCAAGTCAATGAAGCTGAGGTTAGTGGGTTTTGAAAACGTAACCCCTATAGTACTGATACTAGTGGGTGATGGTAATTTACCAATCTGTATCCATTCCCATGGTAACTAATCTAATACTATGGTAACAAACCTAAACAAACATAAATACTATCTTTCCTCTGGTTTCAAAATGTTCACATTGAATGCTGTTTGATAAATAGCTACACTAGCAGTTCCTCAATGGTTGTTCACAAAGACATGCCACAGCAAATACACTCATTGTGCATACCAGAATCTGCAGGCAGTTGCAGTTCTTAATAAATAATAGGTGATTATACATCCAGAATTGGTTTTATTTAGCAATATAGGTGCAAGTAACAGTAAGTAGGCATATGTCAATGAAATGGCATTTTAAGTAAGACAGACTTCATGAACTTACTGGCATGGCTTATCAGTTTGTTTGACAGTTTGCAAAACTAAAGCTATTTTCCATGTTTGTAATACCTGTCATAAATATATTATGCGTAAGGAAAATAGATGCCTTTAAAAATTATTATTCTAGTGGAAATTAATCTCAGAGTTCAGGTAGGCACTTGGCTCTTTCCTTCTTGATCTGTTTCTCAATGTTATATACATTATTATTTACTCACAATTCAATTTTTGTTTGGTAGCTTGATCACATCAAATCTTGTATTTCTAACGCAAATATACCCTGCTGCTCTCTACCAAGTCAGCTTTCCAGTGTAGACATTCTGGAGACTTTTCAAGCAGCTGCCTGGGGAAGCCCTGCCTGAGCTCTGCAGGGACCAACTGAGCCCTGCCCACCCTGCTGGCCTCGGGCTGCTCAGTGCAGGCAAACTGGCTCCAAGCACAGCCTCTCCTGGATGTGCTGCACTGCCCTTCTCCACACACCTGGACCAGCACTGCCACCTTCACACAGCTGTCAGCACACTACAGACACAGCTCGTCTTTCATGCAAGGAAAGGATCACAGGATTCTAATCAGACAACTTGGGTTTTAAGAAGAGAGGAAGACAGCCCAAAATCATGACTCTTTAGAAAAGCAGCTGAAATGCAATTGTTCTCTCTCCTATCTTTCCCTTAGAAATCCAAAAAGTTTGACTGTGCTCAAGAAGAGAGGTATATGACCTGTTTTATGAGGGAATATCTCCATCACAAAATAATAAAATTGGTTTCTAGAGCTAGGAGGTTCTTGCCCTTTTGTCATGTTCCAGTCTGCCATCAGGTGGGCAGCAAAGCAAGCACAGACCAGCTCAACATTGTTGATAAGTAATGTCTCCCCATACAAATCTGTTTTCCAAGATAAGAGCTTGTCTTTAACTTGATTTGATTTCAGTCATCAGTTCAACACTATGAATTTGCTGTCTCTGGCCTTCAGTATTCCATCACGGAATTCCAGCCAGAGTATGAAGAGCTCAATATTCATCATGGAGTGTGAGGTTTGATTAAAACTCATGCAGAGTCCTCATAGGCTCAGACAGATTTACATTGCCTGAAGAAAATAGCTCCCAACCTGGCCAAAGGAAAAGAGCAGCAAACACTAGTTCAGGTACCTAAGTGCAGGCTCATGTGTGCAGTGTTTCCACTAGCATTGCTTAAATACACAAAACACACCAGCCCTTGATCCTGGGCTTGTTTGGGTTGGAGGTCTAATGCAAAATCTGTTCTCAGCTCCAGTCAGCTGCTCCTTGGCTTTGGGCATGACCACAGTTTTGCATTACCTCATTTTATCTGGAAAACACTTTGGGTTCTACAGAAATACAGTTAGTCCTAAAATGACAGATTTCCTGCTTTAGATTTATATATTTTTCTGCAATGTCTGGTTCACCAAATGTCAGCAGGGAAAACTGATCTTGCTGCCTTTCTTGAGCCAGTTCATAGCTATTGGCGTTGCAATGGGAAATACATTTCCAGTGAGGCAAACTGTTATTTTTGCATAATGCGAGCTGATAGTGACTGATAGTCAATAGTCAGTGGTGCTCACAGACACAAGAAGAGGCAATGGGCACAACTTAAAACACATGAATTTTCATCTCAATAAAAAACCCAAAATCACAACTTGAGTATAGAAGTTTGTCTAGAGAGGCTGCAGAGTCTTCATCCCTGGAGATACTCAAAACCTGACTGGTCACAGTCATGAGCAACCTGCTGTAACTAAGTGACCCTGCTTGAACTGGGGGTTGCACCACAAACTGGATCTCAGAAGGTCCTTGCCAACCTCAGCCATTCTGTGATCTCTGTTTCTGTGCCAAATACTGTGCAAAGGTAAACCAGGAAAGGAGTCATCAACCCCCAGTGAGGCCTTCTCTCTTCAATTTTCTGTAGTCAAAAGTGATATGAGTCATACTGTAACACTTCTCAATCCTATTCTTAATTGGTTCATAGAGAACTCAAAATCCATTGGGACTTCCAAGACAGATGCTTGCACCGAAGACCATAGTGTCTCAAGACAACTATTTTCTTTCAAAAAGTTCTTAAATTCCCTGACCTATAAGACAGGTATAGCCACCTAAAGACATCTGTTCTTTGCAGATGTTTTCAGACTTAGATACAGAAGTATGTCTGGAATGTAAAAATATCTCAACAGTGGCTTGAATCTCAGAGGGATACAACTGGAGACTCTATATGCTTGTCTTCGAAGCTGGAAGTTCAGTTACTTCAACAATACAACTCAGATTAGGAAACTATCCCTTAGTTTGACAGCTTTTGTTTTTATTACCATTTATCTTTTCTGCTCTTTGTCACCTAACACCTTAAGAAAGGAACAATATCCAAACATAAGATTTAGCCTTTTCAAATCCAAGTTAAGAGGTGCAAAGACAAAATCCTAGGTAGACCAACAGATAGTTGATGAACAATCCATATAAGGTATTTCAGTAACTTGCAACCCTTTCTTCCCTTTAATTTGGAAATTCTAAAAAAAAAATTTTTACATGGCCTAGCTAATGTCTCCAGATATTTGGTAGAAAAATGCATATGTTTGATTTGTCTCCAATGCAAGCAGTCCTTTTCTGGATGCTGGACTCTACATGCACAGAGCGTGCTCTGACGAGATCACAGACAGGAAGTGAGGTATTTGCTTACCAAAATGCTTTAAAAAATACCAGCAAATCTGACACACGTGTGCAGAAGTTTATTCTACAAGTATATTGTTCAGGCTCTTAAAAAATAAAACTACTGTTAAAAAGGTGTTTAAGTTTCACTATCTGCAGTTTGAAGAAAAGAAGAATATCTTTTATGGAGTGGGACACTGTAAAGAACTAAAAGCATTCGATTTACTTTTTGTATTATAAACAGCCCATATTTTACACAACTTAGCCATAAGGAATTAATTTTTATTAAATAATAAACTTTAGTTAAGTGCAGTTTATTCAGATGATTTTACTGTCACTAGATTGCTACCAAAATTATGAAACCAAAAATCTGAAAAACTTCCTGTCAACTGATGCTGGGAGACAGCACTAATTACAACAGCTACTGCTTAATTTTACAAAAACCTGACCAAATGCACATTCTTTTGAGCAAGTATGTGGCTCCAGTTCCACTCAGGTTGCAAGTAAGTGATGAACAGAAAACAGCCACACAGTTCTAAAACCCTGCAGTGTGAAAACAGCACTAACAGTAACCCTGTAACTCCCAGACAATGTGTCAGATTCTCTTTCTTAACAGCCTGGTGAACGTATTACAGCTAGTTCTGAGCAATGTACACCACCCTGTACCACCTTTCTACTGCCTTTTGCTCTTCAGAGATCTATTAGCCATTAATACTTTTACTAAACTCTGTGATATCTGAAAAATCAATAACCATCAAAAATAATAATAAATGGGAAACTGAGAAGAAATTGGCAAATTGTTCTTCATATAAATTAAAGAATTAAGGCATTTTGAACCAACAGAATCTGAGAGTAAATAAACTAAGAAATGTTAGAAATAGAAAATTTGAGACTAATTTTGTAGTGGTCTTACAGACTTACAGAGAAATTAAGACACTTCTCACAACCAGAACTCCTAGGACAGAAATTTACTGCAAGCAGGATTTTTTTATGATGGTATTTCAAAGTACATTCTTTTTTGTAATTCCTAGCTCTGAAATTTTTATTTTCAATCTCCTAAAATTCAACTTAAGGAGGGTATCTTTTCCTATACACCATTATTGCCATTAGCTGTGGATTTCTGTCCATTGCCAGGAAATCTGAGCCCTGGAAAAACCAAACCTTCACCCTGGAAGAAGAGAGGAGGACCTGCACTCTGGCAGTAGAATTTGTCTCCTGCCTCATGGCACTGTGCATTCTGTTGTTTCACTCTTCTGTTCTGGATCCTCTGTCATTGCACACCTCCTTTCTGTGGCTGGAGCAGGAATGAAGAACACCAAAAGAACCCACTCATTCATTATTTATCTATTCACCTGTCCCTTTTGGCATTGATGTAATATGATACTGTGAGGTTTTGGTGAGGTTCACTGCCACAAAGATGCAACACATTGTTTTGAATGGTGGTTTGTATTTTATATACAAATATTACCAGAAACATCTTTCATCTTTGTGCCCACCACACCACTGAAAACAAAAAGGACTGAAAGGACTGACTGTGCTCTCTCTTCAGGACTGGCTGTATAAAAAGAACCCTGTTAGTGGGAGCATGTTGCACTGAAGTGTTTCTGCTGACAAGGTACAAGGTATTACAGTCTGACCCCTCATAGAAACACATTTCCACAGCAAATAGACAAACTGTTTACAATGGCAGTGATAAAGCATTTCACACTCATCTTCTGCTAAGACCAGAAACCAAAAAAAAAATAAATGCTGAGGCTCCTAGATACTTCAGTAGTCTGGAAAAAATGACTACAGGAGGCAGAGGTCCACTTTAATAAACTGAGTCAAAGGCTATGTCAGACATTTTTGTCCTTGTCAAGCTTGCACTTCTTAATAGTTTGTAGATTTGGGTTGTTCCAGTAAGTGTTTATTCCTGATGATTACTGCAGTGACGCTACTGGTGCTGCTGGAGAGGGACAGAAACCATCAGCTACTTGAGCACTAATTCCTTGCAGGAGGCACAGTGTGAGAGCAGCTCTGCCTCAGAGGTCTGGGAAGGCAGGTGTGGGAATGAGAAGGCTGAAGAACAGAAGATGACAGCCATGTCCTACAGTGAGCCAGACAGAGCCTTGCAAAGAGTAAATAAGAAAATGGACAACGTAAGCCCTGGTAGCAGCTCTCTCTGCTGCTCAGCCAGAGATCTACAGATCTACAATGACATGTTCAATACTTGAATATAGGGAAAAAATTGTAGTTTTCATAATCACGAGGCAAACTCAGCTAGCTGCCTCCTCTCATCCTGGCATGGTACCCCAACTTACCACATCCATAAATACAAAAAAATGGAACAGTAGTTGTAGCTGAACATATTCACATATTGGTATATTGGAAACTTTCAGCTTTGCTTCTTCTTCTATTTCACATTGCTGCAACAACCCACATCCCTGCTGGGCTTTGATCGCAGCTTTAGCTAATTATATTAGTTGGGACATTTTGTCATACAGTGAATCAGATCCTCAGATCCTCAACTGATCTAAATGAATACAGCTGCACTGATGTTAGTGGAAATTTTCCTGTTCATACAGATTATTCATTATCTCCCCCAAAAAATAAAAATGCAAACTGCCATACTCTAAAATACAGTTTTTAAAGGAAAGGAATATACCTTTAGTAACTCTTTCCAATTTATTTCCTAGAACACTTTGGGAACTTTATTTGCACTCTAGAAAGCACCAAAACAGCATGCTAGCTAACAAAGAGAAATTAACTGTATCTTCAGTACATTCTCCAGATGTATTTTCCCAAAGAAATAAAACTTTAAGATTATTGCCACATCCAAATATGTTACATATATCCAAGAAGTCAACAAGCATGGAAGTCTACTAGATGACTATTTTTATATAGACTATAAGAGAAACCAGAATAGTGAAGATTGCCTCACAGTTTTCCTCCTGACATGTATTGTTGTGTAGGAACAACCATAAAAATATTATTTATCTTACACCAGTTCTATTTGGTCCGAAAATGGTTGTACTTTCTGGCATGTAAAAAGATTTACAAAGCTAATGAATAGATCCACCTAGAAGCACACTAGCTTTGACAGGCTCCAGTGTTCTACAGCTATTGGCGTTTAGGGCACTGGATTTGCTTTCTCGAATGGTGTGGCACGAGATAAAAGCAGATGACTTTCCTCCACCAGCTACAGATTTTCTCAGTCTTTTTGCACAGATGACTGTACACATTCTTTAGCTATCTGCACCTAAACATTCAAATTCTTCCTGGCAACATGAACTCTGGTTAAATTTCAGCTGTCATCCTGCCTTGTTCCTGATACCTAGAGATACATCTTCATAGACCCACTGATTTTTCATAGCCTTAAACCTTCAAAAAAAACCACCCAAACAAACAAACAACAAACCAACAAAAACCAAGCAAGCAAAAAAAGGCAGTCTAACAGAGGTTCATGTCTGCTTTGGCATCTAGCTTAAACTTCATATATCAGATATTTAATGACTTGTTTTCCACAGCATTGCTGGCAGCAGCTGTGCTGCTGCCGCCTCTGTGTTTGCGCAGAGGTTTCGGGCTGCTTTGTAGCTGGCAAAGTTGCAGGAGGTGGCACATGAACCTTGCCGAGGGAGAGCCGTTGCCGCCCCGCACGCAGCCCGAGCCGGGCCCGCCCTTGGCATGAGCACAGGCTCAGCGTGTGTGTTCCCCCGCTGGGAACACAGAAACAGCTTGCAGAGATGCTGCGGCTTTTCCAGCCCAGGAACTGGCACTACATTTGCTGCTCCCTGCCGCCACTGCTGCTGCTCCTCCAGCAGCCCCTGGCTCCCCCCGCTCCCCGGAGCGCAGCCCCCGGCCGCCCGGGCTCCCCGCTCCACGTGGGAGCCGTCCCTCGGTACAGGGGGGCGTGGGAGGAGAGGAGCTGCACCTGCTGCTGCAGCCACTGCCTCATTAGCGCAAAGAATCCTCACATGATCGGGAATTAAGCCTTCTGCCTCTCCTGGCTCTGGTGCTTGCTAGATACAAATAAAAAACATTGCTAGTCGTTCAGGTGACTAGTGCGTTTTTCCTCCCTTTCCTTTCGTTTTTGTCAATCCTAGTGTTCAAAGTGCTTCTCAGGCATAACAAATAAATTAATGACAATCCATAATAATCATCTATACCTTTTCCATTTCTCAAGGGAAACCATTAAAACCAATCCTTCCTGCTATATGTAAGCTGAGAAAATGTTTTCCTCTATTCTTTCCTCTGACATTGTTACACTCTTAAACCCTCCTGAGAAAGTCCATATTTATGAGACCACTATTCTTTTAATGGCGACTTTGCTGACTTTTCCATTATAAATGCAGATGATTTTAAACAGTGCAGTGTTCAATTGCTTGATTGTGAAACTCTGATGTTAACAGGATTATTCATGCAAGTGCTCTCCATAATACGCAACAATTGCATAATCACTGCCTGAATATTGCCTTAGGTTCCAGCTCCAGATTCTCCAAAATCTCATCCTCCCACCCTGTTACAAGTTTTTATGCTGCATGCAGCAATGACAAAAACTCCCTCCAATAAGTACTGAAGATAAAGCACTTAAATTTGGATTGTTTCAGCGTTCTAATGCACATTTTAGCTCTACAGTTCTAGAGAAGGCTTGATGGAATTTGGAGGATTTTTTCATTTGATTGTGTGTCTGATTTTTTTCATATGTTGTTGTTTGCTGAAAGGAACAGAAATGGCAAAAACAAAACAGTTTTCCCCAGTTTCCTCCTACAAGTGAAACAGTTTTGTTTTATAGCAAACACAAATGGAAGTGCAGCTGTTCAAAATGGATTTCTAGACTTCGCCATTCTGAAATGGAAAGAGGAAAACGAGGTGATCATTGCTGATTTTTCTCAGCTTCTCACATTCAGACTTTCTTTGCAGCCACTGCTCTAATCATTTTACTGCTCTTCTAATAATTACATTGTTTCTATGTGGTCAAAAGGTGGATAAAAACATTCAGTGTTTAGAAGGCACATTGCTCTGTGGGGACCAAGGCTCATCATCCGTACTAGAAACAGTAGTAAAATTAGAGACCATCTGGCCTATTTACCTGCTGATGGAGAAGCCACAGGCCCCAGGCCAGCTGGAGCTGTGTTTGCCAACATTTTGGAAGTCCCCAAAGCTGAAATTAATGACCAGATGTTAGTGGAAACTCAGCATCACCACCTCCACTTCAAACATCCTTTCAGTCACAGCTTCAGTAGCCTTTGGGTGCAGAGAGCATGGAAAAGCTGGCCTAAGATTATCTGAGACCTGTTTTGAGGCTTGAGTAAGCTGATTTTGCACAGTAGTAGGGAAGGGATGGAGCATGCCCATGTGTCCTGAGTTTGGCTGGGATAGAGTTAAATTTCTTCCTAGTAGCTGGTACAGTGCTGTGTTTTGGATTCAGCAGGACAATGTTGATTACACACCATAATTTTTTTTCATTTTTTTAGTTGGCACTACTTGGTGCTGACCTGCAGTCAAGGACTTTTCAGTTTCCCCTGCTTTGCCAGTGAGGAGATACTCAAGAAGCTGGGCGGGAGGCACAGCCAGGACAGCTGAGCTGAACTGGCCAAAGGGAGATTCCATATGATATTCCATTACATACTGAGCATCACGCCCAGCATGTAAACTGGGATGGTTGAGAGGTGCCAATTATTGCTCAGGGTTGGGTTCAGTGCTGCTCAGCAAGTCATGAGCAATATCATTGTGCATTGCTTGTCTTTCTTAGGTTCTATTTCTTTCTCTTTTTGTTCCCTCCATTTCCATTATGATTATTTTATTTAAATTATTAAATTTTTCCTCCCTCATCCCATGAATTTTATCTTTTTTCCTATTCTCTTCCCCATTCCCCAGCACACGAGCAAGTGGCTGCATGGTCCTTAGTTGCCTGCTGGGGTTAAACCACACCACCATGAAACAATGTCTGTGGGAGTAAATCCAGTCTGAACCTCATAAATATGCTTGCTACTTTGAGAACTGCATGTATGAAAAGCTGATCAAAATTCAAATGCTGTATACTCTCAGGCTCTATCTGTACAAACATATTTTCAGTTTTTCTGTACAGTATCATTAGCAAGTGCCCTGAGTCTAGGTTTCTTTATACTTCGATGTCTGCCTTTTTTTTCCCCCCTTCTGTCATTATATCAGAGAGCTAGGGAAGTACAGAGCATTGCTGTGTGTGCAGTCAGTATGTGCTGGCTCAGTGACACAGATTCCTTCAGAAGACAATATTATCAAATTTTTTACAGCACTTTGTGAATGCACTTGGCATGCAGCACAAGCTGCTGAGATATGGAACTTGAAAGATGCTGGAGCCAAACCCTTCAAATCTGTTGGTCTTTGGGGAACAGGATGGCAATTGTTGCCTGATATATCAGGCAGCTGCAACTACCAGCAAATTATGGGTAATCTCCATGGCACAGGAAGAACTGGAAGCAGCATGGCATTGCCTTCCCCCAGCCAGACTCTTCTGCCACCTGACATCCAAGTAAAGGTTGAGGAAAACTGGACTATTAATAGGTACTGCAGACAATAAAAGAGACTACAAAATAACATTACAGAAGTTTTCCATATTATTTTCTGAACAAACTAGATTTCAAATATCCAGTAATGTTAATTTGACATATTTGCAGAATTTGTTATCCCCTTCTATCCTTATTAAAGTCAGGATAAGAGACATCCACTTCTCTGCTAGTCCACAGAACCACTTATTTCATCCTAAGTAAGCTTGCAGATTGTTCTGGCACAGTTTGCTCTGGTCAGTCTTCTCTAGCTCTTCCCAAGCACCATCTTGTTCTAGATGGAACTGAAGATGGAAAATACAAAATGGTATACTGGTGACTGATTACAGCCCACACAGACTCCTGAAGACTACACATAATTATTACAATGGCAAGAGTAAAAGCGATGAATGCAAGGTGTGAAATCACAAGTACAACAATACAAGTGTCCATTAGCTTCCCCCAACTCAAATCCCAGGAAACCAAACATATGCATGCCTATTTTATATATGTAGGATAATACAGATGATCCTACATTTCCTATAGCAACCACTGTTTGTTAGAGTAATACATTCCCAATCTCAGAAATTCCAGCCTAATATAAACCAGACGATATCAGCAAAAGCCAACAGAAACACCTCCCTCTCTCCAGTTCAATTGCTACCAAATGTGCCTGCTTTATCTGAAGGGACATGGGGCATCTCTGCCTCTCCCCATTTGGGTGGTGCTTATGTGAGAAAAATGTGAAATGCTGGCAGCTACATCATTTTAATGGGGAAAACACATTAGTAACTGCAAAGCAGCTTGTCTGTGTTTAAGCCTTGCCTTCACTCTTGATGCTTACAGCTTCCTTTGCTCAGGCACACTCCCTGTTAGATTAAGCATGAGAAATTTCAGAAGCTGGCCCGTAACTCAACAAATTGTAAGGCATTCTATGCATCAAGTCATGTTACCCTTTTTTCTCCATAAATAAGCTGAGGCACTCATAAGAATATTAAAGCTGGTATTTTTGCTTGCCTAAGGACTGATCTAAATTTTTTTGGGAATAAGTGGCAAGGATTCCATCAACTGACATCAGACTAAACCCTTCCTGCTCAAGAGGTGACTTCAGTGCATCATAGAATTCAGATATACCCCAACTCTGTATGTTAAGGGAGTGTGTGCAAAACAGAGAGGTCCCATGTGAAAGGCAAGTCTATAACAGGGTAGGTGAATGACATTCCCCATCTTCGTACCCCCTACTCCAGAAAAAAAATTCCCCTTAAAGAAATGTGGCTTTTATTCTCTGCATGTTGAGAAGCTCTTAAAGGTATTTTCTTCTCATACTGCTTTTGTGTGTCCGGGAAATTTTCCTCTCTGTACTTGGTCAAAGGGGACTCTGTTATAAAGAGACTTCTGTTCTCAGGAAAAAAAAACAAACAAACAAAACAAACCAGCACACTGAGCTGGAAAAGGGAAAGAGGACAACAAAAATGATGCAGAAAAAAAATTTAAAAAAATTATGGTTATAGCTATACAGGAAACTAGTCAAAAAAGAGTTTCCAATTCCCAGGAACTATGCCTGCTCTAGAGTTCAGGTTTGGACAAATTTGAGTTGACAGCAAGACATTGTCAAACCCACATTTTTTCCATAGAAAATAAGTTCTCAGGACCCTGCAGCTGCACTGACTGACTCACTCATTTTCTGTAAGCCTTACGATTCTCAAAACTGATGGATTTTGGAGAGACCTGCTGGGAGTTCAGCCCTGAAGTCACAGGCATGGGATGACTATTCCCATGTTTTCACCCAGTTCTTCAGCCATGCTTCCCGGCAGGAAGCAGCAGAGGGGCAGAGCCAGGGCTCCAGCTGGATGTGCCACCAGACACTGCTACAGGGCCACCCTGCTGGGGCTGCTCTGGGGGCTTCCTCCTCAGAACACAGCTTCCAGTTTCTGCCACAACAACCTCAGAGACAAATGCTCAAGGCCTGTGCCCAGCTTTGGGGCAACTTGCCTAGGCTCCAAAGACTTCACTTTTGGGGCAAATCTCGGGACAGCCAGTTTTCCCATGGTAAGTATCGAGTCGTTTCAAGGTTGCTGGTCCTCGATAATCTGGATAAGATGCCTCAGCTTTTGTGGTCCTTACTTTGGAAAGGTTTCATTAGACTGGGCAACCTTTGAGAACATGACTGTTTTAGTTCCACCAGCTGTCTTTCGGCATTTGTACATATAAGAAAAGTCCTTTGACTGAAAGACCTTTAGCTTTAGTTCTTACCTTGCTTCATGGGCCAGGTATTAACAATCAAAAGCCTTACCTATCATTCTTGTCAGCTGAAGGATCACAAACAAAAGCTACATGCTACTAATTTAAGATCTATTCCATCAGTTCTAGTACAATTGTTTAGTCTTTTACGTATGCATTGTATTGCATTTATATTAAATTTCTTTCATTTTGTGAAATGAATTTACGAGACACCTAGTGCTCCCAAGATTTAATTAAGACCTGATCAGATAAGCAGGTTGCACCTTCCACACAAATATAACTACAGACCAGCAACCTAATTTATGAATATAAACACCTCTTTCTACCAAAATATGTTCCAACAGGTCTCTGAAAGCCGGTTAATAAATATGCCACTAGATTCTATCTCTGCTTTACACATACAAGTTTGTGACAGTACCCTTGTGTGTTAGTAGCAAAGCCATAAAAGAAAAGTGTCAGAAAGTTTATACATATATGAAATGCTTTACCAGGAACAGATGGGGAAAAGGAATCGGAAGGAAAGTTTTCAGTAATGCAAAAATACTTATAGGAAAAAAAAATCATGTGGGATGTTTGTTATTTTCTGAAAACAATTCCTGTGCAAAACATGGTATGGATTGTAATTAATAATGTCAAAGTGCAGAAATTTGTTGCTTCTCAAAATTTCATCTCTGATGCTTTTTATTTTTAGTTCACACCAAAAGCTATTATGAATTTTTCAAAGGGCGAAACTTTAAGTTCTGTCTCATTGTGATATTCCATTCCTAGAACAAATCCCAAAACTTCTATAGTCTATAAAGGCTTTAATCATTGTAGCATCATCATGCTTTCTTCACAGACATACACAGAGATTATTGTCTAACTAAAAAAAAAGATGAAAATGTGGATGAAAAGTACTAGAAGCCTTCAAAGAAGCATGGAAGTGACCAGGACACCCCAGCATGGCAGAAATATTTTCCATAGTACACTGCAAACAACTTCCAATGATCCTGATAGATACTGTGTGGCTACTGTGCCCCTTGTTACAAAAAGCCCGAGTTTGTCACAGGACACTTAGTTTATTTTTAAAATAAATTGGTTTAGTTGTTTTAAAAGTTAAAATAGCACAAAAATTAAACACACCTATTTCTCTCAATTTATTTTTAATTAATTTCTGTTCATTACTGTTCATTCTTTCAGAGTTGCATAAACCAGAACCCATAATATAGTCACAGCTACTTCTCTTAGTCTCTACAACTGAGTGGAGAGCACAGAGTGGAAACATGGAATACCCCAGCTCTGAGACTGACAGCACACTCCACCTACAAGTAGTTCAAAAACTGCTTTAACAGCGCTGCCTCCTAACAGTGTACAGCTGAGTAGTAGTTTACGGCACTGAATATCTCAGGAGATCCAATCTATGCTTTTTTCTGTATAAAGGACCTAGAGAATCTAACCCATTGTCTTTCCACTGCAAACATAAATTTAGTTGGTAGCTCTTCTGCCATTCCTAAACCCTCACAGTTTCATACTTCAATTTATAATTTTGACTACATATTTTAGTATTCCCTTGTTATCATTGGTTTGAAACATCTAGGGCAGATACAGTAGTTCCAGCTCTGCCTTTTTTTAACTATCAAACTAGCTAAACCATCAACTAGTGGTACAACTCCGTAGTCTGAGAGATTTCCAGTATACACAGCAGTTACAGGAAAAAATGTATTTAAATTCAGCTTTCTAATATAGGTTATCATGCACTCATCAGTTTCTAAGTAAGAAAAAAGCAGTCAGAGAAAAGCCTGATGTAGTTTGGTCTGAGAATGTATACTTATATCCAATATGCAGCACTAGTCCTTGTCCCTGAAAGTTGTGGCTTACTCTGTGTACTATCTTAGAAAATGGCCAGTCTGGACAAGACAGTCTGCTCATTTCTCTAAGTAAATAAATAGGAAAACAGTGGATTGACCTCAGAGCAACTGAGCCATAATATACAGCCATCTACAGGAAGTTAGTGAACTTGGTAAATGTTTGGTCACTAAGAGGATGGACATTAAAAACTGAACCATATGGACAAAATGAAATAAAAAAGCTTTTACTTATAATGGAATACCCTTTTGCCAATTATATAAGTGAGGTCAGCACGTAATGGGATAAAACCCTAGATACACAGGAAAGAATAAAATTTTTTACCATCAGGATAACACTTATGTACTTCAATTTAGTAAAATTGAATGAATGCTTAAAGTCTAATTCCAGCCTTCTTAGGGTGTAGCCACTATTGACTTCACCCCACAGCACTTGGCTTGTAAAGGCTTTCTTCCTTTATACACACCTGGTTTTGCTGTGTGAGATTGCAGTGACATACTGCAGATGCTACTACAGCATTAAGTATGGATTATGGAACTGGACTGGGATCCCCATTTTCTCTGTTGCAGGTTACTCAGGAAATATTTTTTTCTCTTGCATATGTCAGGTGTTTTCTGCTATTCAGGCAGAGATTGATATTAAGCTCAATTACCTGACTCAATGGTAAAATTTAGCTAGTCTTCTTCCAAAAAAAAAAACAAACAAAACAACCCAAAAACCAAGAAAGAAGGACTAAAAAACCAGGAAAGAAGAATTAAAAAAACCCAAGAAAAACCAAAAAAACCACCACCCTTGGATATCCTCCAGCAAATACATTATCCTCTTTTCTGTTCGTGAAGGTCTTATTCTGATCCAGCACAATTAGAATTCATTGTACTGTTTAACATTTCTAAAATGTTTATATAATCACAGGAAAGATCCTTTTTTTTTTGGTTTGTAAAGTTAGAATGATTGGTTTGAGGTTAAAATGTTTTATATCCATAATCACTTACATTTTCTTGACCTTAAATGAAAAAATCCCCCTTTTTCATCTAGATCACTTCAAAGAGTGAAAGAGGAACCTCATCACATTTACAAAGTTTAACCTCCTTGCTTTAAAATACCATGGAATAGTTTCTTGGGATTTGTTACAAGCACTATGCACAAAGGCATGTTAATTATCTGATCTAAGTTTACATTTGCTTTATCTCCCTTAGGTGCAAACTGCCACATATTAATTTCATGCTGCCTTCTTAAAAGTGGTTATTAGACTTGGCATTCAAACCAGCTTAGGTCAACTTGACACTGGACACATGCCTCAATAGCACAGCACTGTCCACTACACTCATATGAAAGAAAGATGAGCCCAATGACAAAGAAAGAATTCAACTTGTTCAATGTGGAAGATTTCCTTTAGTGTAATTCCTAATATGTGTCTGCAGTGACTTTTTCAAGAAGAAAATTTTCTGCTGAGTACAAATCTTGTTGATTTTCGGTAAGATCTTTGTGTATAGCTCCCTGGGATGTTTTGGAAATTATTCATTTCAGTGCAAGTAAAAATCCTTGTACCTTTTCCATTAGCCTAATTGGCAAACTGTTTGCGTCTGTTTGAAGGCGTAATGGGCTTAATAGAAACTTAAAGAGATCATACTTGTACTCCCAGTGTCCAGACATTACAGTACCAAGTGCAGAAGGCAAGTGGCCTTGTCAGCAAGTGGCCTTTTCAGGTATTAGTCTACCTCTGAGAAAAATTATTGCACCGCAGGACACTAGAGACAGCTGTGAATGTTTTCCTTCATATGAGGTAAGGACAACTGAGGAAAATGGATGAGATTTTTCTTCATTTCTGTCAAATTCCATACACAGAGAAAACATATCATTTCTGAACAGGGTATGAAGCAACCTGTCTAAAATAAACAAGTTTAGGTTTAAAAAAAAAAAAGCAGGTATGAGATGGCAAGGACTGCTGCCAGCATCTATAAGAAATGATTCCATAGAGTGGGGTAAGGTACATCTGAAATGACAGGACAAGATAAATATAGCTGTGTGTTTCCAACTTCCACTGACTCACAGAATATAAAATCTAAGATTAATATTTTCTTCTGCTGCAGTTGGTCTAAAACAAGCCCTTCTATGGTCAAATATTTAGAGGAAAAAGCTGGGAAAAACATATAATTCTACTTGTGAATAAGTCACTTGTTTTTCAGCCTTGGTGATCTCAATTAAAATTCCTGCCTTATGAATGAGTTGATTGTTTTAACTTTCATGACCAAAAAAAACCAAATCTCTACCTTAAGATTTCTGAGGCAAGGAAATCAGGGTTTCCTAACCATTTCAGGGTTAATGGAAAATACAAAAATAAGTACACTCATTCCTCAGGAGACGAGCAGATTCCTTCTAGGAATACCTAGTGTGCTGTTGTATGTAGGTGCTCCCATATGAAACCAGTGTTCTTTTGTAGCTGGACTTCCTCTTCTGACAATGCCAAACATTTTGCACATTTTCAACAGAGATGCACATCCAAATGCCAGCAGATGTGATCTAGAACTTTCCAGATCAAAAGCAATCCTTAAGTGCAAAATCTACTTTTGGGGTAGTGAATCACCTTGTCTAAAAGCTTGCTGATAGTGCAGTGGAATTCATGCTCTGTCTGCCTGTGCTACATCCACAGGTAAAGAGCTTATGGAGAGCAAAAAGCCTGAGAATTAGTTATAGAAGCATTATTATCTTGCAACAATTGCATTGTCTATTTTACAGCCTGTACCAGCAATCTCTGGGAAAATAAACTGAAGTTTCAGCTCTGAAGGAATTTCTAGGTGGATTGGAATTTCCAAAGCCCTTGGAATTCCAGATTTAGGCAGGGAACTCAGAAAACTGAAAAGGTGATAAATAGAGGTAAGTACCTACACAGATAAAAGTCTCTGAGGCAACAAACAAAAGCCTCAAACAAACAATAAAATCCACTGCAAAACATCCTGGAGGCAGAGTCCCATTTGTGGTGAAATAGCACATTTCTCATAAAGGGGACAAAACTAAAGGGTACTGAAAGAGATCCCAGAATAGATAAGATTGCAAGGGACCAACCTCCCTGCTCAAGTGTGCCCATCCTTGATCACATGGCACAGGATTGTGTCCAGATGATTCTGAAATGTCTCCAGTAAGGGAGACTCCACCACCTCTCTGGGCAACCTGTTCCAGTGCTTGGTCACCCGTACAGTAAAGAAGTTCTTCCTCATCTTCAGATGGAACTTCCTGTGCATCAGTTTCAGTCTGTGACATGAGAATCTTCTAACAAACAGCACCACGCCAGCCTCAGACTCACAACAATTGAATGGAAAGGGATGCTATAATTTAAAGCCCTTTTCTAAACAGTAATTTAAGAAATAGCTCAATTCTTATTTATTCCAAACTTGAGGGCGATTTGCTTTGTACAAGAGTTGCTTTGAAGCCTGTGGAGTGTATGAACAAGTTGTTTGAAATAGCACAATGATCAGAGGGGACAGCTCACATCTGGGGAAGAAATTACAAGAGTCTGCAGAGAAATTGTTCCATGAGCAGTGGAGCTAACTACACCTGGTTTCCACTGGACTAGTGTCTTCTAGTTGATTAACTTTCAACTGAATGTGTGAGGTCACCCTAACAAAATATCCAGTGGGTATTAGATAGACAAAAAAAAAAAAATCTCCTTCTGTTGCTCCTTGTTTTAAAACTGGTAATTCACACAGGAAAAGCTTTAGTTGAGGAGGGGATTCTCTAATGTCTGAAACAGAAAAAACTCCAAAAGCTGGTTTTTTTTCCCCAAGGAGCTAAGCATTCATAACAACTATTCTGTGTAGAGTTTTTTTGCTTTAGTAAGAATTTAAGTGATTCTTCTTTTCCATCCTCTCCAATGGACATACTAAAAAGATATGTATTTTCCAGGAGAGGTTTTTCATTACTTATTAGGAATTTAATGTGATTAAGAACTTTA
>VZTN01005307.1:48586-77170 GCA_013400515.1 Erpornis zantholeuca | reverse complement strand
ATTGCTTCAAGTCCAAAGGATGAACAGAGGCCTCAAAGATGAAGGAATATTTCAAAAAATCTGTAATGGTATGTGCCTGATTCCTTTCAAAACCTTCCTGTTCAAGATGCCAATGACAGATGAAGAATTTCCTGATAGCACCACCACCAGTCATTCTACCAACCTTTTCTGAAAAAAAAAAAAAGCAAATCCAACAAAAATATTCATACTCTATGGATTATCAAGTATTTCATTCAAAAGGCAAATTGGAAAGAAATCAAAAGAGCCAAAAATCAGTAGAAATATGTGTCTAAACCTGGACAAAGATAACAAAGCTTTATATAAAGGAGACTAGGTATTACAGGAATAATAAAAATACCACTGCATAGTAAAAAGTCAGCTGCATGGCTTAATCTAAAAGGGTTCTGGAAAAAATTTGCTATCAATTACACCTCTCCTCCACATACAGGCTTCATAAATGAAGTATAGGGTTTTAAGAGACGTTTTCTCTTTCTTTTGTCAGGTCTGGAGTCATTAAACAGAGATTAGCTGGATAAATAGAGGAAGTGATTTTTAAACTGTTTGCAAACTTAATGTGAAGAGCCCAGCCTTGCAAATTATCACGTCTAATCAGAGATGCATGCTTCACTGCTCCAGTAATTGTACTAGTATTAGTCAAATTCTTGTTGTCTCCTCATTAGCCATGAAAAGGAGACTCAAGATGTACTTCATTAGAGTATCCTGAATATAAATTTTTAGTGCAAGGAGGAAGAGATGTGTTACATACTGTACTGTATATAGAAAGAGAAAAATATTAAAAACAATAATTGAATCATTCTGGTGTTAGACTGAAACTATGTCTTTAACAACCAAACCCCTCTTTTCTCTTTTCATTTTTACTGCCTTGAACCCTTATTTTATTTGCAGTGAGAGCATAGCACTTGAAAAAGTAATTTACAACCAGTGTCATAAAAAAACCCCTAAGAAATGTGCTGTATTATGCAGCCCTTCCTACTTCCATAGCCAGAAGAACACAGCTTAATCAAGAACTATCTTTAGTAGAGACATTTAGTAAATTCTTAANTAAAAGTAAAAACATTTCCAAGAATTTCAGTAGAAGGAGAGGCAAAGCAAATTTTCACATTTGTTTTTTCACAGCTATTTATTTTGGTGTGAGTCCCAGTCTGAAATATTTGTATTACTCAACAACAGTTAAGGGAAGCTGAAAAGGAACTAGGCAGGTCACCAAAATGCTACCAAGAGATATCTTCTACCTCTCTCTGACAATTAAAAAGAATCAGAAAGCAAATAGCATGCAAAAATGTACCCTTTCACCCGTTGAACTCCAACACTGGATCATCAGGAGGTCAGATGTGTGGAAAATAAAATCCAAGATAAATGTGGTGTGGCATTTGTTTTTGTGGAACACAAAATGAGGAATGAGGACAGTAAGCAATTCCTAAGGGGAGTTAAGTCCAAATGCATTGTCCAGCAGCTCTGTGTACTGCAAGAAAGTGAACTGGATTTCTAGGCCTGAGGTTTGCTCCCCAAGTTGTATCTTGTCAGAACACAGCAACATCCTCACCCAACTTCAGCTCTATTTCTCAATAAAATACTAGAATACTCAGTTTATTATTATTTATTATAATTTATAGAGCATGCAGGAGCTCATCATGGAAAGGATGATGTTTGAATGGTCAAAGTATCCTGGACAGAAAAAAAAATTGAAATACTTCCTGGTGCCTCTTTGAACAATATTAAAACACTTCAGAAACCTTTCATTCAGAATTAATTAACATAAAAAACAGCCTCCACAATACGGCAGAGCCCTAAAGTGGTTTGTGGAATTTAATTAGGCTAACCTTCTTTTCTCTACATTGGTACCACTCTATAAGAAGTGCAAATCATTATTAATTCCTTTGGTGTTCACTGTAATAACATTAAACATGATGAACTCTTTTAGTAATAAGTGTATGTAGTACATAATTCCATAATAATTTAACATTAACTTGAAATTAATTTATAAAATATACTATATTTGTCACCACACACTGAACAGTTATAAAATTCCTCCTCACCATTCGTATTAGGATAACGAGAGGGTATTGAAGGTCCTGTCCAACCCAAGCTATTCTAAGATGTGATTCTGTGAATAGTTCAGTAATACATAATTTTGGGAAAAGGTCTGAAGAGGAGTCATGTCAGTGCAGCAAAAAGAAAGTCAAAGCAAGGTCAAGTCCAGTCAGAATGATTTTTGGTACTGGATCCCCAAAAGATCTGTGATACAGAGGTTTCTTAGGTCTAATCACTGAAAAACTTGAAGGAAACAAATTTTTACCAGTTTTTTTGGTTCCTCTGGAATTTTAAACAAATCCAGATCTTGTGTATTATTTGTAAAGAAACAATTTACTGACAGAAAACTCCACCTGCTCATCAATTGCATCATTGTGTGAAAAATACAGCACAGACCTTGAAGTCTGGGAAAAAAAAAGAAAAATAGAAGAGGCAGATACAATGCACAAGTGCTTGTCAAGTGACATATCTTGTCACTAGAAATGGTAAAATGATTAAGTTTAAGGTGCTATCATACACCAAACATATACAAACATCCTCAGTGAATGATACTAATGGAAAACAGTTTTGTCTTTCCACAGATGATTTGTTTTCATCACTGGACAATGCAAAATCTTTTATTAAAAATTCACAAAGGATGCATTTGGAATCCTTTTATCTGTCTGTCTTAAGCATTTCTAAGGTGCCAATCAGTACATTATCTAAACACATTAACAGAATAGCTGGATTTTACTAAATACAAAAAGAGATTCCAAAAGAATTCAAGATGAAAACACCTCATCCAGCTGCAGAAAGCCCTTGTTGGTGCTGGGAAAGGCTGCTCACAGTAGCTGTGAGGATGACCCTTTGGCTGAGTGCAGACACAAGGAGCATTTGCTCCATGTGCAGGGCCCAGAAGCCGATGAGAACACATTTACTCCCACAGCCTACAGCTCTGCATTCCTTCTGAAATTGTGGATAGTACAGCTTTTGGACTATGCTATAGCTGACACAAACTGTGTGTGACAGTGAAGCAATAGCACATGTAAGCATATGCTGTGAGTGGGAATGAATTTAAGCATGTGTTTATACACTTGGCTGAATTGGGCCCCTCACCACTTGGGCAGATCTTCAGTGGATTTTGCATCAGCATTACCTCAGCAGAGTTGCCTCTCCCTTAAATTCGTACAAGTGAAACACAAGAAGCATGTCCCATAAATTTGTGTGTTGAGAAGTATTTCCTTATATGAAAAACACTGACCAAATATTTTACTCTATATGATTACTTTCCCAACACACTAGATTTTCTGTAAAAAATGGTTATTTAAACAATTTCTTCTAGTCTTATATTTAACACTGTACTTTGCTCTGAAAAAATTACTAACCTAATTTACATAAAGGGAGACTGCTTTGGAAAAAGTCAAGGATCCTTTCCCTCACTTACTTCCTTCGATGATTTAATGATGGATAAAATAGACCAGAAGGATCAGATCTCCTAGTATAAAGAGTTAGCTGCATATTATTGCTGTACCTTCCTCCTTTATATTACTGATAATGTTAATTACAAGAGACCCTGTAAAAAAGAATCAACTATGTTCCTGTGGTACAGCCTGCACTAAGCTTCTTATTTAAAATGTATATTCAGCTATTTTGTAACATGCAAAGAATTCAGTTTATTCACCCCCAAATCATAACATTTATTTTTTGAATGCAGAAAAATCTTTAATAATGTATTTATTCATACCCAAATGACTTACATTTAAGAGGTCTCCTCAGACCTGGTGCTTAAAGTGTTGGAACTTGACTGAATTCCATTTATGTTCCATGCCAGTAATAATTCACTCTGTGCTGCAAAGAAAGAAAAAAGCAGTTTGGAAAAATTATATTCCCCTTTTATATTTGATACTATAAGTGTGCTCCTAGTCATGCTGGAGAGCTCTTCCTCATTCTGAATTTTTCTGTGTATTTCCCTCATCAGTACTGGAATTTAACCATCAAACTTGGAGAGGGACAAATTTCAATTAGTCTGACCCTCATCCTAGGAGCTGTCAGAGTTCTTTTGTGAGCTGCCACAGTCCAGCAGTGGCCTAATTCCAGCACTGCTTTACTGCTTTTTCTCTTGCTAACTCTGCTCTTTTTCTTAATCTTACTCTCCATTTTCTGATATGCTGTTTTCTGCATCATTTTCCCTTTCCCAATTTACATTATTTTTATATCCTCCTTCTATCCTTATCTTTCCTCAATCAAATATCTAGCCTTCAAAACTCAAACACTTGCCCCTTTTATTTTTCTTTTCTCTTCAAGTTTTCCCCTTTGATGAAGACGCCTCTTGTCTTCCAAACAGCATTTTGAAAATAAATCCCAGCAAATTTCCTCTCTGTACAAACTGAGACTTTCTTTAAAGAGACCATTTTTATTGCAACTCAAAATATGCCTCTGCTGATACCACAATATCACTCAACTCAGAGTCATAAAAGGTAGCTTATATATTTTACCAGCCTAGTGATTTCAAGTGTTTATTCTCAACATATGTGAGCCTGAATTAAAATTTCCAGCACATGCCAGAAATCACAGGTATTGCTCCAAATTGCTACACAAATGACTTCCTGACACTGTCATTCTGGGAAAAGTATCCTAGGTATTCCATCAAAGGCTCAGCCAAGCAACATCTGAAGACCTACATATAACATTTGTGCACTCTATAAAGTACCTTTCATCCCTAAGTGTTCTTTTCCTTTTTTTTTAAATGTGCTATCCCTATGTAGATGCCTTTGGGTTGTGTTTGTTGGACAAAAGTATCCCAAGAAGAAGTCTTAGTGAAGTTAGATTCTTATAGAAAAAATGGTGTAGAATGTCGGATATTTCTGGAACAAAGAGAAAGCTTGTGACTTGAAGGCTCAGTAGAAAAATACCATATTGCTACCTCCAAAGCTTTGCAATTGTATAATGTGGGAATAAAAGAAAACAGAATATTTAGGACCCTTTTTTTTTTAAATAAAATATTCCTTGAAAGTGTTCTCAGCAATTGGCTGTGATTTAAAACATCCTTTTGTGTGTGGAATTGCATGCAGAGAAAAAAGCTAAGTCAGTTAATTACACACAGAAATTGGGCCAGGTAACATTCATGCCACAGTCTCTTTACATAATACAGAACTCTTGTGAACATGAAAGAAACAGGAAGCTTCCCAAAATTATTATATCAAATTCTTGGCTGGAGTAAATGAGCACAGCTCTTTTGTACTTTGAAAGTGGAATGAATTTACATGGCTATACTGTTATTTAATCACTGTTTAATAACCAGAATCAAGTCTCAGTGTAAGACATTATACTCCTGTCTAATTTACCCCTGCAGTTTATTGCTCTTCCTTTAAAAACAGAGGCTACCCAGCTATTTCCTACAGCTTCTACCTCTCTTCCATGCTCAGAAGCAGCAGACTGCCCACCCAGCACAAGGTATTGTAGCTGGAGTCATTTATTTCACTGGAAAAAAAGGTACTGAAACTCCTCCCACACCAATGAAATTTTACAAGAAGCTCCTTTCCTCCTTTTCCCCATTGCACAGCAGGGGGACAAACAGGATCTGGACTAGCACAGTGGTCAGAGCCTGGTGCTAATAGTGCCAAGGTTGAGAGTTTGATGAACTCTGTGCAGGCTGTTCACTTATGAGTTGGAGTCAATGAACCTTGTGGGTCCCTTCCAATTCAGAGTATCAGTGAGATTCTGTGACTTTCTCTACTTGAGCATCAGTTCCTCCTCTTTGAGGTGAAGGGGCCACTTGCAAGGCTATGCACCTATGTAAGGCTCTGGCTTAGTTCTCCAGAGCAATGCACTCCTTCAGCAAACTGGCTTAGTGCTATCTGTGCCCAGGAGATGCTTCCCACAGCAGACCGTGCCCCATACCTGCACTGCCAGATAAGCTGCCCTGGGAATCTGCAGTTTTACTACTGGCAAGGTAAATAGTTCTGCCAGTAAGTCTGCACGGTGTGACTTCGTAAGGACAGATTGCTCCTTGCTCTCAAACAACCTATGGATTTTCTTTCATAGACCTGTTTGATTGTGTGCCTGAGCTTTTTTAAGCATCCCATATACTAATTCATTAGCAGCATTTTCAGGTAATACCCATCTATTTATATGTTCCCAGCTACACCAGAAGGAAACTTTGCAGGTTGTTAGCAAAAAATCACCTAAAAAAGGTAAATGGGTTGCTTTCAGTGGCAGGGAGATGAGGGGGGAGAGACTACTTAGGGGTTTGGTAGTAGTCTTTGTTCATCTTCTAATAATAAACCAATTAAAACAGTGAATATACTGAGATTAACGATGAAGCTGGAGTACCCAGTGAGTAACAAGGATTGATGCAAGTCATTCTGATGCTGTCAATTCACATCTTTTAAAGAACCACGATAAAACCAAGAGCACAGAGCCACTTGCAGTTCACTCATCCAAAACCCACACAAAACCTTGTGGATGCAGCACAGGTCCTCTTGTGGTGGCTCTTGGAGGTGGGAATCACAGACTGAAAGAAAAGCTTCCCCTCTGTTCTAGTGAAGCATCACCCACATCTACAAAGTCCACTGTGTGATAGGCAAGTGTCCTATGCCTCTATCACACAATGAAGAGAGCCTCTTCCATCCGAAAAACCTTCTTCTAAAGGCTAGGGTTGATACACTGAATCTACTATTGCCTTATTGGAGAGAAGGCAGGCTATGCCCTTCCATTACATACGTCTGTTGCATCAAAGGATATTAAATCAGGATTTTATCTACCTTTTTCAAGCTGCCTCTGAGGATGAAGCTAAGAGTTTACTGCATTTTTCAAAATCATTTGTTTAAGTGAATATTGCAACTCTCTGAGTAGTTTCAAGAAACTTTTCTGGATAGGATGACATTTTATTTGTGGTTTGGGGTTCATATAAGGGCACGCTACCTCAATACACCTCTGAAAACTAAACCAAAGTTCAGATGCAATTGTGTTTTTCACAATCAAAGTAAAAATCCCTCACTTCCCACACCCTCACCCTCCTGGCAAATTCCAGCTCCCTCTCATGCTACTGCTACAGTGAAGCTACTCACTTAAAAACACAGGCATTTGAGCAGTGGTTGTTATGGATGATAACTTATATTGTATATTCAAATCACTTTTTCTTTACAAACATATATAACCATATTTATAGAAATCAGTTAAGGATAACACACATTAGCTTGCCATCGGTACTAAACCTCCTAGAGAAAAAATGCTGGGTGCAAACTGGCCTTTCTTGGATACACAGGAATGGATCAGACAGAAATTACCAGAGCAGCTCTGGCCAATACACTGACTGACACAGCCTGTTATGAAAATCACAATTTTTCCCCCTTTGTGATTACTCCTGTTTCCAGTCATGAAGGGACGGAGCTACACAAACCAAAGAAATTACCAGGGCTCACTAAGGAAAGCAAGGAACAACTGGAATCAGTACAAGTTAAGAGCTTGGGAAAATTGTTTAAAATTTTATCCCAAATTATAAATATGGGATAAAAGAACCAACCAACGAAAAACGCCAAAGCAAAAAGAAACAAATATTTAGAAAGAACTTTTCAGAAGTCCCTGCTTCCCTGGATTCTGAAGTTATGAAAAGCTTGTTTACCCTTTTTCCTGCTTTTATAACCTCTTCTACTCAGCACAGGTGTTCAGCATTTCCATTTCAACCTGCTCAGCACAAGTGTTCAACATTCCCATTTCAGCACAGGTGTGAATCCTTACACAAGGCTCAGACAAGGAACTTGTGTGAGGGAAGGTTTTTTAGCTCCAGGAGAGCCCTCAATTTCTTTCTAGCAAGCCTTTCTTTGCATTTAAGCAGTACCAATGTACCTCAGAAAATCTAACTCAGCAGGCAAGTTCTTCAGCTTCCCTAGCTCTGAACCCCTGATAAAACTTATTTGGAGGAAATGAAAAGAAATTTCATAATCCCACAGAAGCATTGAAATTACTGATAGATTTATTCTAATTTTTCAAACAAGGAACACCAAACTATCTCCTCCTAAAAGAGCAGTTCTTGCTTTACAGCTACTATTATGCATTTGCAGGATAACAGCATTTCTAATCCAAATGTTGAGCTGGATGCCAGAGAAAGAGCTAAGGAAAACAACTCAGTGAAACTCATTTTGGTTTCTCTTTCTTTCTTTTAAGTTGCTCCTTCCTAAATCCTTCTTACTGCTGAGGATTTCCCAGCCCCTTGGTCTGCTGATTCTTTTTCCCTCTGCTATCCCCTGCCCTACCCATCTTGGTGGCAGCTGTCATACAGTCCCATCTGCCATACTGACCTTCCCTTCTAAAGCTGCATGCTTCTTTCCCCATTCTGCAGTGGGGAAAGCACTGTAGGAATAAACTCCAGCATATAATAAATAATCTAATCTAGTTGGTAAAAAAATTCATCTTAAAATCATTAAACACTCATCTTAGTTCTTTCATATTGGGTATTTTGAACAGGGAAGAGAAGACAAAGGAAGATACTTTGTTAATTTTTTTGCAGGTTTTTTTTCTTCCAGTACAATGCTTTAGACAAATTACTTTTCACAGACAAAATAACCTCAAAAGACCACATAGCCACCCTACAGTAAAATTATGGGCAGTGCCTTTCTTTTAAATCATATAAATTATTGCCAGCTGACTGATGAATCCACTCTGGGCAACATGACACAGTTTACAACCTTAAGGATTACAGTAGTCCAGATGCTATCATCTTAATTGGAAAAGCACAGTATTGCCAAATGTCCATGTTAGAAAAAGGAAGGTTGCATTACTATTATTTTTCCTTCATATGTCCCTGCTTTCCTTTCTTCTAAATAGCCAAGAACTATTAGATCCTTTGTATGGTTTTCCTTTTTGAAGTCCTTTTATCAGGTCATAAAAACAGCATTTTTGAGACAACATAAATCCCACTGCATGAGAGCTCAGCATTTCCATTCCCTACACTCTCATTTTCCTATCAAAAGCAGGAAGATGGAAGAAAGCCTTTTCAAACATCAAGTTCACCCCCAGAAAGTGCCTGAGCTTAAGCTCTATGTCAATAACACAGTAATTACATCACATGTGATAGGTCACAACCAGTAATTACAGTGAGGGAAGTGAAGAGGGATAACTAAGTAGCTATGGTAATCATCCACAAGTCAGGAACTTCCTGGTCTGACTCTCTTGTTCTCCTCTTAGCTGTGTGCCAGAACAACACTTTAGAGCACTGCTAAACTTTTTATGCAGTTACATCATACTACTGTGAAAAAATATAATTATCTATTTAAGGCACACAAGGACTTTCAGAAACATCTGACAAGCCACTGACTTAAACTGGCAAGGCTCAGCCTAATGCCCCAGCCATTGTTTCTTTTTTCTTGAGAGAACCATTTAAATCACACTGTCTCAATTTCCCACCTCCAAAAAGCCCTCTTAGACTGTATACTGTGTGTCACCAGGTTTTCTCCTTTTGTGGGGAAGGTATGATCACAATGCTTAGTTACAAAATGTAAAATAATTCCACTTGCATTTACGCAAGTGAAGCAGCTTGTGAAAACCTTCTTTGGGTCTGTCCTCCTTCAAAGTATCCAGAAATACTCCCTTGTGACGTGACCAGTTTGGGAAGGAACAGGGAGGAGGAAGAAGGGGCTTGAGCCAATCTTTTGAGGCAGGCAGTGATTTTAGGGAGCCTGTTCACATGCAGTTCAAACGCAGTTCTCTCCTGCACTACTGCTAAACAGAACAACACATTCCTGCTGCTGGGGTGTGCTTATCATCCTTCTAGGACAAGCTTTGAGGATGGGAGCTTCAGAAGCATCCAAGAGAGTTAAAGACATCAATTCTTTGATGTCTTAGTGGGATTTCTGCTCCTGAATTCCCTAGATACTGTGAAAAACCCCTTTGCTTTATATTTTTGACTCCTTTTAGAATATGTGGAAGAAAGGTTGCTTCTAGTACATTTTTTGTGAGATCAGAATCATCTCACAGTGTTTCCTAAAGGAAAATCTGTCAGTAGTAAATGCCTTATTGCAGCCAATTGAATCATACAGGTTTCTTTGTAGAGAAGGTCCTTAAGACTAGGGACAAACAGCGAGAGGCTCTGGGGTGGGGGTTCTTTATGGATTGATGAGATATTTATTATTTTTCAAAGGAAAAAAAGGAGACAAAGCTCTCAGTGCTGGAGGCACTCTGGAGCTCTGCCTGTAGGGTAAAATCAGTGGAAAATAACCATGTAAATAATAAAAAGAAGGTACTAAACCAATTAAAATAAGATATGAGATATTAGAGGGTGGAAAAAGGCTTAGTTTAAACAGCATAAAATTACATAAATAGCAGAGCATGAAAAAACAAATTAACAAGTCCAAGTCTGTGGGTTTATTCCAAAAGTCATACCACTAGTTTACTCATGTCTACTACAACGTTCATCCCTGGCTTTGTATTATGTTTGTTATGTTGAGTATGCAATATGACCGTGGATGTAAAATAAATCACCAAGTCACTCTTTCTAACCTTTCAAATTCTAAAGGCTTCATCTCAAAACCAGACACAGAATAAAGCTGAAAAAGAGAGGAAGTTTGTTTAAGGGGTGGAATGGTTTTCATACAAGTAATGACTACAGCTTTTCAGCCTAGAAGAAAGACAGCTGAGTGGGTGTATGATAGTGATGTTTAGAACATGAGTGGAATGAAGAGAGTAAATACAGAATCAGTATTCATTGTTTTTTTCCAAAACAAGGGCTACAGTTCATCAAATGAAACTAGCAGGTAGAAAATTTAGAAGAAAAGGTACTACTATGCTCTGCAGCATAGTTGTAGAAGTCATAAAAGGGCACTATAGGAGCTAAAATTTACATTTGTTCAACAAATCATAAACTCATAGAAGAAAAATCCACAAAGGGCTATTGAACGGGAAAGTAATAAATTTAATGTGGAAAGACTGAACTGGAAATTGCTGAAGCCCCTGAGAGGGTGTGGACAATATTTGCCTGTTCTGTTCTTACGAACTTCTGTGGGTGCTCATGGTGTCATGGGGGACAACTGTAAATCCCATCTAGTCCCGGCTGCTATTGTTTCTCAGCATGGCTCCTCTCAGGTCTGAGTTTCTGCGATTTCAGCATACAAAGTCATTTGACCCCCCAGAGTCAGCAGCCATGGGCTCTGTTTGTTGCTGGCCCCGGTGTGGTCCTGCCTTCAGCTGCAGCTCAGTGCAGCAGCCTGTCCTTCTCGAGGTCTCTGTCCCACTGGCCTGCAGCCAGGGCTGAGCCACTTCCAGCTCACCAGCCTTGAAGGGAGATGTGCTACAGACAGTCTGGCAAATGCCCTGAGACACCGATGTAGCACCCATGGAACACAAGACCAGTCACACATGAAGCACGAGCAGAGGCTCTGAGGTTTGACAGAAAAGCTGTCTGTGTGCAGAAGTGTGCTTTGGGCCAGAAGGATGAGCAATTAAGCTGCAGATGCAAGTGTCTGTGTAGAAAATATTTTTTAGTAGGAATAAAAGAGGATTAACATGATAGATTATTTTACTCTATTCCTCTTCTTACTAAGGGACTTAGAAGTAAGTAAACTCTATTATTTATTAACATTTCCATATGTAGAAATGTAGTTAGTGTTACTTAAGCTTTCATGGCTTTTTTTCTTTAATTCTTCCCCCTCCTCCAACATGTGGTTAAAAAAAAAAAGTGTGTGTTCTAATTAATCTTTTGCTTAATCAGTGAAAACATAATATTTCACCCCTGCTGGCACTACAAGATTGGACAGAAAGGTCATTGGGTAAAAACTAGGAGTCGGTGTGAGCTGGAATGGGGGACAAATGAGAGAAAGATGAATTTGTGATAACACAATCAGCTCAGTGTGACTGTTTGGCTGGGAGGTACATCCAGAGCCACTGTCTATCCTGCAGCCAAACAATTTTCCCTTTTTTTGCTGTACTCTGTTGCCAAGTAAATCATTCTGCAGTATGTTGGTTCTCTTCACAAGATGTCTGACATCTGTGAATGCATTAAAGATGCCAGCTTGGTTTTCCATGAATATCAAAAGCCAAAATAAATCCAACACATCACACCTTTGCTTGATGAATGCTGTACAACTACACTGATTTCCTTCACTTTATTATAAAATACCATAAGGGAAACTAGAAAAAAAGGAAAAAAAAAAAAAAGGGAGAGCTTCCTTGTACAGATCTAAATAAACCCCACATCTTTGAGATAGGTAGATGATTATGAAGACCAGAGGTCACTTATTTGTTTTGTCATGAGCTGGAATGGAAAATATTCTAATTAAAACTTGTAGCAGAAAGCTTTTTGCAAGTTTTCAAAGTTCAGTAGGCTTGGGATCTTATGAAGTGCTTAATAACGAAAAAATCTATGGAGAATTTTAAGGCAAGGAAGAAGAAACATGACATTTCTTAATTAGTCTGTAGCCTCTTTCCCCATTGGGCAGCCCCACCTCTCAAAGCACTTTAAGTAAAGCAATCTGCGAGCAGCTGCTTCTGCGACAGACATGTCTTTGCATATTCACTGGATGGGTGTTTGATTTGGCATTTCAAAACCACTCAGATTCAAGACAAGGAGGAAGAAATCACCCATCAGTATTAAACCATATGAATACCCAGCAGATATTTTCATTTTATTTCAGCAGTAAACATAACCAAATAGCCTTTAACTCATCTGCAGTGTTTTGTTAAGACTTTCTCCACCTAGTGAGGGATGAATATTTGAAGCTTTTACTATTGATTTCAAAGTCAAGCTGTACAAACCTTTTCACCTGGAGAAACACACCTAAGAAAAAACACAGATCCTATCTATTTATGTTCAAAGAAAAACTGAGAGATATGCAAAGCATGAAGAAAAGGTAGAAAAATGGAAACTCAGTGAATCAAGATAGAAAACATTTAGGGAATGAGAAAGACAAAAGTCTAGAAAGAAAAATGAAAAAGAAATATCTTCAATGTTATTTTCTTGAAGCATATTATTATTTTTTGTATTTTCTATTTTCTTGTGTCTCTTCTACCCATCATCCCTGGATCACAAAGGACTGCAAAAGGCAATCAAAACAGATCTGGCTTTGTTAAGTCTAACTAATTAAGACCAATCCAAGTGAAAACTCAGATACTTTTCCTTATCAAAGTGAGTTCTATGGCTGAATCCTCTTGATTTCAGTATCATTTATCTTTCAAACTTTTTATTTCCCCATTTCTTTTTTTCTCAATAATTTCTGTTTTTGTTATACATTCTTATTTTCCATTCCTTGTCTTTATTAATGTTCATTCTTCAAATATAAAGTAGAAATAGCAAAAAGATAATCTGGAACAATCACCATTAAAAGGGACATTAAAGCTATTAATTAAGTCACTGGCAGTGGCATCAAGAGCACACAACTATGGCAGACACTTACAAACAGCAGGAGACCCAGGCCTCTGATGGTTCCCAGTTACTGATGGCAATCCAGTCAGGATTTTCCCATCTGATGGCTGAGTCCAGAGGATCACAGAATCAGCAGAATGGTTTGATGACCTTACAGATCATCTAATTCAAAAGCCCCCACCAAGGGCAGGGAAACCTTCCACTAAACCAGGTTGCTCAGGGCCCCATCTAGCTTTGCCATGAACACTGCCAAGGATGAGGTAACCAAAACTTCTCTTTGCAACCTGTTGCAGTGCCTCATTACCCTCACAGTAAAGATTTTCTTTCTAATACCTACTCTAAACCTACACTCTTCCAGTGTGAAGCCATTACCCTTTGTCCTGTCACTTTGTGAGATGTACCTGTCCAGGTTCCTTGTAGGAACCTCTAGGTACTGGAAGGTGTTAGAAGGTCTACTGGAGCCTTCTGTTCTCCAGGCTGAACAGCCCCAACTCTCTCAGGCTGTCTCCATCAGAGAAGATAAATAAAAACTTTAGCTTATAAAGAGCTAGGAGCCTTCTAACTTTTCTTACAACTAAAACCAGGTCTCCAGCTGCTGTAAATTGGCTAATTTAGCAAACTCCATAGAGTGTTTAGGAGATGCATGGAGAAAAAATCCATGGTACAGGAAGCCTTATTCCTTCTACTGGAATGATGACATATATTCTTCAATGCCATCTGCTGGCACTTTACTTAATAGTGACTTTTTCTAAAATATCTGCATTTAACATGCTTATAAAAACAGGTGTCTGAAGTTTCATGTGGTTTACATCTCTATGGCTGGACAAAGAGAAACATGAATCTGGATTGCTCTTGACTATTGCTCCACTTCCCCCTGTTCCCTTAAAATCTATAAGGGATGTCACAGATTTTTAGAGTGGCAGGAATGACTGAACTATTTAAAGGGCCTATTCCATTTCTAACTGTTTTCATTTATTCAAAATTTCTCTTCTATTAGCCATTTCATACACTAACAGTACAGAATAGTGGGTTTTTAACTGCTGAGAAAGGTGTCTGAGATACTCAAATTTATAGAGATTTCCTAAATCTTTATATAGATATATAATCTATATCTATATATAAAAATAATGAGAGCACTAATAACTACAGCTAATGTGCTTTCAGTCAATGTTTCACCTACAACCATTCACTGGAGCTTTTCCTCGCTGTTTCCCGAGTCTGTAGGCTCAGTGCACAGAACAAACTCTGTGACGTTACAAAGCAGAGATATATTTATAACAGGACCAACAGCTGAAAAATCAGAAGACTTGTAAGAAGCTTAATGTGCAAAAGAGCTTGATGCTGGGGTGAAAGGGAGGGCACTGGGACAACCAGTGCTTCTGATCTCTGCCTACTCTCCTTTTAACCTAATGACAAATCATCCTCAATGATTTCTACATTATGAACTCTTGATTACACTGAAATTATTTTGAAAGCTTAGATTTATGTTAAATTTAAACTTTCTTATGATTTCTAGAATAAGGCTGTCCAGTGCTGTCACAGACTGTAAATGAGCTTTTGCTGTATTCAGGGTTAGTCTTGAATGGTCCAAATCCTGTAAGAAATTTATCAAGAAGTTATGCAATTAAGATTTTTTTCATACTTCTTCCATTTGAGAGGAGCAGCAAAGTGGTTACTTAATTTTATTGGCACTTATTGTATTCACGCTTTTGTGTACTATTTTAACCATTCCAGAAATGACATAATTCAGAAGACCTTCAAGGTAATCAGATTATAAATACATGCAAATTATTAACCTATTAATATTTTAAATTTTATCAAAACATTTCAAACACCATATATCAAATTCTGCATTCACTTACTGTCCCAGCAGAGTTAATCCAGGAGGAAGAAGTGGCCCCATGTCACAAGGGACACAAGCAAACCAGAATTACTGAAACAGCACAAAAAGATTGGAATGGTTTGTGACATGTAGCATGTCATTCCCCATTGTCTTGCACCTTTTGTAGTCATTTATATCAATACATTTATACCAATGTCTGCAAATGGCACACACATACATGATTGTATTCCCAGGAAACCCTAAGATGCCAGACACCATTCTTACAGATACTGCACAAAGAAATGGACTACAATTTATACCCTCTTATTCATCTATGAAAGACTAATTTAAGGTTTTGAGCTACACAATATTCATATCCTTTTAAATTATGTGAAAGCTACTCCTTTTTAATAATAGTGCCTCTTACCCATATTAATACAGAAAAAATTACTTGCATTTAAAAAATTCTATTTGGTTTTTCTGTGCAATGACTTCCTTAATTTTGTGAAGATTCATTGACTCTTTAATTTCAGGGCTAAATTCAGTATGAAAAAAATGCATAAATCTTTTCAGGAAATAGGTAGGTTAAGCAGCCATAGATGTTCTGTAAGCCAAAACATAGAGAGAATCATTTAGCTCCAAAAAGAAAGAAACAAAACCAAAGAGAATAAATTTGAAGATAAAGTCAAATGTCAGCCTACCAATAACTCCATTCTTAGTACATTTTAGAAGCTCAATTCCTCCAATTAAAGTAATTTTAAAAACCAACATAAGTCCTACATTTGATGAATGCATTGAATATATTTTCTGTGCTCTCACCAGTGAGACCTGCAGAAGTTAAGTTACTGAGTTTCAGAAGAAAGAGCATGGGCACTTCTTTGGAAAGACTGACATTTATACACATAGGTTTGTATGATGGAGAAAACTATCAGGCTTTGGTACAGTGTTCAGTGGTAGATTTTTTCCAGCTAGACCCGATTCAAACAGTGATACAGCCATTAATTAAAAAATTAGGATTAAAAAATTGTTGATCTGGCTTTCTAATAAGCTCAAAAATAAAAGCATATTCCAAACTATTGGAAAATTAACTCCTTTTTAAAATTAACTTCTAATTTAAAACCTTTTTGCAACTATTCTAGAAGCTTTCAAGAGGGAGAAGGCAAGGATGTATCCTGCCCTAATGACAATAATAGAAAATGAACCAGAGCTGACAAATCTCCCAGCAGAACCAGGAAGAGAAAAAACCAGATGTGGTCATGGGTAGAAACATTGTATGATCTGGCACAGAGCTAAATCATCAACAATTTGGCACAACTTTATCTTGTTCTGTCAAACACTCCTTGTGATAGCAAGTGGATTGTTCCACTAGAGCAGGCAAAATAAAGGGGAAAAGGAAGAGACACATAACATTCCTCATGACTAAAGTAATAAACCAATATAGTCTAAAAACATGGAGACTGAAATCTGCTCTTGGTATAAATCCATAGGATTTAATTCAAGGATGAATTCAGGGTGAACATCTCTACCTAGCCTCAAATTAGAATAAAGATTTTTAAAAATAGAATGCACAACAGCTTCATTTCCTTTCATGAAGCTACACAGATTTACATGCACCTATCATTTATTCCCTTCTCTTGATTAGAAACTATTTAACTTTTTTGTGTCATTCCAAACTCATTTGGGCTTCGCAGTTCAGGAGATCAGCTAAAATGTGAGCACTGATTTTTATGCAAAGATGAAGAAATAAAAAAAGTAGAACTGCAAAAACAGAGAAAGCATCAGGGAAAATAAAACCAATCCAGTAAATATGCAAAAAAATAAGCTGAGGCATCAGGATAGGAGAAAGACCATACCTTCCTTCTGGGCCAGGCCTCACCTTCTCAGGAGACAGAGTCCCTCATAAATGCATACTTCTTTTTTTCTTTTTTCTTTTATTTTCTTTTCTTTCTCTCCAGCACAATTACATTGAAAATTTAATGTCCATGACATGAACTGCTGGAATTAATGGCAGCTAGAGTCACTAACTTAAAAAAGCTGCTCTGAAATGCATCTTTCATAAAAAGTCTGATCTTTTGGTTTTGATCAAAATTATCAGTATTTTTATCAAGCCAGTAAAGTATTTTGAACTCTCCCCTTTTTTTGTTGACAAACAAAAGAAATATGAAATTACAAGCAAATGAGGAAAAACCAAAAGGCTTTTTCTTTGCAAGAATTAAAAAAAATGAATCACTCGGGGGCAAAGATAAAAAATACCCCAGCACAGTGCTTATGTCACCAGTCAGAGAATCTCTTGAAGTAAATGACAAGGAGTACCCTGCCCAGAGGGATTATTCTATTGAGAACAGTGCTAACATGTACCAGGGAATAAAGCACTTCTGTTCCACCATCAGGAAAGGGATAAGGACTCTTTCCAAAAGTGCCCACTAAGTGCATTAGGTCCTTTCTCACTAACATCAGTCAAAACTTCCAATAAGATTAAGTTTTTGAGCCTTCTGAAATGGTAACTGCAATGCTGGACTCAGAATATTCTGTGAAAATCTGTGGTGAAAAAAAAAAGGAACAAGAAAAAGAAAGCCAGACTGAGGGAAGGCACTCAGAGAACCACAGTGTGGAAGGCTCTAGGATTACTAATTGGATTTCAAAATCTCCATTCATTTGACCTAACAAGATACAAAGTTACAAAAGTTAGTACAGGTGGGTTAGAAGTAGTACCTTAATATAGTGATGTTGCAATAAAATTACTATCCTAGAGGGAAACATCACAGAATTGCAATAGGAAAACAATTTTCAATTTTTCAAATTACTTAAGATATTGTTTGTGTTCATAAATATTAGAAAAAAAATTCCCAACAGCAGTATTTACTAGCCTGTAAGACAATCCCTTAAGAGAAGAAATTCACTATGATCTACTAATTTAGGAAGGATAGGACAAAGTGCTGGAAGATATCCCATAGTGAACAATATAACATTTGCCAGTAAGTTGCACAAGATGACCCAATATGCCTTTTGTATAAGCCTGTGATTTAGCCAGATGCTCATAATTAAAAATACTCATCTGAGGGTGACTGATCACTAAGCAGAGCTGCAAGGTTTTGGGAAAATCTGTCTCATGAAGAGTCCCATTTTTAAAAAGAAGAATAGAGCCCAGTGAGTGGACCATGCCAAAAAATCAAATTAAAGTCATTGGAGACATTATAAGCCAGGAAAAATAAATCAGAACAATTAGTTGTTAGGAGATGCTCTTTTTCCTTTTCTTGAAAATTCTTCAAGTTTCTTTCCAGTGTCTCACATAAGGGAAGGACTTGGAATCTGTTCCTGCTCCTGGGTTGTCTGCTTGATGTTACACTTGAAAACTAGTTGGAAATTGTTGTCCAGAGGAGATAAAAGCTTTTCTTCATGAACTATAGGGGAGCAGTAGTACAATTACAAAAAACTATGTACAAGCTGGAGCATAGTGCCTACCTCGGCACCCATATATCTCAAAGTCCTGTTCCTGGTGCATGGATCTCTCTCTCATATATTGTATTTGGGATCCATTAGTAAGAGTAGGCACGGATTTTGTGCCACAGGTACCCAAACTGTTCTGAGGTATACTACTGCACTGACACAATGTTTCTAGCAAAATATATACCACTGCTCCAAAAAACACAGCTTGGATGTGGCATGCAGCTTTCTCCAAATGCACCATTTCACAGCTGAAATATTTTTTGTGCTATCGTTAAATCTGAAACAGAAAAGTTGGCTTGCTCAAAGCAGATGTTTTGAGTTTTCAGTCAGGAACACACACTTCTATCACCTGCCCAGTAAAGCCTCGATTCATTTAATTTTTGAGCATTTTGACCTCTCTTAACTCCATTTCTCTGAGCAGAAAGCTCAGAGTATTTAGGGAAAGTCATGTGTTTGAAGCAAAGGCTAGAAGTGCCTTTATTTGTCTTTATCACTTTCTATTGTTTAATTACATGGGGCTACTTCCAGAGATTACCTGCAGGTACATTTTCCACACAGCAAACACTATTATATAGAGAGAAAGTGCAACAAACACAGTGTTGTGGTTTAAGCCCAGCCAGCAACTCAGCTTCAGACAGCTGTTCACTCACTCTCCTCTGGTGGGAGGGAGGGAATCAGAAGGACAAAGGTGAGAAAATTCGTGTGTTGAATAAAGACAGTTTAACAGGGGAAGCAGAACAAGGAATTTATTCCCCACTTCCCATGGGCAGGCAGGTGTTCAGCCATCCCCAGGAGAGCTGGGCTCCAACACACATAACAGTGACTTGGGAAGACAAATAGCACTCTGAGCCTTTCCCCTTCCTCCTTCTTCCCACAGCTTTAAATGTTGAGCATGATGTCAGATGATTTGGAATACCCCTTGGGTCAGCTGGGGTCAGCTGTCCCGACTCTGTCTCCTCCCAACTCCTTGTGCACTCCCAGCCTCATCCATGGTGGGGTGAGAAGCAGAAAAGGCCGTGGCTCTGTTTAACGCTGCTCAGTGGTAAGGAAAACATCCCTGAGTTATCAATGCTGTTTCGAGCACATACCCAAAACACAGCCCATACCAGCTACTAGGAAGAGAATTACCTCCACCCCAGCCAAATCCAGCCCACAACCATGCCACGCCAGGGCGCAGGGACAGGGCTGTCACCTGGGCTGTGCGGGGACAATGTGCCCTCCTGGCACCTCCTGCACCACAGGCCAAGGTGAGCAGGGCTTCTGAACTAGTCAAGCTGCTAACGGAGCCAAACTGCCAGGGAAAGGCTGCGGGGCTTGGAGAGGGATGTTCAGCGAGGCAAGCGTAGAATTCTTCAAGCAGCTGGGAGAGATATCACTAGAAATTATTTGATGGAATTGATAAAGGGGAAATTTCAGTGTAATATTGTGACACTCTCATCAGTGTCACCAGGACTGGTGAGACTTGTTCAAATGCGTAATAATCATCCAGGAAAACAGATGAAGTTTTGTCACAAGAAAAATAGAAGAATAATTTGACACATCATTCAGATATATACTTTCGGAAAGAATTCTGTACTGCCAGGTAGATAGGACAAACCAGCTCTTTTCTAGATCTGGGGCAACTTCTTATCAGCATCTCTTGTCTGAATTTAGGAGAGCAATCCTACCTTACATCAGACAACTTGACATTGAATTTCTCTGAGGCTTAATGTCTACCTACAAAACACCTCCACTGAAGTCTCATAGGGATTTTGACTCTGCAATATTGTGACATAAAAATTTCCAAAGTGGTAATAGAAAACTCAAGCACATAATAGGAATAAGTGATTATTTCTTGCTAAAATGTCTCTATGACAGTGCAAGAGACCTGATGCCTATGACAATTCCATGCCAGTAGTGGAAGGCATAACACAATCTGTTCCTTTATGGAGGAGGAGAGATGTTTAAAAAAATGTTGTTACATCCCTTGTTTTAAATGCAAAGCAGTTTTCAGAAAAAAAATTTTGCAGCTTCCCATTTCCAAGTATTTTATCTGTGAGACTTATTTTTTTCCCTTTAAGAGAATAGACAGCTCTGCAAAAAGGGTTGATATTAGAATACTCATTACAGGGCAATTATAGTCTACAGCAAAGGCAGTTCTGGAACTTCCATAAAAGTCTTCTGCCCCTTTTCCACTGGTCATAGATCACATTTTCCAGGCTCAGACATCAGAAGCCTCATAAGTGAGTAATCCTTAAAGAGTTTGCCTTCATCTTTTGCAACCTGCAGGGAAAGGTTTTCTCTGAGATCCAAAAGCTCACTGATGGTAAACGGTTCAGGTGAGACCATTTTCTCCAGCAGTTTTATCCGCACTGAAGTTAAACCCACTGCACTGAGTACTCAGTTTCTGTTTGAAGGGGAAAGGAAGAAAAAGAGGAATAAAACCCAATCTTTCTTCAGCTCAATCCAAATGCCTTTTTTGTAGACCTTGGAAACTGATTGCAATTTCAGTCAAAGAAGCTTATCTAGTGGGGGCTACCATTTGCTCACAAAGCACCCTGGCCAAGGAACTGTGTACAAAATGCACCCCAAGAGGATTAAATCTGAGTGGGAGGCTAATTTCTCTCTGTTACTTGGTTTGCTCCAGCATAGGGAGTAGTGTGTTCTCAGCAAGGGCAGGGTCCACTATCTTAAACCCTTGCTTCATCTGGACTCTGAAAAGTGAGAAAAAAGACTGGAATACTCACAATTTCCCTGCTTAGGCACATCCTTGACAGCTCAGTCAAGTGTTCCACCCATGGCATTTCATCAAAGCTCCCCCATTCCCCACAACTCCAAACACACACACAACTACCCAGAGAGGTGGGAATACTTGGGAAATAATAGCAGGGTTCCGACAAATATTCATTGTGAAGTATGCTATTAAAGCAGCAAAGGCCTTCCTAAATCCACACAAATATTTTCCATTATCAAGATCCAGCTGATGATGCTTACCTATAAGAGGCAAAATTGAACTTAAGAAAGACAAAAGAAAAAAATGAGATCGTGGGAGAGATCTATAAATGAGAGAAAATGAGACTATATGATGTTGTGGTAGGAGGAAGGGAGCACCCTCTGTTAGGGGGTTACAATGTATGCATATATTTGGGTAAATTGTTTTTGCATCACTATGTTTCCTCTTGACTGCGGAAGAAAGGAGACTGACATCTGCCAGTCTTTGCATTGTACTTTTCCAGCAGCAGGGCTTGTGGAATAAGATGTTTTATTGGCTGCACATTTATCACTTCAACTAGAAATATTCCTAAAGAATGGCACTTACATTGCAGCAGTGGATTAAAAATTTTCCTCAGAAGAGGTGTCTGAATCTGGACTTTCCCCCAGCAGTGAGCTCTTTGGAGCCACTGCCAGTCAGGAGCTGCAGGTGGCACACCCACACGGAGGGATGGAACACCTCAGTCAGAGCCACAGGAGGCCTTTTCACCCTGCTCCACATGGGAGAAGTGGGATGGAGAGCTGGGGAATGTGTCCTAACTGAAGGATAATTAAGGAATTAAGAATTCCTTTCCTAGAGCCCTGCAGACCAATCTTAAAGGAGAGCTTGGTATAGAATTAAACAGCTCTTCTATAAATACAGACAAAATAAGAAGGAAATAAGGCAAGGCTGGTCCTCGCAGGATCCAGGACATGTATTTGGCTGGACAGTGGGTCTGAAGTTGTGCAGATTTTCCTTTACAATGTATGTTCTTATAGGTATTTAAACGTTTGCCCTCCCACAGCTACCCCTTGGTTTTTGTTTTATTGTAAACAGAACAAATAACATTTTTTGTCATTCATTAACTCTCTAATATTTTCTTAATTTAATCTCTTCCACTTTCAATTATGAAAGCCTTTGAGATTTGAGTTGTTAGTCAGGCATGGGGGTGCTTCATTTAAGGGCTTTTTGCAATGGTTTAATTAGCAATCAGAAGCTTATCTGCTTTGCTCAGAGACACTGTCTGAAGCAATAGTGATCCTTTGATATTAAATTTGGAGAAAGAGATTTCTACTGATGTTTGATGAACTGGGATAGTTCTGTTTATTTTTTCTTTCTCTATTCTCAACACCACTATTACAAATATTTCCATTTTCTAGTTTTTGTCCAGACAAGTGTTCCTTCTCTAACCTTGGATAAGCAGAACTTGAAATTTTTGTTACTTAAACAGCAAAATTATTAAATTCTTGTGGCCAAGGATGACCATTTGATCTGGTAATGCAATGCTGTAGGAGACATTCACGGTCAGGTCTGTATAAAAAGTGTGTTGCAAGTCTACACGGCAGTGAGCAGTGACACATTTTACAGCCTCACAGCATCGGGACATGCCGTTGGCTGCTTGTGATCAACTGCACGTGCCAATTTACTGCACAGGCATTTTTCTGCCTAGATTTCCAAACAGATTATGAACCTGATACACTTTATTCCCTCAGCTGGAAAAAAGCAATTTTCATTATGTAATGATCTTTATATTTCAAATCCTTAATTTTAACACATAAAGCCCTCCCCCTGTGGAAGAATAGACATCAGAGTTCAGAGTATATCCACAGACTGGATGCAGTTGCTTTGTTTTAATGCATTTGGTGTTATCGAGGGAGAGCTAGCAGTATAGCTCTCAATTGAATACTGTAGATTGTAATACAGGTTACATTTTGAATTTTAAACAAGGCTGTGAATACTATGAAAGTGTAATTCATCAAGCTACTTAATTAATGCTTAGAGATAGCTGAAAAATAAATGCTAGCTTATTTCCTACAGTAATTTTGACATTCTGAATTATTTTCTTTAGTGGGCTTTTCAGCACAAAGGCATAATATAAAAGGGTATTTTAAGAAAATTCTAGAAAGATCTTGATGTGAAGTTTTGAATTACCTCATCGCAACATTTAGTTTCTCTATTTTCATCAGAAATATAATTGACTTCTTCTTATAGAAAACATTTTTCTTTTTTTCCCTTATTTGCTGCTTTGAAAACTGCCTAAAATATTTAAAATTATGATACTTTTGATTATTTAAAGTTTACATGGGTTACAGATGCTGTGAAATATATATAGAGCAGATAAAAATGTATAATCCAAATTATATAGCTTTAAGGCCTTTTTTCCATGTACTACTAAAGCTGTTAAAAACTGCTTTACTTCACTGGAAGTGGAGCCTCCGGGATAGCACAGTGTCTAAGTGTCCCCGAGGGAATTGTCACTAGGATTTCAGATGAAGTTAAGATAGCTTAAGGCCATTAGAGGTCACTTTCCTAGCTGGGGCAGGATACTTTCAGCGTCTGGAGCATCGTGTGGCACCAGGTGCTGAACCAGCCCTTGCTTGCCTTGGCTGCTTTGGCTGGAGAAGGGATGAGAGGGGAAATGAGTTCCTTTACTGGCTCCCTTCCTTACATCTTTGCAGCTGGGGAGAAGACACAGGCTGGAATGTCAGCTATTTCCCTAAGGACAGCTGGCTAAAGAGGGGGTAAATGAAGTGGGAAATACCTACAACATTGCCAGATCCTCAGCTTTAGGACATCAGAATGCTCCAGTGCTCCTACTGAACTCTGAATTACGCTGAGGATACCAGCTGAGAGCCCATGTTCCTGTGGTCTGGGCAGCTGTAGGAAGCTTGATTGATGGATCTAAAGGACATTATCAGAGCAAGAATAGAAGACAGCGGCAGTGATAAAACTCACAGTGATCCACATTGTGCCTCATATTTTAAATAGGGTGAGCCAGGTCATAAAGTTTAATGACATTTGGTCTATAAAAGAGAAAAAACTTTTAACGCAGTACTACAGAATTCCACAGGAGAGACCCTCTCAGACTTAAGAGAAATACATGTAACCTAAAAGGCATTGGCCATGATTATATATATATATTACTGCAATTGAGTCTTTGGGCACCTTGCTAGGAATGCTTAAAAGAGTGGCAGTGATGATCTGTTACCGATTTATGTACCAGAAACATTTTGTCAAGGATTTAAAAAAAAGGTATATTCTGCTTAATGTATAAGGCCTCAGCATTATATAGAAGTATTTTTAAAACAAATTATGCTGACAGAATTGCAGAAGAGGTTAATATAAGTAGCTCTTCTAATGGATGCAAAGTGAATATCTGGGCATCTGAGCTAGATTGTGGCTGGCTACTGTGTGCATGTGTGGATGTGTGTGACTAAAATCACCAGTTTCCCCTGCAGAATGCACCACTGGGGAGAGAATGATACAGGGAATGGCTTATGGTCTGTGTGTCTGATGGTAAAAATCAATGACTTGCCTTATTGAAAGGTGCCCTCAGGGGCAAAAAGCACTGAATAGCTTATTAGTTTGTGTGTGCATGCTGGCAGATGATAAAGCAGCATTGAAATCAGTCATAGACCATAATAAAGTACATATCCCCATCTTAAAGCCAGTGTGTACTTCTGTCTCTGGGGAGAATGCCTCCATTAACCCAAACTGTGCAGTAACTCATCTTTAACCACAGAACAAATATGCAGTAGAAGAGGAACCAATAACGATTTCTTATGGTTACCGATGCAAAAAATATAGCAGATAAATTACTGATATCTAGTGCAAGATTTTTTTTGGTGTAATATTCCATAATTCTATTTTACTGCTATTTGAAATGGTGTGGAAGAGTTCTGCTGGGGACCTGGCCTCAGACCAAAAATATTTTACTCATTTTCAAAACAAAAGAGGAAAACATAGAATGATGCAACAAAGAGTAGATACAAGGGACAGAATGTTCTGACCTTTATATCCTGTCAGTGAACTCTGCTTCAGAGTATATTCAAATCATCCACTCAGATACATAAACCCACAAACAGCTACATTGTCACTGAAGTATTTATTGACCTTAAGATGTTGTCATCCTAGGCATGATGTGCATTTGTTGGCATACATATGATTAATGCCAAGATAAGAGTCATTTAATATGAAGCCTTCCCATAAGAACACCAGAGCAGATCTGGCCTAGGATGTAGAGGTGATGATTTCTCTTGCTTGCAAGGCGAAAATACCAACTTCTGTAAGTATTTTCATACTTTAATTTTTTCCTAAGAGACGCTGAGGGCATCTGGGCTTGCATCCATGGATATACAAAACTAGTACAAAGTGTGTCTTTTTAAAGGACTTGACACTGAAAATATGTAGCATTTTGCCTTGAAATATGTCATAGTGATGTCCATGTGGGGCAGAGTAATTCCCCTAGCTGGAGTAACTGATGTGTAGTGTTTATTAAATAGATGGAGAGACACATGTACGCTCACACACAGATCTGCTAACATTATGATAGTTGTGGCACTCCCTGAAGGATGTGCCTCTGGAAACCACAGGCAGAAATCCTGTCATCATATTGTTATGTAGAAAGGTGCTAATGGCTTCCATAATGGAGCTTGGGATAAATTCTATAGGAAGAGAGTTCAGCATACAGCAGAGCAGTGGCATCCAGTGTCAGTAGGACTCCTGCACCACGTAACCACATGTTCCTGTCTTAGACACTTCTGAACTTCCCACTGCTGCAGCTGCTGAAGGAAGAGTGATCAGGTTATCTTTGCAACCCTGTTTATCCCAGAGGAGCCTTGCAGCAGGGAGTTTCTCAGGTGTGAAGTCAAGGAAAACAAGAGGGAAAGTCTGACTAAGCAGCTGGATTCCACTGAGGTTTGTGCTTTGGAAAGAAGTGGTGGAAGTATTGGTGAATAGGATAAAGATATGCAAGTTGAGAAATCCACAGCTAGAAGTTGTCCCCTCTTCTTAAGGAAGCAGTCCTTATCAGGTACAAAGCATATTCCTCTTACATTTAGAATAATTCTTCACAATTCATCACAGTGTAAAAGACTATTCCCTTTCTACTGTGGCAGATGTATATGGCATTACTGACCCTACAGATTAATTCAAAAGAAAAACAAGACAAAGAAACAAAAATCCCCATAAAATTGATACAAATATTTGTTTGTTTGTTTGTTTGACAGGTACACTTAAACCATGCTGCAAAGTACTGCTCAGGAAATAGAATACTTGTGGTCTTCTCTTTGTCTTCAGAAAAAGTTGTGTAATACTAATTTGTAAATATTTTCAGTTACTCATTTCTTAATTCCACCATATAAATCACTATTTTGAGGGTGGGGTACAAATGAGAACTTGGACAAGGCAGTCCTTGTGTGGCATTTACCCACCAGCTGTGTAGAGTAAAAGCATTTACAGCAGTAGCATGTTGTGAGAACTGGTTGTGAAGAAGGTTTGTGAGATGGTAAAATCTTTGGTAATATGGAGCACATATGTATCTAAGACAGATTAATATTGGCATGCTTTATGTGATATATTATATAAAATGTCTTTGAAATTCATCAACATTGGACTGCTCCATTAAGAATCAATTTTTTCCTTATCATTGCATTTTGGGCTTTCAATGCATTCATGAAAGAAATAACACTGAGAGAATACGCATGTCAACACAAATGAAGGAATGGGAATTGCACTTGAAAAAGGAAGTAGGTCTTTCTGTAAAGAAGACTGTCTTTTATCTCCTCACAGGTCATATGCTGAGGAGGGCAAGCTATTCCCCACATAAACATGCAGGAGGGAGGAGCAGATAGAAAGGCAAAAATGAATCCATTATTACAGATCATTTTTTAGAGAGGAAACAGCACCTTCCTTGTACAGAGTTCCTCTAGTCCTTCAGAAGATACAGAGGGGTTTTGGACTTGTTACACAACACAGAGAGAGAGAATCAAAATGCCTGTGTCTACACTATGGACAATTTCTCACACGTTTTCTCCCAACCAAGAGTAACTTGCAATCAAACCAGTCACCGTACACTTGATTATTATACCTCCTCCTCAGGAAGTTCACACCAGTAACTTCACCTTCTGGGTACCTGAGTTTCTCCTTACCCAGTTCTCTTGAAAAGAAAAGGACAACTGATAGTTTCATTTGAGGACTGATCTAAAACCTGCTGTATTTAATGTCAGTATTAATGTTGGTGGTTTGGATAAGACTTGTCCTTCTAGAAAAATCCTCCAGTTTTCCCCATTTACTGGGCTTTGGTTTGCTCTTGGAGAGCACTGTATTCTGTTAAATGAAACTAAACAGGAAATGCACTCCAGGAGCATCCCTATGCATGCCAGCTCATGGTAGGAGGTCAGTCCATGAAACTAGACTAGAACTCGGGTAAGCCTCCATTCCCAAACACCCACCCTGTAGGTGCCAGGTCCTTAGCAGCCACTGTTTCAAGCTGCAGATACACTTCTCTTGTGCTGCCCTCCTTGTGAATACAGATATAGCTAAAGAAATTCCCTTCTGAACAACTGACCCATGCACAGCCTGACAAAACACAAGAGAACCCTGCACAAAAAAAGGAGAAGATTGGGCAGCATTTTAAGTCATGACATAGATTACCAGACAAAATGGGAAAGGAGTTTTTGTTTTCTCTCATTGGACCTTTCTTTGGGAGTTGCAATTTTACACACAGAAAAGAAAATAAATGCAAAAATTACGGAATTACTGTCGGCAGTAACTTTTTTTTTTTTTTTTGCTTTCCTAAGAACCTTATAATGAGACTATCCTGACTCCCCAAGGAGGTAAATTTGATATTTCTCCAGTGAGAATCTATACCCCTTCTGGATATTAATCCACTTCACAAAGTCATTACGAATAATTTAGCATAAAAGCAGCCTTTTTCCTCACAAGACAAAGCACCGAGACTGAAGCATTTGTAAAGCAGTGTGAAAAACATACTGAAGCTGCCTTGGCTCCATTTGGACAGAGTATAAACAAGGAATTTTGGCTGAAAATCCTGTCAGTCTCTTAGTCTTATTTAGGACAAATATTCAAGAAAAACAATGATAATATAATTTGGCTTGCTTTTTTTTATTTTCTCCCTTTTTCTATTTTCATAGTGTTAAGTCAATGCATAATTACTGTAAAGAATTTCTGACTGAATTT